>JAWQEG010001623.1:5000-605000 GCA_033782935.1 Petrolisthes cinctipes
AACCTAACCTAACCTAACCTAACCTAACCTAACCTAACCTAACCTAACCTAACCTAACCTAACCTAACCTAACCTAACCTAACCTAACCTAACCTAACCTAACCTAACCTAACCTAACCTAACCTAACCTAACCTAACCTAACCTAACCTAACCTAACCTAACCTAACCTAACCTAACCTAACCTAACCTAACCTAACCTAACCTAACCTAACCTAACCTAACCTAACCTAACCTAACCTAACCTAACCTAACCTAACCTAACCTAACCTAACCTAACCTAACCTAACCTAACCTAACCTAACCTAACCTAACCTAACCTAACCTAACCTAACCTAACCTAACCTAACCTAACCTAACCTAACCTAACCTAACCTAACCTAACCTAACCTAACCTAACCTAACCTAACCTAACCTAACCTAACCTAACCTAACCTAACCTAACCTAACCTAACCTAACCTAACCTAACCTAACCTAACCTAACCTAACCTAACCTAACCTAACCTAACCTAACCTAACCTAACCTAACCTAACCTAACCTAACCTAACCTAACCTAACCTAACCTAACCTAACCTAACCTAACCTAACCTAACCTAACCTAACCTAACCTAACCTAACCTAACCTAACCTAACCTAACCTAACCTAACCTAACCTAACCTAACCTAACCTAACCTAACCTAACCTAACCTAACCTAACCTAACCTAACCTAACCTAACCTAACCTAACCTAACCTAACCTAACCTAACCTAACCTAACCTAACCTAACCTAACCTAACCTAACCTAACCTAACCTAACCTAACCTAACCTAACCTAACCTAACCTAACCTAACCTAACCTAACCTAACCTAACCTAACCTAACCTAACCTAACCTAACCTAACCTAACCTAACCTAACCTAACCTAACCTAACCTAACCTAACCTAACCTAACCTAACCTAACCTAACCTAACCTAACCTAACCTAACCTAACCTAACCTAACCTAACCTAACCTAACCTAACCTAACCTAACCTAACCTAACCTAACCTAACCTAACCTAACCTAACCTAACCTAACCTAACCTAACCTAACCTAACCTAACCTAACCTAACCTAACCTAACCTAACCTAACCTAACCTAACCTAACCTAACCTAACCTAACCTAACCTAACCTAACCTAACCTAACCTAACCTAACCTAACCTAACCTAACCTAACCTAACCTAACCTAACCTAACCTAACCTAACCTAACCTAACCTAACCTAACCTAACCTAACCTAACCTAACCTAACCTAACCTAACCTAACCTAACCTAACCTAACCTAACCTAACCTAACCTAACCTAACCTAACCTAACCTAACCTAACCTAACCTAACCTAACCTAACCTAACCTAACCTAACCTAACCTAACCTAACCTAACCTAACCTAACCTAACCTAACCTAACCTAACCTAACCTAACCTAACCTAACCTAACCTAACCTAACCTAACCTAACCTAACCTAACCTAACCTAACCTAACCTAACCTAACCTAACCTAACCTAACCTAACCTAACCTAACCTAACCTAACCTAACCTAACCTAACCTAACCTAACCTAACCTAACCTAACCTAACCTAACCTAACCTAACCTAACCTAACCTAACCTAACCTAACCTAACCTAACCTAACCTAACCTAACCTAACCTAACCTAACCTAACCTAACCTAACCTAACCTAACCTAACCTAACCTAACCTAACCTAACCTAACCTAACCTAACCTAACCTAACCTAACCTAACCTAACCTAACCTAACCTAACCTAACCTAACCTAACCTAACCTAACCTAACCTAACCTAACCTAACCTAACCTAACCTAACCTAACCTAACCTAACCTAACCTAACCTAACCTAACCTAACCTAACCTAACCTAACCTAACCTAACCTAACCTAACCTAACCTAACCTAACCTAACCTAACCTAACCTAACCTAACCTAACCTAACCTAACCTAACCTAACCTAACCTAACCTAACCTAACCTAACCTAACCTAACCTAACCTAACCTAACCTAACCTAACCTAACCTAACCTAACCTAACCTAACCTAACCTAACCTAACCTAACCTAACCTAACCTAACCTAACCTAACCTAACCTAACCTAACCTAACCTAACCTAACCTAACCTAACCTAACCTAACCTAACCTAACCTAACCTAACCTAACCTAACCTAACCTAACCTAACCTAACCTAACCTAACCTAACCTAACCTAACCTAACCTAACCTAACCTAACCTAACCTAACCTAACCTAACCTAACCTAACCTAACCTAACCTAACCTAACCTAACCTAACCTAACCTAACCTAACCTAACCTAACCTAACCTAACCTAACCTAACCTAACCTAACCTAACCTAACCTAACCTAACCTAACCTAACCTAACCTAACCTAACCTAACCTAACCTAACCTAACCTAACCTAACCTAACCTAACCTAACCTAACCTAACCTAACCTAACCTAACCTAACCTAACCTAACCTAACCTAACCTAACCTAACCTAACCTAACCTAACCTAACCTAACCTAACCTAACCTAACCTAACCTAACCTAACCTAACCTAACCTAACCTAACCTAACCTAACCTAACCTAACCTAACCTAACCTAACCTAACCTAACCTAACCTAACCTAACCTAACCTAACCTAACCTAACCTAACCTAACCTAACCTAACCTAACCTAACCTAACCTAACCTAACCTAACCTAACCTAACCTAACCTAACCTAACCTAACCTAACCTAACCTAACCTAACCTAACCTAACCTAACCTAACCTAACCTAACCTAACCTAACCTAACCTAACCTAACCTAACCTAACCTAACCTAACCTAACCTAACCTAACCTAACCTAACCTAACCTAACCTAACCTAACCTAACCTAACCTAACCTAACCTAACCTAACCTAACCTAACCTAACCTAACCTAACCTAACCTAACCTAACCTAACCTAACCTAACCTAACCTAACCTAACCTAACCTAACCTAACCTAACCTAACCTAACCTAACCTAACCTAACCTAACCTAACCTAACCTAACCTAACCTAACCTAACCTAACCTAACCTAACCTAACCTAACCTAACCTAACCTAACCTAACCTAACCTAACCTAACCTAACCTAACCTAACCTAACCTAACCTAACCTAACCTAACCTAACCTAACCTAACCTAACCTAACCTAACCTAACCTAACCTAACCTAACCTAACCTAACCTAACCTAACCTAACCTAACCTAACCTAACCTAACCTAACCTAACCTAACCTAACCTAACCTAACCTAACCTAACCTAACCTAACCTAACCTAACCTAACCTAACCTAACCTAACCTAACCTAACCTAACCTAACCTAACCTAACCTAACCTAACCTAACCTAACCTAACCTAACCTAACCTAACCTAACCTAACCTAACCTAACCTAACCTAACCTAACCTAACCTAACCTAACCTAACCTAACCTAACCTAACCTAACCTAACCTAACCTAACCTAACCTAACCTAACCTAACCTAACCTAACCTAACCTAACCTAACCTAACCTAACCTAACCTAACCTAACCTAACCTAACCTAACCTAACCTAACCTAACCTAACCTAACCTAACCTAACCTAACCTAACCTAACCTAACCTAACCTAACCTAACCTAACCTAACCTAACCTAACCTAACCTAACCTAACCTAACCTAACCTAACCTAACCTAACCTAACCTAACCTAACCTAACCTAACCTAACCTAACCTAACCTAACCTAACCTAACCTAACCTAACCTAACCTAACCTAACCTAACCTAACCTAACCTAACCTAACCTAACCTAACCTAACCTAACCTAACCTAACCTAACCTAACCTAACCTAACCTAACCTAACCTAACCTAACCTAACCTAACCTAACCTAACCTAACCTAACCTAACCTAACCTAACCTAACCTAACCTAACCTAACCTAACCTAACCTAACCTAACCTAACCTAACCTAACCTAACCTAACCTAACCTAACCTAACCTAACCTAACCTAACCTAACCTAACCTAACCTAACCTAACCTAACCTAACCTAACCTAACCTAACCTAACCTAACCTAACCTAACCTAACCTAACCTAACCTAACCTAACCTAACCTAACCTAACCTAACCTAACCTAACCTAACCTAACCTAACCTAACCTAACCTAACCTAACCTAACCTAACCTAACCTAACCTAACCTAACCTAACCTAACCTAACCTAACCTAACCTAACCTAACCTAACCTAACCTAACCTAACCTAACCTAACCTAACCTAACCTAACCTAACCTAACCTAACCTAACCTAACCTAACCTAACCTAACCTAACCTAACCTAACCTAACCTAACCTAACCTAACCTAACCTAACCTAACCTAACCTAACCTAACCTAACCTAACCTAACCTAACCTAACCTAACCTAACCTAACCTAACCTAACCTAACCTAACCTAACCTAACCTAACCTAACCTAACCTAACCTAACCTAACCTAACCTAACCTAACCTAACCTAACCTAACCTAACCTAACCTAACCTAACCTAACCTAACCTAACCTAACCTAACCTAACCTAACCTAACCTAACCTAACCTAACCTAACCTAACCTAACCTAACCTAACCTAACCTAACCTAACCTAACCTAACCTAACCTAACCTAACCTAACCTAACCTAACCTAACCTAACCTAACCTAACCTAACCTAACCTAACCTAACCTAACCTAACCTAACCTAACCTAACCTAACCTAACCTAACCTAACCTAACCTAACCTAACCTAACCTAACCTAACCTAACCTAACCTAACCTAACCTAACCTAACCTAACCTAACCTAACCTAACCTAACCTAACCTAACCTAACCTAACCTAACCTAACCTAACCTAACCTAACCTAACCTAACCTAACCTAACCTAACCTAACCTAACCTAACCTAACCTAACCTAACCTAACCTAACCTAACCTAACCTAACCTAACCTAACCTAACCTAACCTAACCTAACCTAACCTAACCTAACCTAACCTAACCTAACCTAACCTAACCTAACCTAACCTAACCTAACCTAACCTAACCTAACCTAACCTAACCTAACCTAACCTAACCTAACCTAACCTAACCTAACCTAACCTAACCTAACCTAACCTAACCTAACCTAACCTAACCTAACCTAACCTAACCTAACCTAACCTAACCTAACCTAACCTAACCTAACCTAACCTAACCTAACCTAACCTAACCTAACCTAACCTAACCTAACCTAACCTAACCTAACCTAACCTAACCTAACCTAACCTAACCTAACCTAACCTAACCTAACCTAACCTAACCTAACCTAACCTAACCTAACCTAACCTAACCTAACCTAACCTAACCTAACCTAACCTAACCTAACCTAACCTAACCTAACCTAACCTAACCTAACCTAACCTAACCTAACCTAACCTAACCTAACCTAACCTAACCTAACCTAACCTAACCTAACCTAACCTAACCTAACCTAACCTAACCTAACCTAACCTAACCTAACCTAACCTAACCTAACCTAACCTAACCTAACCTAACCTAACCTAACCTAACCTAACCTAACCTAACCTAACCTAACCTAACCTAACCTAACCTAACCTAACCTAACCTAACCTAACCTAACCTAACCTAACCTAACCTAACCTAACCTAACCTAACCTAACCTAACCTAACCTAACCTAACCTAACCTAACCTAACCTAACCTAACCTAACCTAACCTAACCTAACCTAACCTAACCTAACCTAACCTAACCTAACCTAACCTAACCTAACCTAACCTAACCTAACCTAACCTAACCTAACCTAACCTAACCTAACCTAACCTAACCTAACCTAACCTAACCTAACCTAACCTAACCTAACCTAACCTAACCTAACCTAACCTAACCTAACCTAACCTAACCTAACCTAACCTAACCTAACCTAACCTAACCTAACCTAACCTAACCTAACCTAACCTAACCTAACCTAACCTAACCTAACCTAACCTAACCTAACCTAACCTAACCTAACCTAACCTAACCTAACCTAACCTAACCTAACCTAACCTAACCTAACCTAACCTAACCTAACCTAACCTAACCTAACCTAACCTAACCTAACCTAACCTAACCTAACCTAACCTAACCTAACCTAACCTAACCTAACCTAACCTAACCTAACCTAACCTAACCTAACCTAACCTAACCTAACCTAACCTAACCTAACCTAACCTAACCTAACCTAACCTAACCTAACCTAACCTAACCTAACCTAACCTAACCTAACCTAACCTAACCTAACCTAACCTAACCTAACCTAACCTAACCTAACCTAACCTAACCTAACCTAACCTAACCTAACCTAACCTAACCTAACCTAACCTAACCTAACCTAACCTAACCTAACCTAACCTAACCTAACCTAACCTAACCTAACCTAACCTAACCTAACCTAACCTAACCTAACCTAACCTAACCTAACCTAACCTAACCTAACCTAACCTAACCTAACCTAACCTAACCTAACCTAACCTAACCTAACCTAACCTAACCTAACCTAACCTAACCTAACCTAACCTAAAATATCGATTTTGAGCATGTTTTGGGCCTGTATTTTGAAAATACTCTAACACGGTGTAGACATGTACAAATCGCTTCGGGGACACAAAAATATCGATTTTTGGGTGTTTTGAGCCTGAATTTGAGATATAAACGTGCACAGAAGATGCATGCACATATCGACTTTGGCACCCAAAATATCGATTTTTAGTATGTTTTGGGCCTATAATTTGAAAATATTCTAGCACTGAGTAGGCATGTACAGATTGCTTCTGGGACCCAAAAATATCGAATTTTCGGGGGTTTTGAGCCAGAATTTGGGATATAACCGGGTACAGAAAATGCATGCACATATTGACTTTGGCACCCAAAATATCGATTTTAGTATGTTTTGGGCGTATAATTTGAAAATATTCTAGCACTGAGTAGGCATGTACAGATCGCTTCTGGGACCCAAAAATATCGAATTTTAGGGGGTTTTGACCCAGAATTTGGGATATAACCGTGTACAGAGGATGCATGCACATATCGACTTTTTGCACCTAAAATTTCGATTTTGAGCAGGTTTTGTGTCTGTATCTTGAAAACATTCTAGCAAGAAGTAGGCATGTACAGATCGCTTCTGGGACCAAAAAATATCGAATTTTCTGGTGTTTTGAACCTGAATTTGGGATATAGACGGGTACAGAAGATGCATACACATATTGACTTTGGGCAACTAAAATATAGATTTTCACCATATTTTTTGCCTGTATGTTGAAAATACTTTAACACGGAGTAGGCATGTACAGATCGCTTCTGGGACCCAAAAATATCGAATTTTCGGATGTTTTGAGCCTGAATTTGAGATATCAACGGGTACAGAAGATGCATGCACATATCGACTATGGACACCTAAAATATCGATTTATAGCATGTTTTAAGCCTGTATTTTAAAAACATTCTAGCACTGAGTAGGCATGTGCAGATTGCTTAAGAGACCCAAAAATATCGAATTTTCGGAGTTTTGAGCCTGAATTTGAGATATAAACGGGTACAGAAGATGCATGCACATATCAACTTTTTGCACTTAAAATATCGATTTTGAGCATGTTTTGGGTCTGTATCTTGAAAACATTCTAGCAAGGAGTAGGCATGTACAGATCGCTTCTGGGACCCAAAAATACCGAATTTTCTGGTGTTTTGAACCTGAATTTGGGATATAGACGGGTACAGAAGATGCATACACATGTTGACTTTGGGCACCTAAAATATAGATTTTGAGCATGTTTTGGGCCTGTATTTTGAAAATACTTTAACACGGAGTAGGCATGTACAGATCGCTTCTGGGACCCAAAAATATCGAATTTTCAGTTGTTTTGAGCCTGAATTTGAGATATAAACGGGTACAGAAGATCCATGCACATATCGACTTTGGGCACCTAAAATATCGATTTTGAGCATGTTTTGGGCCTGTATTTTGAAAATACTCTAACTCGGAGTAGGCATGTACAGATCGCTTCTGGGACACAAAAATATTGATTTGTTGGGTGTTTTGAGCCTGAATTTGAGATATAAACGGGTACAGAAGATGCATGCACATATCGACTTTGGCACCCAAAATATCGATTTTTAGCATGTTTTGGGCCTGTATTTTAAAAATACTCTAACACATAGTAGACATGTACAGATCGCTTTTGGGACCCAAAAATATCGAATTTTCTGGTGTTTTGAGCCTGAATTTGAGATATAAACGGGTACAGTAGATGCATGCACATATCGACTTTGGACACCTAAAATATCGATTTTTAGCATGTTTTGAACCTATATTTTAAAAACATTATAGCACTGAGTATGCATGTACAGACCGCTTAAGGGACCCAAAAATATGGAATTTTCGGGTGTTTTGACCCTGAATTTGAGATATAAACGGGTACAGAAGATGCATGCACATATCGACTTTTTGCACCTAAAATATCGATTTTGAGCATGTTTTGGGTCTGTATCTTGAAAAAATTCTAGCAAGGAGTAGGCATGTACAGATCGCTTCTGGGACCCAAAAATATCGAATTTTCGGGGGTTTTGAGCCAGAATTTGGGATATAACCGGGTACAGAAAATACATGCACATATCGACTTTGGCACCCAAAATATAGATTTTTAGTATGTTTTGGGCGTATAATTTGAAAATATTCTAGCACTGAGTAGGCATGTACAGATTGCTTCTGGGACCCAAAAATATCGAATTTTTTCGGTGTTTTGAGCCAGAATTTGGGATATAACCGTGTACAGAGGATGCATGCACATATCGACTTTTTGCACCTAAAATATCGATTTTGATCATGTTTTGGGTCTGTATCTTGAAAAAATTCTAGCAAGAAGTAGGCATGTACAGATCGCTTCTGGAACCAAAAAATACCGAATTTTCTGGTGTTTTGAACCTGAATTTGGGATATAGACGGGTACAGAAGATGCATACACATATTGACTTTGGGTACCTAAAATATAGATTTTGACCATGTTTTGTGCCTGTATTTTGAAAATACTTTAACACGGAGTAGGCATGTACAGATCGCTTCTGGGACCCAAAAATATCGAATTTTCGGGTGTTATGAGCCTGAATTTGAGATATAAACGGGAACAGAAGAAGCATGCACATTTCTACTTTTTGCACCTAAAATATCGATTTTGAGCATGTTTTGGGTCTGTATCTTGAAAACATTCTAGCAAGAAGTAGGCATGTACAGATTGCTTCTGGGACCCAAAAATATCGATTTTTCGAGTGTTTTGAGCCTGAATTTGAGATATGATCGGGTACAGAAGATGCATGCACATATCGACTTTGGGCACCCAAAATATCGATTTTGAGCATGTTTTGGGCCTGTATCTTTAAAATACTCTAACACTGAGTAGACACGTACAGATCGCTTCTGGGACTCAAATAAATCGAATTTTCGGGTGTTCTGAGCCTGAATTTGAGAAATGAACGGGTACAGAAGATGCATGCACATATCGACTTTGGGCACCTAAAATATCGATTTTGAGCATGTTTTGGGCCTGTATTTTGAAAATACTCTAACACGGTGTAGACATGTACAAATCGCTTCGGGGACACAAAAATATCGATTTTTGGGTGTTTTGAGCCTGAATTTGAGATATAAACGTGCACAGAAGATGCATGCACATATCGACTTTGGCACCCAAAATATCGATTTTTAGTATGTTTTGGGCCTATAATTTGAAAATATTCTAGCACTGAGTAGGCATGTACAGATTGCTTCTGGGACCCAAAAATATCGAATTTTCGGGGGTTTTGAGCCAGAATTTGGGATATAACCGGGTACAGAAAATGCATGCACATATTGACTTTGGCACCCAAAATATCGATTTTAGTATGTTTTGGGCGTATAATTTGAAAATATTCTAGCACTGAGTAGGCATGTACAGATCGCTTCTGGGACCCAAAAATATCGAATTTTAGGGGGTTTTGACCCAGAATTTGGGATATAACCGTGTACAGAGGATGCATGCACATATCGACTTTTTGCACCTAAAATTTCGATTTTGAGCAGGTTTTGTGTCTGTATCTTGAAAACATTCTAGCAAGAAGTAGGCATGTACAGATCGCTTCTGGGACCAAAAAATATCGAATTTTCTGGTGTTTTGAACCTGAATTTGGGATATAGACGGGTACAGAAGATGCATACACATATTGACTTTGGGCAACTAAAATATAGATTTTCACCATATTTTTTGCCTGTATGTTGAAAATACTTTAACACGGAGTAGGCATGTACAGATCGCTTCTGGGACCCAAAAATATCGAATTTTCGGATGTTTTGAGCCTGAATTTGAGATATCAACGGGTACAGAAGATGCATGCACATATCGACTATGGACACCTAAAATATCGATTTATAGCATGTTTTAAGCCTGTATTTTAAAAACATTCTAGCACTGAGTAGGCATGTGCAGATTGCTTAAGAGACCCAAAAATATCGAATTTTCGGAGTTTTGAGCCTGAATTTGAGATATAAACGGGTACAGAAGATGCATGCACATATCAACTTTTTGCACTTAAAATATCGATTTTGAGCATGTTTTGGGTCTGTATCTTGAAAACATTCTAGCAAGGAGTAGGCATGTACAGATCGCTTCTGGGAACCAAAAATATCGAATTTTCTGGTGTTTTGAACCTGAATTAGGGATATACACGGGTACAGAAGATGCATACACATATTGACTTTGGGCATATAAAATATCGATTTTTAGCAAGTTATTGGCATGTATTTTAAAAACACTCTAACACGGAGTATGCACGTACAGATCGCTTCTGGAACCAAAAATATTGAATTTTCGGGTGTTTTGAGCCTTAATTTGAGATATAAACGGGTACAGTAGATGCATGCACATATCGACTTTGGACACCTAAAATATCGATTTTTAGCATGTTTTGAAACTATATTTTGAAAACATTATAGCACTGAGTATGCATGTACAGATCGCTTAAAGGAACCAAAAATATGGAATTTTCGGGTGTTTTGAGCCTGAATTTGAGATATAAACGGGTACAGAAGATGCATGCACATATCGACTTTTTGCACCTAAAATATCGATTTTGAGCATGTTTTGGGTCTGTATCTTGAAAACATTCTAGCAAGAAGTAGGCATGTACAGATTGCTTCTGGGACCCAAAAACATCGAATTTTCGAGTGTTTTGAACCTGAATTTGGGATATAGACGGGTACAGAAGATGCATGCACATATCGACTTTTTGCACCTAAAATATCGATTTTGAGCATGTTTTGGGCCTATATTTTGAAGATACTCTAACACGGTGTAGACATGTACAGGTCGCTTCTGGGACACAAAAATATCGGTTTTTTGGGTGTTTTGAGCCAGAATTTGGGATATAACCGGGTACAGAAAATACATGCACATATCGACTTTGGCACCCAAAATATAGATTTTTAGTATGTTTTGGGCGTATAATTTGAAAATATTCTAGCACTGAGTAGGCATGTACAGATTGCTTCTGGGACCCAAAAATATCGAATTTTTTCGGTGTTTTGAGCCAGAATTTGGGATATAACCGTGTACAGAGGATGCACGCACATATCGACTTTTTGCACCTAAAATATCGATTTTGAGCATGTTTTGAGTCTGTATCTTGAAAAAATTCTAGCAAGAAGTAGGCTTGTACAGATCGCTTCTGGAACCAAAAAATACCGAATTTTCTGGTGTTTTGAACCTGAATTTGGGATATAGACAGGTACAGAAGATGCATACACATATTGACTTTGGGCACCTAAAATATAGATTTTGACCATGTTTTGTGCCTGTATTTTGAAAATACTTTAACACGGAGTAGGCATGTACAGATCGCTTCTGGGACCCAAAAATATCGAATTTTCGGGTGTTATGAGCCTGAATTTGAGATATAAACGGGAACAGAAGAAGCATGCACATTTCTACTTTTTGCACCTAAAATATCGATTTTGAGCATGTTTTGGGTCTGTATCTTGAAAACATTCTAGCAAGAAGTAGGCATGTACAGATTGCTTCTGGGACCCAAAAATATCGAATTTTCGAGTGTTTTGAGCCTGAATTTGAGATATGAACGGGTACAGAAGATGCATGCACATATCGACTTTGGGCACCTAAAATATCGATTTTAAGCATGTTTTGGGCCTGTATTTATAGAATACTCTAACACGGAGTATGCATGTACACATTGCTTTTGGGACCCAAAAATATCGAATATTCGGGTGTTTTGAGTTTGAATTTGAGATATAAACGGGTACAGAAGATGCATGCACATATCGACTTTGGGCACCCAAAATATCGATTTTGAGCATGTTTTGGGCCTGTATCTTTAAAATACTCTAACACTGAGTAGACACGTACAGATCGCTTCTGGGACCCAAATAAATCGAATTTTCGGGTGTTCTGAGCCTGAATTTGAGATATGAACGGGTACAGAAGATGCATGCACATATCGACTTTGGGCACCTAAAATATCGATTTTGAGCATGTTTTGGGCCTGTATTTTGAAAATACTCTAACACGGTGTAGACATGTACAGATCGCTTCGGGGACACAAAAATATCGATTTTTTGGGTGTTTTGAGCCTGAATTTGAGATATAAACGTGCACAGAAGATGCATGCACATATCGACTTTGGCACCCAAAATATCGATTTTTAGTATGTTTTGGGCCTATAATTTGAAAATATTTTAGCACTGAGTAGGCATGTACAGATTGCTTCTGGGACCCAAAAATATCGAATTTTCGGGGGTTTTGAGCCAGAATTTGGGATATAACCGGGTACAGAAAATGCATGCACATATTGACTTTGGCACCCAAAATATCGATTTTTAGTATGTTTTGGGCGTATAATTTGAAAATATTCTAGCACTGAGTAGGCATGTACAGATCGCTTCTCGGACCCAAAAATATCGAATTTTCGGGGGTTTTGACCCAGAATTTGGGATATAACCGTGTACAGAGGATGCATGCACATATCGACTTTTTGCACCTAAAATTTCGATTTTAAGCATGTTTTGGGTCTGTATCTTGAAAACATTCTAGCAAGAAGTAGGCATGTACAGATCGCTTCTGGGACCAAAAAATACCGAATTTTCTGGTGTTTTGAACCTGAATTTGGGATATAGACGGGTACAGAAGATGCATACACATATTGACTTTGGGCACCTAAAATATAGATTTTCACCATATTTTTTGCCTGTATGTTGAAAATATTTTAACACGGAGTAGGCATGTACAGATCGCTTCTGGGACCCAAAAATATCGAATTTTCGGATGTTTTGAGCCTGAATTTGAGATATGAACGGGTACAGAAGATGCATGCACATATCGACTTTTTGCACCTAAAATATCGATTTTGAGCATGTTTTGGGTCTGTATCTTGAAAACATTCTAGCAAGAAGTAGGCATGTACAGATTGCTTCTGGGACCCAAAAACATCGAATTTTCGAGTGTTTTGAACCTGAATTTGGGATATAGACGGGTACAGAAGATGCATGCACATATCGACTTTTTGCACCTAAAATATCGATTTTGAGCATGTTTTGGGCCTATATTTTGAAGATACTCTAACACGGTGTAGACATGTACAGGTCGCTTCTGAGACACAAAAATATCGGTTTTTTGGGTGTTTTGAGCCAGAATTTGGGATATAACCGGGTACAGAAAATACATGCACATATCGACTTTGGCACCCAAAATATAGATTTTTAGTATGTTTTGGGCGTATAATTTGAAAATATTCTAGCACTGAGTAGGCATGTACAGATTGCTTCTGGGACCCAAAAATATCGAATTTTTTCGGTGTTTTGAGCCAGAATTTGGGATATAACCGTGTACAGAGGATGCACGCACATATCGACTTTTTGCACCTAAAATATCGATTTTGAGCATGTTTTGAGTCTGTATCTTGAAAAAATTCTAGCAAGAAGTAGGCTTGTACAGATCGCTTCTGGAACCAAAAAATACAGAATTTTCTGGTGTTTTGAACCTGAATTTGGGATATAGACAGGTACAAAAGATGCATACACATATTGACTTTGGGCACCTAAAATATAGATTTTGACCATGTTTTGTGCCTGTATTTTGAAAATACTTTAACACGGAGTAGGCATGTACAGATCGCTTCTGGGACCCAAAAATATCGAATTTTCGGGTGTTATGAGCCTGAATTTGAGATATAAACGGGAACAGAAGAAGCATGCACATTTCTACTTTTTGCACCTAAAATATCGATTTTGAGCATGTTTTGGTTCTGTATCTTGAAAACATTCTAGCAAGAAGTAGGCATGTACAGATTGCTTCTGGGACCCAAAAATATCGAATTTTCGGAGTTTTGAGCCTGAATTTGAGATATGAACGGGTACAGAAGATGCATGCACATATCGACTTTGGGCACCTAAAATATCGATTTTAAGCATGTTTTGGGCCTGTATTTATAGAATACTCTAACACGGAGTATGCATGTACACATTGCTTTTGGGACCCAAAAATATCGAATATTCGGGTGTTTTGAGTTTGAATTTGAGATATAAACGGGTACAGAAGATGCATGCACATATCGACTTTGGGCACCCAAAATATCGATTTTGAGCATGTTTTGGGCCTGTATCTTTAAAATACTCTAACACTGAGTAGACACGTACAGATCGCTTCTGGGACCCAAATAAATCGAATTTTCGGGTGTTCTGAGCCTGAATTTGAGATATGAACGGGTACAGAAGATGCATGCACATATCGACTTTGGGCACCTAAAATATCGATTTTGAGCATGTTTTGGGCCTGTATTTTGAAAATACTCTAACACGGTATAGACATGTACAGATCGCTTCGGGGACACAAAAATATCGATTTTTTGGGTGTTTTGAGCCTGAATTTGAGATATAAACGTGCACAGAAGATGCATGCACATATCGACTTTGGCACCCAAAATATCGATTTTTAGTATGTTTTGGGCCTATAATTTGAAAATTTTTTAGCACTGAGTAGGCATGTACAGATTGCTTCTGGGACCCAAAAATATCGAATTTTCGGGGGTTTTGAGCCAGAATTTGGGATATAACCGTGTACAGAAAATGCATGCACATATTGACTTTGGCACCCAAAATATCGATTTTTAGAATGTTTTGGGCGTATAATTTGAAAATATTCTAGCACTGAGTAGGCATGTACAGATCGCTTCTCGGACCCAAAAATATCGAATTTTCGGGGGTTTTGACCCAGAATTTGGGATATAACCGTGTACAGAGGATGCATGCACATATCGACTTTGGGCACCTTAAATATCGATTTTGAGCATGTTTTGGGTCTGTATATTGAAAACATTCTAGCAAGAAGTAGGCATGTACAGATCGCTTCTGGGACCCAAAAATACCGAATTTTCTGGTGTTTTGAACCTGAATTTGGGATATAGACGGGTACAGAAGATCCATACACATATTGACTTTGGGCACCTAAAATATAGATTTTGAGCATGTTTTGGGCCTGTATTTTGATAATACTTTAACACGGAGTAGGCATGTACAGATCGCTTCTGGGACCCAAAAATATCGAATTTTCGGTTGTTTTGAGCCTGAATTTGAGATAAAAACGGGTACTGAAGATGCATGCACATATCGACTTTGGGCACCTAAAATATCGATTTTTAGCATGTTTTGAACCTATATTTTGAAAACATTATAGCACTGAGTATGCATGTACAGATCGCTTAAGGGACCCAAAAATATGGAATTTTCGGGTGTTTTGAGCCTGAATTTGAGATATAAACGGGTACAGAAGATCCATGCACATATCGACTTTTTGCACCTAAAATTTCGATTTTTGAGCATGTTTTGGGTCTGTATCTTGAAAAAATTCTAGCAAGGAGTAGGCATGTACAGATCGCTTCTGCGACCCAAAAATATAGAATTTTCGGGTGTTTTGAACCTGAATTTGGGATATAGACGGATACAGAAGATGCATGCACATATCGACTTTGGGCACCTAAAATATAGATTTTGAGCATGTTTTGGGCCTGTATCTTTAAAATACTCTAACACTAAGTAGACACGTACAGATCGCTTCTGGGACCCAAATAAATCTAATTTTCGGGTGTTCTGAGCCTGAATTTGAGATATGAACGGGTACAGAAGATGCATGGACATATCGACTTTTTGCACCTAAAATATCGATTTTGAGCATGTTTTGGGTCTGTATCTTGAAAACATTCTAGCAAGAAGTAGGCATGTACAGATTGCTTCTGGGACCCAAAAACATCGAATTTTCGAGTGTTTTGAACCTGAATTTGGGATATAAACGGGTAAAGAAGATGCATGCACATATCGACTTTGGGCACCCAAAATATCGATTTTGAGCATGTTTTGGGCCTGTATCTTTCAAATACTCTAACACTAAGTAGACACGTACAGATCGCTTCTGGGACCCAAATAAATCGAATTTTCGGGTGTTCTGAACCTGAATTTGAGATATGAACGTGTACAGAAGATGCATGCACATATCGACTTTGGGCACCTAAAATATCGATTTTGAGCATGTTTTGGGCCTGTATTTTGAAAATACTCAAACACGGTGTAGACATGTACAGATCGCTTCTGGGACACAAAAATATAGATTTTTTGGGTGTTTTGAGCCTGAATTTGAGATATAAACGGGCACAGAAGATGCATGCACATATCGACTTTGGGCACTCAAAATATCGATTTTTAGCATGTTCTGAGCCTCTATTTTGAAAACATTTTAGCACTGAGTAGGCATGTACAGATCGCTTCTGGGACCCAAAAATATTGAATTTTCGGGTGTTTAGAGCCTGAATTTGAGATATAACCGGATACAGAAAATGCATACACATATTGACTTTGTGCACCTAAAATATCAATTTTCAGCATGTTTTGGGCCTGTATTTTAAAAACACTCTAACACGGAGTATGCATGTACAGATCGCTTCTGGGACACAAAAATATAGATTTTTTGGGTGTTTTGAGCCTGAATTTGAGATATAAACGGGCACAGAAGATGCATGCACATATCGACTTTGGCACCCAAAATATCGATTTTTAGTATGTTTTGGGCGTATAATTTGAAAATATTCTAGCACTGAGTAGGCATGTACAGATCGCTTCTGGGACCCAAAAATATCGAATTTTCGGAATTTTGAGCCTGAATTTGAGATATAACCGGGTACAGAGGAAGCATACACATATCGACTTTTTGCACCTAAAATATCGATTTTGAGCATGTTTTGGGTCTGTATCTTGAAAACATTCTAGCAAGAAGTAGGCATGTACATATCGCTTCTGGGACCCAAAAATATCGAATTTTCTGGTGTTATGAACCAGAATTAGGGATATACACGGGTAAAGAAGATGCATACACATATTGACTTTGGGCACATAAAATATTGATTTTCAGCATGTTTTGGGCCTGTATTTTAAAAACGCTCTAACACGGAGTATGCACGTACAGATCGCTTCTGGGACCAAAAAACATTGAATTTTCGGGTGTTTTGAGCCTGAATTTGAGATATAAACGGCTACAAAATGTGCATGCACATATCGAATTTGGGCACCTAAAATATCGATTTTTAGCATCTTTTGGGCCTGTATTTTGAAAATACTCAAACACGGTGTAGACATGTACAGATCGCTTCTGGGACCCAAAAATATCGAATTTTCGGGTGTTTTGAGCCTAAATTTGAGATATAAATGGATACAGAAGATGCATGCACATATCGACTTTGGGCACCTAATATATCGATTTTGAGCATGTTTTGGGCCTGTATTTTAAAAACATTCTATCACTGAGTAGGCATGTGCAGATTGCTTAAGGAACCCAAAAATATCGAATTTTCGGTAATTTGAGCCTGAATGTGAGATATAAACGGGTACAGAAGATGCATGCACATATCGACTTTTTGCACCTAAAATATCAATTTTGATCATGTTTTGGGTCTGTAACTTGAAAAAATTCTAGCAAGGAGTAGGCATGTACAGATCGCTTCTGGGACTCAATAATATCGAATTTTCGGGTGTTTTGAACCTGAATTTGGGATATAGACGGATACAGAAGATTCATGCACATATCGACTTTGGGCACCTCAAATATTGATTTTGAGCATGTTTTTGGCCTGTATTTTGAAAATACTCTAACATGGAGTAGGCATGTACAGATCGCTTCAGGGACACAAAAATATTGAATTTTTGGGTGTTTTGAGCCTGAATTAGAGATATAAACGGGTACAGAAGATGCATGCACATATCGACTTTGGGCACCCAAAATATCGATTTTTAGCATGTTCTGAGCCTCTATTTTGAAAACATTCTAGCACTGAGTAGGCATGTACAGATCGCTTCTGGGACCCAAAAATATCGAATTTTCGGGTGTTTTGAGCCTGAATTTGAGATATAACCGGGTACAGAAAATGCATACACATATTGACTTTGTGCAACTAAAATATCAATTTTCAGCATGTTTTGGGCGTGTATTTTAAAAACACTCTAACACGGAGTATGCATGTACAGATCGCTTCTGGGACACAAAATATCTAATTTTCGGAGTTTTGAGCCTGAATTTGAGATATAAACGGGTACAGAAGATGCATGCACATATCGACTTTTTGCACCTAAAATATCGATTTTGAGCATGTTTTGGGTCTGTATCTTGAAAACATTCTAGCAAGAATTAGGCATGTACAGATTGCTTCTGGGACCCAAAAATATCGAATTTTCGAGTGTTTTGAACCTGAATTTGGGATATAGACGGGTACAGTAGATGCATACACATATTGACTTTGGGCAGCTAAAATATCGATTTACAGCACGTTTCAGGCCTGTATTTTGAACATACTCTAACACGGAGTATGCATGTACAGATGGCTTTTGGGACCCAAAAATATCGAATATTCGGGTATTTTGAGTCTGAATCTGGGATATAAATGGGTACAGAAGATGCATGCACATATCGACTTTGGGCACCTAAAATATCGATTTTGAGCATTTTTTCGGCGTATAAATTGAAAATATTCTAGCACTGAGTAGGCATGTACAGATCGCTTCTGGTACCCAAAAATATCGAATTTTCAGGTGTTTTGAGCCCGAATTTGAGATATAAACGGGTACAGAAGATGCATGCACATATCAACTTTTGCAGCCAAAATATCGATTTTGAGTATGTTTTGGGCCTATATTTTGAAAACATTCTAGCACTGAGTAGGCATGTACAGATCGCTTCTGGGACCCAAAAATATCGAATTTTCGGGTGTTTTGAGCCTGAATTTGAGATATAACCGGGTACAGAAAATGCATACACATATTGACTTTGTGCAACTAAAATATCAATTTTCAGCATGTTTTGGGCGTGTATTTTAAAAACACTCTAACACGGAGTATGCATGTACAGATCGCTTCTGGGACACAAAATATCTAATTTTCGAAGTTTTGAGCCTGAATTTGAGATATAAACGGGTACAGAAGATGCATGCACATATCGACTTTTTGCACCTAAAATATCGATTTTGAGCATGTTTTGGGTCTGTATCTTGAAAACATTCTAGCAAGAATTAGGCATGTACAGATTGCTTCTGGGACCCAAAAATATCGAATTTTCGAGTGTTTTGAACCTGAATTTGGGATATAGACAGGTACAGTAGATGCATACACATATTGACTTTGGGCAGCTAAAATATCGATTTACAGCACGTTTTAGGCCTGTATTTTGAACATACTCTAACACGGAGTATGCATGTACAGATGGCTTTTGGGACCCAAAAATATCGAATATTCGGGTATTTTGAGTCTGAATCTGGGATATAAATGGGTACAGAAGATGCATGCACATATCGACTTTGGGCACCTAAAATATCGATTTTGAGTATTTTTTCGGCGTATAAATTGAAAATATTCTAGCACTGAGTAGGCATGTACAGATCGCTTCTGGTACCCAAAAATATCGAATTTTCGGGTGTTTTGAGCCTGAATTTGGGATATAAACGGATAAAGAAGATAAATACACATATCGACTTTGTCACCTAAAATATCGATTTATAGCATGTTTTGAGCCGGTTTTTTAAAAACATTCTAGCACTGAGTAGGCATGTGCAGATTGCTTAAGGAACCCAAAAATATCGAATTTTCGGAGTTTTGAGCCAGAATTTGAGATATAAACGGGTACAGAAGATGCATGCACATATCGACTTTTTGCACTTAAAATATCGATTTTGAGCATGTTTTGGGTCTGTATCTTGAAAACATTCTAGCAATGAGTAGGCATGTACAGATCGCTTCTGGGATCCAAAAATATCGAATTTTCGAATGTTTTGAACCTGAATTTGGGATATACACGGGTACAGAAGATGCATACACATATTGACTTTGGGCACATAAAATATCGATTTTTAGCATGTTTTGGGCCTATATTTTAAAAACACTCTAACACGGAGTATGCACGTACAGATCGCTTCTGGGACCCAAAAATATTGAATTTTCGGGTGTTTTGAGCCTGAATTTGAGATATAAACGGGTACAGAAGATGCATGCACATATCGACTTTTGCACCCAAAATATCGATTTTTAGTATGTTTTGGTTCTGTATCTTGAAAAAATTCTAGCAAGGAGTAGGCATGTACAGATCGCTTCTGGGACCCAAAAATATCGAATTTTTGGGTGTTTTGAACCTGAATTTAGGATATAGACGGGTACAGAAGATGCATACACATATTGACTTTGGGCAGCTAAAATATAGATTTTCAGCATGTTTTGGGCCTGAATTTTGAAAATCCTCTAACACGGAGTAGGCATGTACAGATCGCTTCTGGGACCCCAAAATATCGATTTTTCGGGTTTTTTGAGCCTGAATTTGAGATATAAACTGGTACAGAAGATGCATGCACATATCGACTTTGGACACCTAAAATATCGATTTTTAGCATGTTTTGAGCCTATATTTTGAAAACATTCTAGCACTGAGTATGCATGTACAGATCGCTTAAGGGACCCAAAAATATGGAATTTTCGTGTGTTTTGAGCCTGAATTTCTGATATAAACGGGAACAGAAGATTCATGCACATATCGACTTTTTGCACCTAAAATATCGATTTTGAGCATGTTTTGGGTCTGTATCTTGAAAACATTCTAGCAAGAAGTAGGCATGTACAGATTGCTTCTGGGACCCAAAAATATCGAATTCTCGAGTGTTTTGAACCTGAATTTGGGATATAGACGGGTACAGAAGATGCATACACATATAAACTTTGGGCAGCTAAAATATCGTTTTTCAGCATGTTTTAGGCCTGTATTTTGAAAATATTCTAACACGGAGTATGCAAGTATGCATGTACAGATGGCTTTTGGGACCCAAAATTATCGAATATTCGTGTGTTTTGAGTTTGAATTTGAGATATAAACAGGTACAGAAGATGCATGCACATATCGACTTTGGGCACCCAAAATATCGATTTTGAGCATGTTTTGGGCCTGTATTTTTAAAATACTCTAACACGGAGTAGGCATGTACAGATCGCTTCTGGGACCCAAAAATTTCGAATTTTCGGGTGTTTTGAGCATGAATTTGGGATATAAACGGGTACAAAAGAAGTATGCACATATCGACTTTGGACACCTAAAATATTGATTTTTAGCATGTTTTAAGCCTATATTTTAAAACATTCTAGCACTGAGTAGACATGTACAGATCGCTTCGGGGACCCAAGAATATTGAATTTTTGGGTGTTTTGAGCCTGAATTTGAGATTTATACGGGCACTGAAGATGCATGCACATATCGACTTTTTGCACCTAAAATATCGATTTTGAGCATGTTTTGGGTCTGTATCTTGAAAACATTCTAGCATGGAGTAGGGATGTACAGATCGCTTCTGGGACACAAAAATACCAAATTTTAGGATATTTTGAGCCTGAATTTGAGATATAATCGGGTACAGAAGAAGCAAGCACATATTGACTTTGGACACCTAAAATATTGATTTTTAGCATGTTTTGGGCCTGTATTTTGAAAATACTTTAACACGGAGTAGGCATGTACAGATCGCTTCTGGGACCCAAAAATATCGAATTTTCGGGAGTTTTGAGCCTGATTTTGAGATATAAACGGGTACAGAAGATGCATGCACAAATCGACTTTGAGCACCTAAAATATCGATTTTCAGCATATATTGGGCCTGTATTTTGAAAATACTCTAACACGGAGTAGGCATGTACAGATCGCTTCTGGAACCCAAAAATATTGACTTTTCGGGTGTTTAGAGCTTGAATTGGAGATATAAACGGGTACTGAAGATACATTCACATATCATCTTTGGGCACCCAAAATATCGATTTTGAGAATGTTTTGGACCTGTATTTTGAAAATACTCTAACACGGAGTAAGCATGTACAGATCGATTCTCGGACCCAAAAATATCGAACTTTCGGGTGTTTTGAGCCTGAATTTGAAATATAAACGGGTACAGAGCATGCATGCACATTTCGACTTTGGGCACCCAAAATATCGATTTTTAGCATGTTTTGGGCCAATATCATGAAATTATTCTAGCACTGAGTAGGCATGTACAGATCATTTCTGGGACCCAAAAATATCGAATTTTTGGGTGTTTTGAGCCTGAATTTGAGATATTAACGGATAATGAAGATGCATGCACATATCGACTATAAGAACCTAAAATATCGATTTTGAGCATATTTTGGGCCTGTATTTTGAAAATACTCTAACACCGAGTAGGCATGTACAGATCGCTTCTGGGACCCAAAAATATCGAATTTGTGGGTGTTTTGAGCCTGAAATTAAGATATAAACGGGTACTGAAGATTCATGCACATATTGACTATCGGCAGCTAAAATATCGATTTTCAGCATGTTTTGGGCATGTATTTTGAAAATACTTAAACACGGAGTAGGCATATACAGATTGCATCTGGGACCCAAAAATATCGAATTTTCGGGTGTTTTGAGCCTGAATTTGAGATATAAACTGGTACAGAATATCCATGCACATATCGACATGGGACACCTAAAATATCGATTTTTAGCATGTTTTGAGCCTATATTTTGCAAACCTTCTAGCACTGAGTAGGCATGTACAGATCGCTTCTGGAACACAAAAATATTGAATTTTCGGGTGTTTTGAGCCTGAATTTGAGATATAAACGGGTACAGTACAGAAGATGCATGCACATATCGACATTGGGCATCTAAAATATCGATTTTTAGCATGTTTTGGGTCTGTATCTTGAAAACATTCTAGCAAGAAGTAGGCATATACAGGTTGCTTCTGGGACCAAAAAATATTAGGGGGAGGCGTGGCTGAGTGGTTAGAGTGACGGACTGCAATTGGCAAGGGCCCTAGTTCGAGTCCACGAGAAAACGTCTGGGATTTTTTCGGGGTGATCTGATGGGTCCAGCTGTTCGTCAACTATACCCTGGCTACGCCGACACGTCAAGAAAATACCCCCTACATCGTCGTCAACTCACAACATAGAAGATGTCCGACCATATTCCAAGATGCTGTGAGTGACGGTGTAGCTGCTCTCTCATGATAGTGACGTGTATAAATAAGGTGTCGTCATCTAGTGGGACAGAAGAGAAGCTCCACTGTCTCATCTGGTGCGACACCCAATAATCTCGGGGCCTCGCAAGAGTCACGGGCTATTGACAGCCTACAGTCCCGAGGCTGAGGTATAGAAAAAAAAACAAAAAAACAAAATTGACTATGGGCAGCTAAAATATCGATTTTCAGCATGTTTTGGGCACGTATTTTGAAAAAACTTAAACACGGAGTAGGCATATATAGATTGCATCTAGGACCCAAAAATATCGAATTTTCGGGTGTTTTGAGCCTAAATTTGAGATATAAACTGGTACAGAATATCCATGCACAGATCGACATGGGACACCTAAAATATCGATTTTTAGCATGTTTTGAGCCTATATTTTGCAAACCTTCTAGCACTGAGTAGGCATGTACAGATATCTTCTTGGACCCAAAAATATCGAATTTTCGGGTGTTTTGAGCCTGAATTTGAAATATAAAAAACGCGTACAGAAGATGCATGCACATATAGACTTTGTGCACCCAAATTTATCGATTTTGAGCATATTTTGGACCTGTATCATGAAAATACTCTAACACGGAGTAGGCATGTACATATCGCTTCTCGTTCCTAAAAATATCGAATTTTCGGGTGTTTTGAGCCTGAATTTGAAATATAAACGGGTACAGAGGATGCATGCACATATCGACTTTGAGCACCCAAAATATCGATTTTTAGCATGTTTTGGGCCAATATTTTGAAATTATTCTAGCACTGAGTAGGCATGTACAGATCGCTTCTGGGACCCAAAAATATTGAATTTTTAGGTGTTTTGAGCCTGAATTTAAGATATAACCGGGTACTGAATATGCAGGCACATATCGACTTTTTGCACCTAAAATATCGATTTTTAGCATGTTTTAAGCCTATATTTTGAAAAAAATTCTAGCACTGAGTAGGCATGTACAGATCGCTTCTGGGACCCAAAAATACCGAATTTTCGGGTGTTTTGAGCCTGAATTTGAGATATAAACGGGTACAGAAGATGCATGCACATATCGACTTTGGGCACCCAAAATATCGATTTTGAGCATGTTTTGGGCCTATATTTTAAAAGTATTCTAACACGGAGTAGGCATGTACAGATCGCTTTTGGGACACAAAAATATCGAATTTTCGGGTGTTTTGAGACTGAATTTGAGATATAATCGGGTACAGAAAATACATGTACATATCGACTTTGGGCACCCAAAATATCGATTTTTAGCATGTTTTGAGTCTATATTTTGAAAACATTTTAGCACTGCGTAGGCATATACAGATCGCTTCTGGGACCCAAAAATATCGAATTTTCGGGTGTTTTGAGCCTGAATTTAAGATATAAACGGGTACTGAAGATGCATGCACATATCGACTTTTTTAACCTAAAATATCGATTTTGGGCATGTTTTGGGTCTGTATCTTGAAAACATTATAGCAACGAGTAGGCATATACAAGTTGCTTCTGGGACCAAAAAATATCGAATTTTCGGGTGTTTTGAGCCTGAATTTGAGATATAAACGAGTACAGAAGATGCATGCACATATCGACTTGGGACACCTAAAATATAAATTTTTAGAATGTTTTAAACCTATATTTTAAAAACATTCTAGCACTGAGTAAACATGTACAGATCGCTTCTGGAACTTAAAACTATTGAATATTCGGGTGTTTGAGCCAGAATTTGAGATGTAAACCGGTACTGAAGATACATGCACATATCGAATTTTTGCACCTAAAATATCGATTATAAGCTTGTTTTGGGTCTGTATCTTGAAAACATTCTAACACGGAGTAGGCATGTACAGATCGCTTCTGGGACCCAAAAATACCGAATTTTCGGGTGTTTTGAGCCTGAATTTGAGATATAAACGGGTGCAGAAGATACATGCACATATCGACTTTGGGCACCTAAAATATCGATTTTCAGCATGTTTTATGGCCTGTATTTTTAAAGTACTCTAACACTGAGTAGGCATGTATACCAGATCGCTTCTGGAACCCAAAAATAAAGAATTTTCGGGTGTTTAGAGCCTGAATGAAGATATAAACGGCTACAGAAGATGCATGCACATATTGATTATGGGCAGCTAAAATATCGATTTTCAGCATGTTTTGGGCATGTATTTTGAAAATACTTAAACACGGAGTAGGCATATACAGATTGCATCTAGGACCCAAAAACATCGAATTTTCGGGTGTTTTGAGCCTAAATTTGAGATATAAACTGGTACAGAATATCTATGCACTCATCGACTTGGGACACCTAAAATATCGAGTTTTAGCATATTTTGAGCCTATATTTTGCAAACATTCTAGCACTGAGTACGCATGTACAGATCTCTTCATGGACCCAAAAATATCGAATTTTTGGGTGTTTTGAGCCTGAATTTGAGATATAAACGTGTACAGAAGATGAATGCACATATCGACATTGGGAACCTAAAATATCGATTTTTAGCATGTATTGGGCTTTTATTTTGAAAATATTCTAGCACGGAGTAGGCATGCACAGATCGCTTCTGGGACCGAAAAATACCGAATTTTTGGGAGTTTTGAGCCTGAATTTGAGATATAAACGGGTACAGTGCAGAAGATGCATGCACATATCGACATTGGGCATCTAAAATATCGATTTTTAGCATGTTTTAGGTCTGTATCTTGAAAACATTCCAGCATTGTGTAGGCATGTACAGATTGCTTCTGGGACCAAAAAATATCGAATTTTCCGGTGTTTTGAGCTTGAATTTGAAATATAAAAAACGCGTACAGAAGGTGCATGCACATATAGACTTTGGGCACCCACAATATCGATTTTGAGCATATTTTCGACCTGTATTTTGAAAATACTCTAACACGGAGTAGGCATGTACATATCGCTTCTCGTTCCTAAAAATATCGAATTTTCGGGTGTTTTGAGCCTGAATTTGAAATATAAACGGGTACAGAGGATGCATGCTCATATCGACTTTGAGCACCCAAAATATCGATTTTTAGCATGTTTTGGGCCAATATTTTGAAATTATTCTAGCACTGAGTAGGCATGTACAGATCGCTTCTGGGACCCAAAAATATTGAATTTTTAGGTGTTTTGAGCCTGAATTGGAGATATAAACAGGTACAGAAGATGCATGCACATATCGACTTTGGGCACCCAAAATATCGATTTTGAGCATGTTTTGGGCCTATATTTTGAAAGTATTCTAACACAGAGTAGGCATGTAAAGATCGCTTCTGGGACACAAAAATATCGAATTTTCGGGTGTTTTGAGCCTGAATTTGAGATATAATCGGGTAAAGAAAATACATGTACATATCGACTTTGGGCACCCAAAATATCGATTTTTAGCATGTTTTGAGTCTATATTTTGAAAACATTTTAGCACTGCGTAGGCATATACAGATCGCTTCTGGGACCCAAAAATATCGAATTTTCGGGTGTTTTGAGCCTGAATTTAAGATATAAACGGGTACTGAAGATGCATGCACATATCGACATTGGGCATCTAAAATATCGATTTTTAGCATGTTTTAGGTCTGTATCTTGAAAACATTCCAGCATTGCGTAGGCATGTACAGATTGCTTCTGGGACCCAAAAATATCGAATTTTCGGGTGTTTTGAGCCTGAATTTGAAATATAAAAAACGCGTACAGAAGATGCATGCACATATCGACTTTGGGCACCTAAAATATAGATTTTCAGCATGTTTTGGGTCTGTATCTTGAAAACATTCTAGCAAGAAGTAGGCATGTACAGATCGCTTCTGGGGCCCAAAAATACCGAATTTTCGGGTGTTTTGAGCCTGAATTTGAGATATAAACGGGTGCAGAAGATGCATGCACATATCGACTTTGGGCACCTAAAATATCGATTTTCAGCATGTTTTGGGCATGTATTTTGAAAATACTTAAACACGGAGTAGGCATATACAGATTGCATCTAAAACCCAAAAATATCGAATTTTCGGGTGTTTTGAGCCTGAATTTGAGATATAAACCGGTACTGAATAAGCATGCACATATCGACTTTTTGCACCTAAAATATCGATTTTGGGCATGTTTTGGGTCTGTATCTTGAAAACATTCTAGCGTGGAGTAGGTATATACAGGTCACTTCTGGGACCAAAAAATATCGAATTTTCACGTGTTTTGAGCCTGAATTTGAGATATAAACGAGTACAGAAGATGCATGCACATATCGACTTGGGAAACCTAAAATATAAATTTTTAGCATGTTTTAAACCTATATTTTAAAAACATTCTAGCACTGAGTAGACATGTACAGATCGCTTCTGGAACCTAAAACTATTGAATATTGGGGTGTTTTGAGCCTGAATTTGAGATATAAACGGGTGCAGAAGATGCATGCACATATCGACTTTGGGCACCTAAAATATAGATTTTCAGCATGTTTTGGGTCTGTATCTTGAAAACATTCTAGCAAGAAGTAGGCATGTACAGATCGCTTCTGGGGCCCAAAAATACCGAATTTTCGGGTGTTTTGAGCCTGAATTTGAGATATAAACGGGTGCAGAAGATGCATGCACATATCGACTTTGGGCACCTAAAATATCGATTTTCAGCATGTTTTGGGCATGTATTTTGAAAATACTTAAACACGGACTAGGCATATACAGATTGCATCTAGGACCCAAAAACATCGAATTTTCGGGTGTTTTGAGCCTAAATTTGAGATATAAACTGGTACAGAATATCTATGCACACATCGACTTGGGACACCTAAAATATCGATTTTTAGCATATTTTGAGCCTATACTTTGCAAACATTCTAGCACTGAGTAGGCATGTACAGATCTCTTCTTGGACCCAAAAATATCGAATTTTTGGGGGTTTTGAGCCTGAATTTGAGATATAAACGTGTACACAAGATGCATGCACATATCGACAATGGGCACCTAAAATATCGATTTTTAGCATGTATTGGGCTTTTATTTTGAAAATATTCTAGCATTGAGTAGGCATGCACAGATCGCTTCTGGGACCCAAAAATACCGAATTTTTGGGAGTTTTGAGCCTGAATTTGAGATATAAACGGGTACAGTGCAGAAGATGCATGCACATATCGACATTGGGCATCTAAAATATCGATTTTTAGCATGTTTTAGGTCTGTATCTTGAAAACATTCCAGCATTGTGTAGGCATGTACAGATTGCTTCTGGGACCAAAAAATATCGAATTTTCCGGTGTTTTGAGCTTGAATTTGAAATATAAAAAACGCGTACAGAAGGTGCATGCACATATAGACTTTGGGCACCCACAATATCGATTTTGAGCATATTTTCGACCTGTATTTTGAAAATACTCTAACACGGAGTAGGCATGTACATATCGCTTCTCGTTCCTAAAAATATCGAATTTTCGGGTGTTTTGAGCCTGAATTTGAAATATAAACGGGTACAGAGGATGCATGCTCATATCGACTTTGAGCACCCAAAATATCGATTTTTAGCATGTTTTGGGCCAATATTTTGAAATTATTCTAGCACTGAGTAGGCATGTACAGATCGCTTCTGGGACCCAAAAATATTGAATTTTTAGGTGTTTTGAGCCTGAATTGGAGATATAAACAGGTACAGAAGATGCATGCACATATCGACTTTGGGCACCCAAAATATCGATTTTGAGCATGTTTTGGGCCTATATTTTGAAAGTATTCTAACACAGAGTAGGCATGTAAAGATCGCTTCTGGGACACAAAAATATCGAATTTTCGGGTGTTTTGAGCCTGAATTTGAGATATAATCGGGTAAAGAAAATACATGTACATATCGACTTTGGGCACCCAAAATATCGATTTTTAGCATGTTTTGAGTCTATATTTTGAAAACATTTTAGCACTGCGTAGGCATATACAGATCGCTTCTGGGACCCAAAAATATCGAATTTTCGGGTGTTTTGAGCCTGAATTTAAGATATAAACGGGTACTGAAGATGCATGCACATATCGACATTGGGCATCTAAAATATCGATTTTTAGCATGTTTTAGGTCTGTATCTTGAAAACATTCCAGCATTGCGTAGGCATGTACAGATTGCTTCTGGGACCCAAAAATATCGAATTTTCGGGTGTTTTGAGCCTGAATTTGAAATATAAAAAACGCGTACAGAAGATGCATGCACATATCGACTTTGGGCACCTAAAATATAGATTTTCAGCATGTTTTGGGTCTGTATCTTGAAAACATTCTAGCAAGAAGTAGGCATGTACAGATCGCTTCTGGGGCCCAAAAATACCGAATTTTCGGGTGTTTTGAGCCTGAATTTGAGATATAAACGGGTGCAGAAGATGCATGCACATATCGACTTTGGGCACCTAAAATATCGATTTTCAGCATGTTTTGGGCATGTATTTTGAAAATACTTAAACACGGAGTAGGCATATACAGATTGCATCTAAAACCCAAAAATATCGAATTTTCGGGTGTTTTGAGCCTGAATTTGAGATATAAACCGGTACTGAATAAGCATGCACATATCGACTTTTTGCACCTAAAATATCGATTTTGGGCATGTTTTGGGTCTGTATCTTGAAAACATTCTAGCGTGGAGTAGGTATATACAGGTCACTTCTGGGACCAAAAAATATCGAATTTTCACGTGTTTTGAGCCTGAATTTGAGATATAAACGAGTACAGAAGATGCATGCACATATCGACTTGGGAAACCTAAAATATAAATTTTTAGCATGTTTTAAACCTATATTTTAAAAACATTCTAGCACTGAGTAGACATGTACAGATCGCTTCTGGAACCTAAAACTATTGAATATTGGGGTGTTTTGAGCCTGAATTTGAGATATAAACGGGTGCAGAAGATGCATGCACATATCGACTTTGGGCACCTAAAATATAGATTTTCAGCATGTTTTGGGTCTGTATCTTGAAAACATTCTAGCAAGAAGTAGGCATGTACAGATCGCTTCTGGGGCCCAAAAATACCGAATTTTCGGGTGTTTTGAGCCTGAATTTGAGATATAAACGGGTGCAGAAGATGCATGCACATATCGACTTTGGGCACCTAAAATATCGATTTTCAGCATGTTTTGGGCATGTATTTTGAAAATACTTAAACACGGACTAGGCATATACAGATTGCATCTAGGACCCAAAAACATCGAATTTTCGGGTGTTTTGAGCCTAAATTTGAGATATAAACTGGTACAGAATATCTATGCACACATCGACTTGGGACACCTAAAATATCGATTTTTAGCATATTTTGAGCCTATACTTTGCAAACATTCTAGCACTGAGTAGGCATGTACAGATCTCTTCTTGGACCCAAAAATATCGAATTTTTGGGGGTTTTGAGCCTGAATTTGAGATATAAACGTGTACACAAGATGCATGCACATATCGACAATGGGCACCTAAAATATCGATTTTTAGCATGTATTGGGCTTTTATTTTGAAAATATTCTAGCATTGAGTAGGCATGCACAGATCGCTTCTGGGACCCAAAAATACCGAATTTTTGGGAGTTTTGAGCCTGAATTTGAGATATAAACGGGTACAGTACAGAAGATGCATGCACATATCGACATTGGGCATCTAAAATATCGATTTTTAGCATGTTTTAGGTCTGTATCTTGAAAACATTCTAGCATTGCGTAGGCATGTACAGATCGCTTCCGGGACCCAAAAATATCGAATTTTCAGGTGTTTAGAGCCTGAATTTAAGATATAAACGGGTACAGAAGATGCATGCACATATTGACTATGGGCAGCTAAAATGTCGATTTTCAGCATGTTTTGGGCATGTATTTTAAAAATACTTAAACACGGTGTAGGCATGTACATATCGCTTCTCGATCCTAAATATATCGAATTTTCGGGTGTTTTTCAGCCTGAATTTGAGATATAAACGGGTACTGAAGATGCAGGCACATATCGACTTTTTGCACCTAAAATATCGATTTTTAGCATGTTTTAAGCCTATATTTTGAAAAAAATTCTAGCACTGAGTAGGCATGTACAGATCGCTTCTGGGACCCAAAAATACCGAATTTTCATGTGTTTTGAGCCTGAATTTGATATATAAACGGGTACAGAAGATGCATGCACATATCGACTTTGGGCACCCAAAATATCGATTTTGAACATGTTTTGGGCCTATATTTTGAAAGTATTCTAACACGGAGTAGGCATGTACAGATCGCTTATGGGACACAAAAATATCGAATTTTCGGGTGTTTTGAGCCTGAATTTGAGATATAATCGGGTACAGAAAATACATGTACATATCGACTTTGGGCACCCAAAATATCGATTTTGAGCATGTTTTCGGTCTATAATTTGAAAATACTCTAACACGGAGTAGGCATGTACAGATTGCTTCTGGGACCTAAAAATATCAAATTTTCGGGTATTTTGAGCCTGAATTTGAGATATAATCGGGTACAGAAGATGCATGAACATATCGAATTTGGGCACCTAAAATATCGATTTTCAGCATGTTTTAGGCCTGTATTTTTAAAGTACTCTAACACGGATTAGGCATGTACAGATCGCTTCTGGGACCCAAAAATTTTGAATTTTCGGGTATTTTGAGCCTGAATTTGAGATATAAACGGGTACAGAAGATGCATGCACTTATCGACTAAGGGCAGCTAAAATACCGATTTTCAGCATGTTTTGGGCATGTATTTTGAAAATACTCTAACACGGAGTAGGCATGTACAGATCGCTTCTGGAACCCAAAAATATTGAATTTTTGGGAGTTTTGAGCCTGAATTTGATATGTAAACAGGTAATGAAGATGCATGCACATATCGACTCTTTGCACCTAAAATATCGATTTTAAGCATGTTATGGGTCTGTATTGTGAAAATACTCTAACAAGAAGTAGGCATGTACAGATCGCTTCTGGGACACAAAAATATCGAATTTTCGGGTGTTTTGAGCCTGAATTTGAGGTATAAACGGGTACAGAAGATGTATGCAACATTCGACTTTGGGCACCTAAATTATAGATTTTTAGCTTGTTTTGGGCATATATTTTAAAAATATTTTATTGCTGAGTAGGCATGTACAGATCGCTTCTGGAACCAAAAATAACGAATTTTCGTGTGTTTTGAGCCTGCATTTGAGATATAAACGGCTACTGAAGATGCATGCACATATCGACTTTTTGCACCAAAAATATCGATTTTGAGCATATTTTTGGTCTGTATCTTGAAAACATTCTAGCACTGAGTAGGTATAAACAGGTCACTTCTGGGGCCGAAAAATATCGAATTTTAGCGTGTTTTGAGCCTGAATTTGAGATATAAACGAGTAAAGAAGATGCATGCACATATCGACTTCGGACACCTAAAATATAAATTTTTAGCATGTTTTAAACCTATATTTTAAAAACATTCTAGCACTGAGTAGACATGTACAGATCGCTTCTGGAACCTAGAACTATTGAATATTGGGGTGTTTTTTAGCCTGAATTTGAGATATAAACCGGTACTGAAGATACATGCACATATCGACTTTTTGCCCTAAATTATCGATTTTGAGCATGTTTTGGGTCTGTATCTTGAAAACATTCAAGCAAGGAGTAGGCATGTACAGATTGCTTCTAAAACCCAAAAATATCGAATTTTCGGGTGTTTTGAGCCTGAATTTTAAATATAAAAAACGCGTACAGAAGATGCATGCACATATAGACTTTGGGCACCCAAAATATCGATTTTGAGCATGTTTTGGACCTGTATTTTGAAAATACTCTAACACGGAGTAGGCATGTACATATCGCTTCTCGTTCCTAAAAATATTGAATTTTCGGGTGTTTTGAGCCTGAATTTGAAATATAAACGGGTACAGAGGATGCATGCACATATCGACTTTTTGCACCTAAAATATCGATTTTTAGCATGTTTTAAGCCTATATTTTGAAAAAAATTTTAGCACTGAGTACGCATGTACAGATCGTTTCTGGGACCCAAAAATACCGAATTTTCGGGTGTTTTAAGCCTGAATTCGAGATATAAACGGGTACAGAAGATGCATGCACATATCGACTTTGGGCACCCAAAATATCAATTTTGAGCATGTTTTGGGCCTATATTTTGAAAGTATTCTAACACGGAATATGCATGTACAGATCGCTTCTGGGTCACAAAAATATCGAATTTTCGGGTATTTTGAGTCTGAATTTGAGATATAATCGGGTACAGAAAATACATGTACATATCGACTTTGGGCACCCAAAATATCGATTTCTAGCATGTTTTGAGTCTATATTTTGAAAACATTTTAGCACTGCGTAGGCATATACAGATCGCTTCTGGGACCCAAAAATATCGAATTTTCGGGTGTTTTGAGCCTGAATTTAAGATATAAACGGGTACTGAAGATGCATGCACATATCGACTTTTTGCACCTAAAATATCGATTTTGGGCATCTTTTGGGTCTGTATCTTGAAAACATTCTGGCATGGAGTAGGCATATACAGGTTGCTTCTGGGACCAAAAAATACCGAATTTTCGGGTGTTTTGAGCCTGAATTTGAGATATAAACGAGTACAGAAGATGCATGCACATATCGACTTGGGACACCTAAAATATAAATTTTTAGCATATTTTAAACCTATATTATAAAAACATTCAAGCACAGAGTAAACATGTACAGATCATTTCTGGAATTTAAAATTATTGAATATTCGGGTGTTTGAGCCTGAATTTGAGATGTAAACCGGTACTGAAGATACATGCACATATCGACTTTTTGCACATAAAATATCGATTTTAAGCTTGTTTTGGGTCTGTATCTTGAAAACATTCTAGCATGAAGTAGGCATGTACAGATCGCTTCTGGGACCCAAAAATACCGAATTTTCGGGTGTTTTGAGCCTGAATTTGAAATATAAAAAACGCGTACAGAAGATGCATGCACATATCGACTTTGGGTACCCAAAATATCGATTTTGAGCATGTTTTGGACCTGTATTTTGAAAATACTCTAACACGGAGTAGGCATGTACATATCGCTTCTCGTTCCTAAAAATATCGAATTTTCGGGTGTTTTGAGCCTGAATTTGAAATATAAACGGGTACAGAGGATGCATGCACGTATCGACTTTGGGCACCCAAAATATCGATTTTTATCATGTTTTGGGCCAATATTTTAAAATTATTCTAGCACTGAGTAGGCATGTACAGATCGCTTCTGGGACCCAAAAATATTGAATTTTTGCGTGTTTTGAGCCTGAATTTGAGATATAAACGGGTACTGAAGATGCATGCACATATCGACTTTTTGCACCTAAAATATCGATTTTTAACATGTTTTAAGCCTATATTTTGAAAAAATTTTTAGCACTGAGTAGGCATGTACAGATCGCTTCTGGGACCCAAAAATTCCGAATTTTCGGGTGTTTTGAGCCTGAATTTGAGATATAAACGGGTACAGAAGATGCATGCACATATCGACTTTGGGCACCCAAAATATCGATTTTAAGCATGTTTTCGGTCTATAATTTGAAAATACTCTAACACGGAGTAGGCATGTACAGATCGCTTCTGGGACACAAAAATATCGAATTTTCGGGTGTTTTGAGCATGAATTTGGGATATAAACGGGTACAGAAGATCCGTACACATATTGACTTTGGGCACCTCAAATATCGATTATCAGCATGTTTTGGGCATGTATTTTGAAAATACTCTAACACGGAGTAGGCATGTACAGATCGCTTCTGGGACACAAAAATATCGAATTTTCGGGTGTTTTGAGCCAGAATTTGAGATATAAACGGGTACAGAAGATGTATGCACATATCGACTTTGGGCACCTAAAACATAGATTTTTAGCTTGTTTTGGGCCTATATTTTAAAAATATTCTATTACTGAGTAGGCATGTACAGATCGCTTCTGGAACTAAAAATATCGAATTTTCGTGTGTTTTGAGCCTTCCTTTGAGATATAAACGGGTACAGAAGATACATACACATATTGACTTTGGGCACCTCAAATATCGATTTTCAGCATGTTTTGGGCATGTATTTTGAAAATACTGTAACACGAAGTAAGCATGTACAGATATCTTCTGTGACACAAAAATATCTAATTTTCGGGTTTTTTGAGCCTGAATTTGGGATATAAACGGGTACAGAAAATGCATGCACATATCGACTATGTGGAGCAAAAATATTGATTTTCAGCATGTTTTGGGCATGTATTTTGAAAACATTCTAGCAAGATGTAGGCATGTACAGATCGCTTCTGGGACCCAAAAATATCGAATTTTCGGGTGTTTTGAGCATGAATTTGAGATATAAACGGGTAGAGAAGATGCATACACATATCGTCTATAGGCAACTAAAATATCGATTTTTAGCATGTTTTGGGCATGTATTTTGAAAATACTCAAACACGGAGTAGGGATATACAGATCGCTTCTGGGATACAAAAATATCTAATTTTCGGGTGTTTTGAGCCTAAATTTGAGATATAAACGGGTACAGAAGATGCATGCACATATCGACTTGGGAAACATAAAATATCGATTTTTAGCATGTTTTGAGCCTATATTTTGAAAACATTCTAGCACTGAGTAGGCATGTACAGATCGCTTCTGGGACCCAAAAATACCGAATTTTTGGGAGTTTTGAGCCTGAATTTGAGATATAAACGGGTACAGTACAGAAGATGCATGCACATATCGACATTGGGCATCTAAAATATCAATTTTTAGCATGTTTTAGGTTTGTATCTTGAAAACATTCTAGCATTGCGTAGGCATGTACAGATCGCTTCTGGGACCCAAAAATATCGAATTTTCGGGTGTTTAGAGCCTGAATTTAAGATATAAACGGGTACAGAAGATGCATGCACATATTGACTATGGGCAGCTAAAATATCGATTTTCAGCATGTTTTGGGCATGTATTTTGAAAATACTTAAACACGAAGTAGGCATATACAGATTACATCTAAAACCCAAAAATATCGAATTTTCGGGTGTTTTGAGCCTGAATTTGAGATATAAACGGGTACTGAATAAGCATGCACATATCGACTTTTTGCACCTAAAATATCGATTTTGGGCATGTTTTGGGTCTGTATCTTGAAAACATTCTAGCGTGGAGTAGGTATATACAGGTCACTTCTGGGACCAAAAAATATCGAATTTTCGCGTGTTTTGAGCCTGAATTTGAGATATAAACGAGTACAGAAGATGCATGCAAATATCGACTTGGGACACCTAAAATATAAATTTTTAGCATGTTTTATACCTATATTGTAAAAACATTCTAGCACTGAGTAGACATGTAGAGATCGCTTCTGGAACCTAAAACTATTGAATATTGGGGTGTTTTTTAGCCTGAATTTGAGATATAAACCGGTACTGAAGATACATGCACATATCGACTTTTTGCCCTAAATTATCGATTTTGAGCATGTTTTGGGTCTGTATCTTGAAAACATTCAAGAAAGGAGTAGGCATGTACAGATTGCTTCTAAAACCCAAAAATATCGAATTTTCGGGTGTTTTGAGCCTGAATTTGAAATATAAAAAACGGGTACAGAAGATGCATGCACATATCGACTTTGGGTACCCAAAATATCGATTTTGAGCATGTTTTGGACCTGTACTTTGAAAATACTCTAACACGGAGTAGGCATGTACATATCGCTTCTCGTTCCTAATAATATCGAATTTTCGGGTGTTTTGAGCCTGAATTTGAAATATAAACGGGTACAGAGGATGCATGCACATATTGACTTTGAGCACCCAAAATATCAATTTTTAGCATGTTTTGGGCCTATATTTTGAAAGTATTTTAACACGGAATAGGTATGTACAGATCGCTTCTGGGACACAAAAATATCGAATTTTCGTGTGTTTTGAGCCTGAATTTGAGATATAATCGGGTACAGAAAATACATTTACATATCGACTTTGGGCACCCAAAATATCGATTTTTAGCATGTTTTGAGTCTATATTTTGAAAACATTTTAGCACTGCGTAGGCATATACAGATCGCTTCTGGGACCCCAAAATATCGAATTTTCGGGTGTTTTGAGCCTGAATTTAAGATATAAACGGGTACTGAAGATGCATGCACATATCGACTTTTTGCACCTAAAATATCGATTTTGGGCATGTTTTGGGTCTGTATCTTGAAAACATTCTGGCATGGAGTAGGCATATACAGGTTGCTTCTGAGACCAAAAAATACCGAATTTTCGGGTGTTTTGAGCCTGAATTTGAGATATAAACGAGTACAGAAGATGCATGCACATATCGACTTGGGACACCTAAAATATAAATTTTTCGCATATTTTAAACCTATATTTTAAAAACATTCTAGCACTGAGTAAACATGTACAGATCATTTCTGGAATTTAAAATTATTGAATATTCGGGTGTTTGAGCCTGAATTTGAGATGTAAACCGGTACTGAAGATACATGCACATATCGACTTTTTGCACCTAAAATATCGATTTTAAGCTTGTTTTGGGTCTGTATCTTGAAAACATTCTAGCAAGAAGTAGGCATGTACAGATCGCTTCTGGGACCCAAAAATACCGAATTTTCGGGTGTTTTGAGCCTGAATTTGAAATATAAAAAACGGGTACAGAAGATGCATGCACATATCGACTTTGGGTACCCAAAATATCGATTTTGAGCATGTTTTGGACCTGTACTTTGAAAATACTCTAACACGGAGTAGGCATGTACATATCGCTTCTCGTTCCTAAAAATATCGAATTTTCGGGTGTTTTGAGCCTGAATTTGAAATATAAACGGGTACAGAGGATGCATGCACATATCGACTTTGGGCACCCAAAATATCGATTTTTAGCATGTTTTGGGCCAATATTTTGAAATTATTCTAGCACTGATTAGGCATGTACAGATCGCTTCTGGGACCCAAAAATATTGAATTTTTGCGTGTTTTGAGCCTGAATTTGAGATATAAACGGGTACTGAAGATGCATGCACATATCGATTTTTTGCACCTAAAATATCGATTTTTAACATGTTTTAAGCCTATATTTTGAAAATTTTTTTAGCACTGAGTAGGCATGTACAGATCGCTTCTGGGACCCAAAAATTCCGAATTTTCGGGTGTTTTGAGCCTGAATTTGAGATATAAACGGGTACAGAAGATGCATGCACATATCGACTTTGGGCACCCAAAATATCGATTTTAAGCATGTTTTCGGTCTATAATTTGAAAATACTCTAACACGGAGTAGGCATGTACAGATCGCTTCTGGGACACAAAAATATCGAATTTTCGGGTGTTTTGAGCATGAATTTGGAATATAAACGGGTACAGAAGATCCGTACACATATTGACTTTGGGCACCTCAAATATCGATTATCAGCATGTTTTGGGCATGTATTTTGAAAATACTCTAACACGGAGTAGGCATGTACAGATCGCTTCTGGGACACAAAAATATCGAATTTTCGGGTGTTTTGAGCCAGAATTTGAGATATAAACGGGTACAGAAGATGTATGCACATATCGACTTTGGGCACCTAAAACATAGATTTTTAGCTTGTTTTGGGCCTATATTTTAAAAATATTCTATTACTGAGTAGGCATGTACAGATCGCTTCTGGAACTAAAAATATCGAATTTTCGTGTGTTTTGAGCCTTCCTTTGAGATATAAACGGGTACAGAAGATACATACACATATTGACTTTGGGCACCTCAAATATCGATTTTCAGCATGTTTTGGGCATGTATTTTGAAAATACTGTAACACGAAGTAAGCATGTACAGATATCTTCTGTGACACAAAAATATCTAATTTTCGGGTTTTTTGAGCCTGAATTTGGGATATAAACGGGTACAGAAAATGCATGCACATATCGACTATGTGGAGCAAAAATATTGATTTTCAGCATGTTTTGGTCATGTATTTTGAAAACATTCTAGCAAGATGTAGGCATGTACAGATCGCTTCTGGGACCCAAAAATATCGAATTTTCGGGTGTTTTGAGCCTGAATTTGAGATATAAACGGGTAGAGAAGATGCATACACATATCGTCTATAGGCAACTAAAATATCGATTTTTAGCATGTTTTGGGCATGTATTTTGAAAATACTCAAACACGGAGTAGGGATATACAGATCGCTTCTGGGACACAAAAATATCTAATTTTCGGGTGTTTTGAGCCTAAATTTGAGATATAAACGGGTACAGTACAGAAGATGCATGCACATATCGACATTGGGCATCTAAAATATCAATTTTTAGCATGTTTTAGGTTTGTATCTTGAAAACATTCTAGCATTGCGTAGGCATGTACAGATCGCTTCTGGGACCCAAAAATATCGAATTTTCGGGTGTTTAGAGCCTGAATTTAAGATATAAACGGGTACAGAAGATGCATGCACATATTGACTATGGGCAGCTAAAATATCGATTTTCAGCATGTTTTGGGCATGTATTTTGAAAATACTTAAACACGAAGTAGGCATATACAGATTACATCTAAAACCCAAAAATATCGAATTTTCGGGTGTTTTGAGCCTGAATTTGAGATATAAACGGGTACTGAATAAGCATGCACATATCGACTTTTTGCACCTAAAATATCGATTTTGGGCATGTTTTGGGTCTGTATCTTGAAAACATTCTAGCGTGGAGTAGGTATATACAGGTCACTTCTGGGACCAAAAAATATCGAATTTTCGCGTGTTTTGAGCCTGAATTTGAGATATAAACGAGTACAGAAGATGCATGCAAATATCGACTTGGGACACCTAAAATATAAATTTTTAGCATGTTTTATACCTATATTGTAAAAACATTCTAGCACTGAGTAGACATGTAGAGATCGCTTCTGGAACCTAAAACTATTGAATATTGGGGTGTTTTTTAGCCTGAATTTGAGATATAAACCGGTACTGAAGATACATGCACATATCGACTTTTTGCCCTAAATTATCGATTTTGAGCATGTTTTGGGTCTGTATCTTGAAAACATTCAAGAAAGGAGTAGGCATGTACAGATTGCTTCTAAAACCCAAAAATATCGAATTTTCGGGTGTTTTGAGCCTGAATTTGAAATATAAAAAACGCGTACAGAAGCTGCATGCACATATAGACTTTTGGCACCCAAAATATCGATTTTGAGCATGTTTTGGACCTGTATTTTGAAAATACTCTAACACGGAGTAGGCATGTACATATCGCTTCTCGTTCCTAATAATATCGAATTTTCGGGTGTTTTGAGCCTGAATTTGAAATATAAACGGGTACAGAGGATGCATGCACATATTGACTTTGAGCACCCAAAATATCAATTTTTAGCATGTTTTGGGCCTATATTTTGAAAGTATTTTAACACGGAATAGGTATGTACAGATCGCTTCTGGGACACAAAAATATCGAATTTTCGTGTGTTTTGAGCCTGAATTTGAGATATAATCGGGTACAGAAAATACATTTACATATCGACTTTGGGCACCCAAAATATCGATTTTTAGCATGTTTTGTGTCTATATTTTGAAAACATTTTAGCACTGCGTAGGCATATACAGATCGCTTCTGGGACCCCAAAATATCGAATTTTCGGGTGTTTTGAGCCTGAATTTAAGATATAAACGGGTACTGAAGATGCATGCACATATCGACTTTTTGCACCTAAAATATCGATTTTGGGCATGTTTTGGGTCTGTATCTTGAAAACATTCTGGCATGGAGTAGGCATATACAGGTTGCTTCTGAGACCAAAAAATACCGAATTTTCGGGTGTTTTGAGCCTGAATTTGAGATATAAACGAGTACAGAAGATGCATGCACATATCGACTTGGGACACCTAAAATATAAATTTTTCGCATATTTTAAACCTATATTTTAAAAACATTCTAGCACTGAGTAAACATGTACAGATCATTTCTGGAATTTAAAATTATTGAATATTCGGGTGTTTGAGCCTGAATTTGAGATGTAAACCGGTACTGAAGATACATGCACATATCGACTTTTTGCACCTAAAATATCGATTTTAAGCTTGTTTTGGGTCTGTATCTTGAAAACATTCTAGCAAGAAGTAGGCATGTACAGATCGCTTCTGGGACCCAAAAATACCGAATTTTCGGGTGTTTTGAGCCTGAATTTGAAATATAAAAAACGCGTACAGAAGATGCATGCACATATCGACTTTGGGTACCCAAAATATCGATTTTGAGCATGTTTTGGACCTGTACTTTGAAAATACTCTAACACGGAGTAGGCATGTACATATCGCTTCTCGTTCCTAAAAATATCGAATTTTCGGGTGTTTTGAGCCTGAATTTGAAATATAAACGGGTACAGAGGATGCATGCACATATCGACTTTGGGCACCCAAAATATCGATTTTTAGCATGTTTTGGGCCAATATTTTGAAATTATTCTAGCACTGATTAGGCATGTACAGATCGCTTCTGGGACCCAAAAATATTGAATTTTTGCGTGTTTTGAGCCTGAATTTGAGATATAAACGGGTACTGAAGATGCATGCACATATCGACTTTTTGCACCTAAAATATCGATTTTTAGCATGTTTTAAGCCTATATTTTGAAAAAAATTCTAGCACTGAGTAGGCATGTACAGATCGCTTTTATGACCCAAAAATTCCGAATTTTCGGGTGTTTTGAGCCTGAATTTGAGATATAAACGGGTACAGAAGATGCATGCACATATCGACTTTGGGCACCCAAAATATCGATTTTGAGCATGTTTTCGGTCTATAATTTGAAAATACTCTAACACGGAGTAGGCATGTACAGATCGCTTCTGGGACACAAAAATATCGAATTTTCGGGTGTTTTGAGCATGAATTTGGAATATAAACGGGTACAGAAGATCCGTACACATATTGACTTTGGGCACCTCAAATATCGATTATCAGCATGTTTTGGGTAGGTATTTTCAAAATACTCTACCACGGAATAGGCATGTACAGATTGCTTCTGGGACCTAAAAATATCAAATTTTCGGGTATTTTGAGCCTGAATTTCAGATATAATCGGGTACAGAAGATTCATGCACATATCGACTTTGGGCACATAAAATATCGATTTTCAGCATGTTTTGGGCCTGTATTTTTAAAGTACTCTAACACGGAGTAGGCATGTACAGATCGCTTCTGGGACCCAAAAATATTGAATTTTCGGGTATTTTGAGCCTGAATTTGAGATATAAACGGGTACAGAAGATGCATGCACTTATCGACTATAGGCAACTAAAATATCGATTTTCAGCATGTTTTGGGCATGTATTTTGAAAATACTCTAACACGGAGTAGACATGTACAGATCGCTCCTGGGACCCAAAAAAATCGAATTTTCGAGTGTTTTCAGCTTGAATTTGAGATATAAACGGGTAAAGAACATGCATGCACTTATTGACTTGGGACACCTAAAATATCGATTTTTAGCATGTTTTGAGCCTATATTTTGAAAACATTCTAGGACTGAGTAGGCATGTTCAGATCGCATCTGGAACCCAAAAATATTGAATTTTTGGGAATTTTGTGCCTGAATTTGATATGTAAACAGGTAATGAAGATGCATGCACATATCGACTCTTTGCACCTAAAATATCGATTTTGAGCATGTTTTGGTGTCTGTATTGTGAAAATACTCTAACAAGAAGTAGGCATGTACAGATCGCTTCTGGGACACAAAAATATCGAATTTTCGGGTGTTTTGAGCCTGAATTTGAGATATAAACGGGTACAGAAGATGTATGCACATATCGACTTTGGGCACCTAAAATATAGATTTTTAGCTTGTTTTGGGCCTATATTTTAAAAATATTCTATTACTGAGTAGGCATGTACAGATCGCTTCTGGAACCAAAAATATCGAATTTTCGTGTGCTTTGAGCCTTCATTTGAGATATAAACGGGTACAGAAGATATATACACATATTGACTTTGGGCACTTCAAATATCGATTTTGAGCATATTTTAGGTCTGTATCTTGAAAACATTCTAGCAAAGAGTAGGCATGTACAAGTCGCTTTTGGGACCAAAAAATATCGAATTTTCGGGTGTCTTGAGTCTGAATTTGAGATATAAACGGGTACAGAAGATGCATGCTCATATCCACTTTGGGCAACTAAAATATCGATTTTCAGCATGTTTTGGGCCTGAAATTCAAAAAGTACTCTAACACGGAGTAGGCATGTACAGATCGCTTCTGGGACCCAAAAATATCGAATTTTCGGGTTTTTTGAGCCAGAATTTGAGATATAAACGGGTACAGAAGATGCATGCACATATCGACTATGTGGAGCTAAAATATCGATTTTCAGCATGCTTTGAGCATGTATTTTGAAAATACTCTAACACGGAGTAGGCATGTACAGATCGCTTCTGTCACCCAAAAATTTCGAATTTTCGGGTGTTTTGAGCCTGAATTTGAGATATAAACGGGTACTGAAGATGCATGAATATATCAACTTTCGGCACCCAAGATATCGATTTTTAGCATGTTTTGGGCCTATATTTTGAAAATACTCTAACAAGGAGTAGGCATGTAAAGATCGCTTCTGGGACACAAAAATATCGAATTTTCGGGTGTTTTGAGCCTGCATTTGAGATATAAACGGGTACTGAAGATGCATGCACATATCGAATTTTTGCACCTAAATTATCGATTTTGAGCATATTTTGGGTCTGTATCGTGAAAAAATTCTAGCACTGAGTAGGCATGTACAGATCGCTTCTGGGACCCAAAAATATTGAATTTTCCGTCGTTTTTAGCCTGAATTTGAGATATAAACGGGTACTGAAGATGCATACAGATATCAACTTTTGGCACCCAAAATATCGATTTTTAGCATGTTTTGGGCCTGTATTTTGAAAATACTCTGACACGGAATAGGCATATACAGATTGCTTCTGGGACCCAAAAACATTGAATTTTCGGGTATTTTGAGACTGAATTTGAGATATAATCGGGTACAGAAGATTCATGCACATATCGACTTTGGGCACATAAAATATCGATTTTCAGCATGTTTTGGGCCTGAATTTTAAAAGTACACTAACACGGAGTAGGCATGTACAGATCGCTTCTGGGACATAAAAATATTGAATTTTCGGGTGTTTTGAGCCTGAATTTGAGATATAATCGGGTACAGAAAATGCATGCACATATCGACTATGTAGAGCAAAAATATTGATTTTCAGCATGTTTTGGGCATGTATTTTGAAAATACTCTAACACGGAGTAGGTATGTACAGATCGCTTCTGGGACCCAAAAATATCGAATTTTCGGGTGTTTTGAGCCTGAATTTGAGATTTAAACGGGTACAGAAGATGCATACACATATCGACTAAGTGCAGATAAAATATCGATTTTCTTCATGTTTTGGGCATGTATTTTGAAAGTATTCTAGCACTGTTTAGGCATGTACAGATCGCTTCTTGGACCCAAAATTATCGAATTTTTGGGTGTCTTGAGCCTGAATTTGAGATATAAACGGGTACAGAAGATGCATGCACATATCGACATTGGGCACCTAAAATATCGATTTTGAGCATGTTTTGAGTCTGTATTTTGAAAACATTCTAGCAAAGAGTAGGCATGTACAGATCGCTTCTGGGACCCGAAAATATCGAATTTTCAGGTGTTTTGAGCCTGAATTTGAGATATAAACGGGTACAGAAGATGCATGCACATTTTGACTTTGTGCACCCAAAATATCGATTTTGAGCATGTTTTGGGCATCTATTTTGAAAATACTCTAACACGAAGTAGGCATGTACAGATCGCTACTGGGACACAAAAATATCGAATTTTTGGGTGTTTTGAGCCTGAATTTCAGATATATACGGGTACAGAAGATGTATGCACATATCGACTTTGGACACATAAATTATAGATTTTTAGCTTGTTTTGAGCCTATTTTTTGAAAACTTTCTAGCACTGAGTAGGCATGTACAGATCGCTTCAGGGACCCAAAAATATCAAATTTTCCCTTGTTTTGAGCCTGAATTTGAGATATAAACGGGTACTGAAAATGCATGCACATATCGACTTTGGGCACCTAAAATATCGATTTTCAGCATGTTTTGGGCCTGTATTTTGCAAGTACTCTAACACGGATTAGGCATGTACAGATCTCTTCTGGGACCTAAAAATATCGAATTTTCGGGTGTTTTAAGCATAAATTTGAGATATAAACGGGTACAGAAGATTCATGCAGATATCGACTTTGGGCACCCAAAATATCGATTTTTAGCATGATTTGGGCCTATATTTTGAAAGTATTCTAGCAATCAGTAGGCATGTACAGATCGCTTCTGGGACAAAAAAATATCGAATTTTCGGATGTTTTCAGCCTGAATTTGGGATATAAACGGGTATAGAAGATGCATACACATATTGACTTTGGGAATATAAAATATCGATTTTGAGCATGTTTTGGGCCTGTATTTTGAAAATACTCTAACACGGAGTAGGCATGTAAAGATCGCTTCTGGGTCCCAAAATTATCGAATTTTCGGGTGTTTTGAGCCTGAATTTGAGATATAAACCGGTACAGAAAATGCATGCTCATATCGACATTTAGCACCTAAAATATCGATTTTGAGCATGTTTTGGGCCTACATTCAAAAAATATTCTAGCACTGAGTATGCATGTACAGATAGCTTCAGGGACCCAAAAATATCAAATTTTCGGGTGTTTTGAGCCTGAATTTGGGATATAAACGGGTACTGAAGATGCATGCACATATCGACTTTGGGCACCTAAAATATCGATTTTCAGCATGTTTTGGGCCTGTATTTTGAAAGTACTCTAACACGGAGTAGGCATGTACAGATATCTTTTGGGACCCAAAAATATCGAATTTTCGGATATTTTGAACCTGAATTTGAGATATAAACGGATACAGAAGATGCATGCACATATCGACTATGTAAGCTAAAATACCGATTTTCAGCATGTTTTGGCCATGTATTTTGAAAATACTCAAACACGGAGTAGGCATATACAGATCGCTTCTGGGACCCAAAAATATCGAATTTTCGGGTGTTTTGAGCCTGAATTTTCGATATAAACGGGTACTGAAGATGCATACACATATCGACTTTTTGCACCTAATATATCGATTTTGAGCATGTATTGGGTCTGTATCTTGAAAACATTCTAAGAATGAGTAGGTATGTACATATCGCTTCTGGGACACAAAAATATCTAATTTTCGGGTGTTTTGAGCCTGAATTTGAGATATAAACGGGTACAGAAGATGCATTCACATATCGACTTTGGGTACCCAAAATATGGAGTTTTAGTATGTTTTGGGCCAATATTTTGAAAATATTCTATCACTGAGTAGGCATGTACAGATCGCTTTTGGGACCCAAATATATCGAATTTTCGGATGTTTTCAGCCCGAATTTGGGATATAAACAAGTACAATAGATGTATGCACATATCGACTTTGGACACCTAAAATATCGAATTTTAGCATGTTTTAGGCCTTTATTTTTAAAAAATTCTAGCACTGAGTAGACATGTACAGATCGCTTCTGGGACCCAAAAATATCGATTTTTCGGGTGTTTTGATCCAGAATTTGAGATATAAACGGGTACAGAAGATACATGCACATATCGACTTTGTGCACCCAAAATATCGATTTTGAGCATGTTTTAGGCATCTATTTTGAAAATACTCTAACACGAAGTAGGCATGTACAGATTGCTTCTGTAGCACAAAAATATTGAATTTTTGGGTGTTTTCAGCCTGAATTTGAGATATAAACGGGTACTGAAGATGCAGGCACATATAGACTTTTTGTATCTAATATATCGATTTTGAGCATGTTTTGGGTCTGTTTTTTGAAAACATTCTAAGAAGGTGTAGGCATGTACAGATTGCTTCTGGGACACAAAAATATCTAATTTTCGGGTGTTTTAAGCCTGAATTTGAGATATAACCGGGTAGAGAATATGCATGCACATATCGACTTTGGGCACCCCAAATATCGATTTTTTGTATGTTTTGGTCCAATATTTTGAAAATATTCTATCACTGAGTAGGCATGTACAGGTCGCTTCTGGGACCCAAAAATATTGAATTTTCGGGTGTTAGAGCCTGAATTTGGGATATAAACGGGTACAGAAGATGCATACACATATTGACTTTGTTCACCTAAAATATCGATTTTCAGCATGTTTTGGCCCTGTATTTTGAAAATACTCTTACAAGGAATAGGCAGGTACAGATTGCTTCTGGGACCCAAAAATATCAAATTTTCGGGCATTTTTAGCCTGAATTTGAGATATAATCGGGTACAGAAGATGCATGCACATATCGACTTTGGGCACCTAAAATATCAATTTTCAGCATGTTTTGGGCCTGTATTTTGAAAGTACTCTAACACGGAGTAGGCATATTCAGATCGCTTCTGGGACCCAAAAATATTGAATTTTCGGGTAATTTGAGCCTGTATTTGAGATATAAACGGGTACAGAAGATGCAAGCACATATCGACTATGTGGAGCTAAAATATCGATTTTCAGCATGTTTTGGGCATGTATTTTGAAAATACTCTAACACGGAGTAGGCATGTACAGATCGCTTCTGGGACACAAAAATATTGAATTTTTGGGTGTTTTGAGCGTGAATTTGAGATATAAACGGGTACTGAAGATGCAGGCACATATCGACTTTTTGCACCTAATATATGGATAATGAGCATGTTTTGGGTCTGTATCTTGAAAACATTCTAAGAAGGAGTAGGCATGTATAGATGGCTTCTGGGACACAAAAATATCTAATTTTCGGGTGTTTTAAGCCTGAATTTGAGATATAAACGGGTAGAGAAGATGCATGCACATATCGACTTTGGGCACCCCAAATATCGATTTTTAGTATGTTTTGGGCCTGTATTTTGAAAATACTCTAACACGGAATAGGCAGGTACAGATTGCTTCTGGGACCCAAAAATATCGAATTTTCGGGTATTTTGAGCCTGAATTTGAGATATAATCGGGTACAGAAGATGCATGCACATATCGACTTTGGGAACCTAAAATATCAATTTTCAGCATGTTTTCGGCCTGTATTTTGAAAGTACTCTAACACGGAGTAAGTATGTTCAGATCGCTTCTGGGACCCAAAAATATTGAATTTTCGGGTGATTTGAGCCTGTATTTGAGATATAAACGGGTACAGAAGATGCATGCAAATATCGACTATGTGAAGCTAAAATATCGATTTTTAGCATGTTTTGGGCCTATATTTTAAAAATATTCTAGCACTGAGTAAGCATGTACAGATCGCTTCTGGGACAAAAAAATATCGAATTTTCGGGTGGTTTGAGCCTGAATTTGGGATATAAACGGGTACAAAAGATGTATGCACATATCGACTTTGGACACCTAAAATATCTATTTTTAGTATGTTTTAAGCCTATATTCTAAAAACATTCTAGCACTGAGTAGGCATGTACGGATCGCTTCTGGTACACAAAAATATCGAATTTTTGGGTGTTTTGAGCCTGAATTTGAGATATATACGGGTACAGAAGATGCATGCACATATCGACTTTTTGCACCTAAAATATTGATTTTGAGCAAGTTTTGGGTCTGTATCTTGAAAACATTCTAGCAAAGAGTAGGCATGTACAGATCGCTTTAGGGACCTAAAAATACCGAATTTTTTGGTGTTTTGATGCTGAATTTGAGATATAAACGGGTACAGAAGATGCATGCACATATCGACTTTGGGCACCTAATATATCGATTTTTAGCATGTTTTGGGCATGTATTTTGAAAATACTCTAAATCGGAGTAGGCATGTACAGATCGCTTCTGGGACCCCAAAAGATCGAATTTTAGGGTGATTTGAGCCTTAATTTGAGATATAAACGTGTACAGAAGATGCATGCACATATCGACTTTAAGCACCTAAAATATTGATTTTGAGCATGTATTGGGTCTGTATTTTGAAAATACTCTAACACGGAGTAGGCATGTACATATCGCTTCTGGGACCCCAAAAGATCGAATTTTCGGGTGATTTGAGCCTTAATTTGAGATATAAACGTGTACAGAAGATGCATGCACATATCGACTTTAAGCACCTAAAATATCGATTTTGAGCATGTTTTGGGTCTGTATTTTGAAAATACTCTAACACGGAGTAGGCATGTACAGATCGCTTCTGGGACACAAAAATATCGAATTTTGGGGAGTTATGAGGCTAAATTTGAGATATAAACGGGTACAGAAGATGCATGCACATATCTACTTTGGACACCTAAATTATAGATTCTTAGCATGTTTTGAGCCTATATTTTGAAAACTTTCTAGCACTGAGTAGGCATGTACAGATCGCTTCTGGAACCCAAAAATATTGAATTTTCCGTTGTTTTGAGCCTGAATTTGAGATATAAACGGGTATGGAAGATGCATGCAGATATCGACTTTTTGCACGTAAAATATCGATTTTGAGCAAGTTTTGGGTCTGTATCATGAAAACATTCTAACAAAGACTAGGCATGTACAGATCGCTTCTGGGACCCAAAAATACCGAATTTTTGGGTGTTTTGAGGCTGCATTTGAGATATAAACGGGTACAGAAGATGCATGCACATATCGATTTTGGACACCTAAATTATAGATTCATAGCATGTTTTGAGCCTATATTTTAAAAACTTTCTAGCACTGAGTAGGCATGTACAGATCGCTTCTGGAACCCAAAAACATTGAATTTTCCGTTGTTTTGAGCCTGAATTTGAGATATAAACGGGTACAGAAGATGCATACACATATCGACTTTGGACACCTAAAATATCGATTTTTAGCATGTATTGAGCCTATATTTTGAAAACATTCTAGCACTGAGTAGTAATGTACAGATCGCTTCTGGGACCCAAAAATATCGAATTTTCGGGTGTTTTGAACATGAATTTGAGATATAAACGTGTACTGAAGATGAATTCACATATCGACTTTTTGCACCTAAAATATCGATTTTGAGCATGTTTTGGGTCTGTATCTTAAAAACATTCTAGCAAGGAGGAGGCATGTACAGATCCCTTCTGGGACCCAAATATATCGAATTTTCGGGTGTTTTGAGCCTGAATTTGGGATATAAACGGGTACAGAAGATAAATACACATATTGACTTTGGGCACACAAAATATAGATTTTTGAGCATGTTTTGAGCCTGTATTTTGAAAATACTCTAACACGGATTAGTCATGTACAGATCGCTTTTGGATCATGAAAATATCGAATTTTCGGGGGTTTTTAACCTTAATTTGAGATATAAACGGGTACAGAAGATGCATGCACATATCGACTTTGGATACCTAAAATATCGATTTTTAGCATGTTTTAAGCCTATATTTTGAAAACATTCTAGCATGGAGTAAACATGTACAGATCACTTCTGGGACACTAAAATATCGAATTTTCCGTTGTTTTGAGCCAGAATTTGAGATATAAACGGGTACGGAAGATCCATGCACATATCGACTTTGGGCACCCAAATATCGATTTTTAGCATGTTTTGGGCCAATATTTTGAAATTATTGTAGCACTGAGTAGGCATGTACAGATCGCTTCTGGGACCCAAAAATATCAAGTTTTCGGGTGTTTTGAGCCTGAATTTGGGATATAAACGGGTACAGAAGATGCATACACATATTGACTTTGTGCACCTAAAATATCGATTTTGAGCATGTTTTGGGTCTGTATTTTGAAAATACTCTAACACGGAGTAGGCATGTACAGATCGCTTCTGGGACACAAAAATATCGAATTTTTGGGAGTTATGAGGCTAAATTTGAGATATAAACGGGTACAGAAGATGCATGCACATATCGACTTTGGACACCTAAATTATAGATTCTTAGCATGTTTTGAGCCTATATTTTGAAAACTTTCTAGCACTGAGTAGGCATGTACAGATCGCTTCTGGAACCCAAAAATATTGAATTTTCCGTTGTTTTGAGCCTGAATTTGAGATATAAACGGGTATGGAAGATGCATGCAGATATCGACTTTTTGCACCTAAAATATCGATTTTGAGCAAGTTTTGGGTCTGTATCATGAAAACATTCTAACAAAGAGTAGGCATGTACAGATCGCTTCTGGGACCCAAAAATACCGGATTTTTGGGTGTTTTGAGGCTGAATTTGAGATATAAACGGGTACAGAAAATGCATGCACATATCGACTTTGGGCACCTAAAATATCGATTTTCAGCATGTTTTGGGTCTGTATTTTGAAAGTACTCTAACACGGAGTAGGCATGTACAGATCTCTTCTGGGACCCAAAAATATCGAGTTTTCGGGTGTTTTGAGTCTGAATTTGAGATATAAACGGGTAGAGAAGATGCAAGCACATATCGACTATGGGCAGATAAAATATCGATTTTCAGCATGTTTTGGGCATTTATTTTGAAAATACTCTAAATCGGAGTAGGCATGTACAGATCTCTTCTGGGACCCAAAAAATATCGAGTTTTCGGGTGTTTTGAGCCTGAATTAGAGATATAAACGGGTACAGAAGATGCATGCACATTTCGTCTTTGGGCACCCAAAATATTGATTTTTAGCATGTTTTGGGCCTATATTTTGAAAATATTCTAGCACTGAGTAGACATGTACAGATCGCTTCTGGGACCCCAAAAAATCGAATTTTCGGGTGATTTGAGCCTTAATCTGAGATATAAACGTGTACAGAAGATACATGCACATATCGACTTTAAGCACCTAAAATATCGATTTTGAGCTTGTTTTGGGTCTGTATTTTAAAAATACTCTAACACGGAGTAGACATGTAAAGATCGCTTCTGGGACACAAAAATATCGAATTTTCGGGTGTTTTGAGCCTGAATTTGATATATAAACAGGTACAAAAGATGCATGCACATATCGTCTTTGGGCACCCAAAATATAGATTTTGAGCATGTTTTGGGCCTATATTTTGAAAATATTCTAGCACTGAGTAGACATGTACAGATCACTTCCAGGACTCAATTATTTTGAATTTTCGGGTGTTTTGAGCCCAAATTTGGGATATAAACAGGTACAGAAGATGCATACACATATTGACTTTGGGCACCTAAAATATCGATTTTCAGCTTGTTTTGGGCAACTATTTTGAAAATACTCTAACACTAAGTAGGCATGTATAGATCGCTTCTGGGGCCCAAAAATATCGAATTTTCGGGTATTTTGAGGCTGAATTTGAGATATAAACGGGTACTGAAGATGCATGCACATATCGACTTTGGACACCTAAAATATCGATTTTTAGCCTGTATTGAGCCTATATTTTGAAAACATTCTAGCACTGAGTAGGCATGTAGAGATCCCTTCTGGGACCCAAAAATATCAAATTTTTGGGCGTTTTGAGCCTGAATTTGAGATATAAATGGGTACAGAAGATGCATGCACATATCGTCTTTGGGCACCCAAAATATCGATTTTGAGCATGTTTTGGGCCTGAATTTTGAAAATACTCTAACACGGAGTAGGCATGTACAGATCGCTTTTGGGACATGAAAATATCGAATTTTCAGGTGTTATGAGGCTAAATTTGAGATATAAACGGGTACAGAAGATTCATACACATATCGACTTTGGGCACCCAAAATATCTATTTTTAACATGTTTTGGGCCTATATTTTGAAAATATTCTAGCACTGAGTAGGCATGTACAGATCGCTTCTGAGACCCAAAAATATCGAATTTTCGGGTGTTTTTAACATGAATTTGAGATATAAACGGGTACTGAAGATGAATTCACATATCGACTTTGGGCACCTAAAATTTCGATTTTTAGCATGTTTTGGGTCTGTATCTTGAAAACATTCTAGCAAGGAGTAGGCATGTAAAGATTGCTTCTGGGACCCAAAAATATCGAATTTTCGGGTGTTTTGAGCCGTAATTTGAGATATAAACGTGTACAGATGATGCATGCACATATCAACTTTGGGCACCGAAAATATCGATTTTTAGCATATTTTGGGCCTAAATTTTGAAATTATTCTGACACTGTGTAGGCATGTACAGATCGCTTCTGGGACCCAAAAATATCGAATTTTCGGGTGTTTTTGAGCCTGATTTTTGGATATAAACGGGTACAGAAGATAAATACACATATTGACTTTGGGCACCTAAAATATCAATTTTGAACATGTTTGGGGCCTATATTTTGAAAATACTCTAACACGGAGTAGGCATGTACAGATCGCTTTTTGACATGAAAATATCGAATTTTCTGGTGTTTTGAGCCTGAATTTGAGATATAAACGGGTACAGAAGATGCATGCACATATTTACTTTTTGCACCTAAAATATCGATTTTGAGCATGTTTTTGGTCTGTATCTTAAAAACATTCTAGCAAGGAGTAAGCATGTACAGATCGCTTCTGGGACCCAAAAATATCGAATTTTCGGGTGTTTTGAGCCTGAATTTGAGATATAAACGGGTACAAAAGATGCATGCACATATCGTCTTTTGCACCCAAAATATCGATTTTGAGCATGTTATGGGCCTGTATTTTGCAAATACTCTAACACGGAGTTGGCATGTACAGATCGCTTCTGGGACACAAAAATATCGAATTTTCGGGTGTTATGAGACTAAATTTGAGATATAAACGGGTACAGAACATGCATGCACATATCGCCTTTGGGCACCCAAAATATCGATTTTGAGCATGTTTTTGGCCTTTATTTTGAAAATATTCTAGCACTGAGTAGGTATGTACAGATCGCTTCTGAGACTCAAAAATATCGAATTTCCGAGTGTTTTGAGCCTAAATTTGAGATATAAACGGGTACAGAAGATGCATGCACATATCGACTTTTTGCACCTAAAATATCGATTTTTGAACATGTTTTGGGTTTGTATCTTAAAAACATTCTAGCAAGGAGTAAGCATATACAGATCGCTTCTGGGACCCAAAAATATCGAATTTTCGGGTGTTTTGAGCCTGATTTTTGGATATAAACGGGTACAGAAGATAAATACACATATTGACTTTGGGCACCTAAAATATCAATTTTGAACATGTTTGGAGCCTATATTTTGAAAATACTCTAAAACGGAGTAGGCATGTACAGATCGCTTTTTGACATGAAAATATCGAATTTTCTGGTGTTTTGAGCCTGAATTTGAGATATAAACGGGTACAGAAGATGCATGCACATATTTACTTTTTGCACCTAAAATATCGATTTTGAGCATGTTTTTGGTCTGTATCTTAAAAACATTCTAGCAAGGAGTAAGCATGTACAGATCGCTTCTGGGACCCAAAAATATCGAATTTTCGGGTGTTTTGAGCCTGAATTTGAGATATAAACGGGTACAAAAGATGCATGCACATATCGTCTTTTGCACCCAAAATATCGATTTTGAGCATGTTATGGGCCTGTATTTTGCAAATACTCTAACACGGAGTTGGCATGTACAGATCGCTTCTGGGACACAAAAATATCGAATTTTCGGGTGTTATGAGGCTAAATTTGAGATATAAACGGGTACAGAACATGCATGCACATATCGCCTTTGGGCACCCAAAATATCGATTTTGAGCATGTTTTTGGCCTATATTTTGAAAATATTCTAGCACTGAGTAGGTATGTACAGATCGCTTCTGAGACCCAAAAATATCGAATTTCCGGGTGTTTTGAGCCTAAATTTGAGATATAAACGGGTACAGAAGATGTATGCACATATCGACTTTTTGCACCTAAAATATCGATTTTTGAACATGTTTTGGGTCTGTATCTTAAAAACATTCTAGCAAGGAGTAAGCATATACAGATCGCTTCTGGGACCCAAAAATATCGAATTTTCGGGTGTTTTGAGCCTGAATTTGAGATATAAACTGGTACAAAAGATGCATGCACTTATCGTCTTTGTGCACCTAAAAATCGATTTTGAGCATGTTTTGGGCCTGTATTTTGAAAATACTCTAACACGGAGTAGGCATGTACAGATCGCTTCTGGGACACAAAAATATCGAATTTTCGGGTGTTATGAGGCTAAATCTGATATATAAACGGGTACAGAAGATGAATGCACATATCGCCTTTGGGCACCCAAAATATCGATTTTTAGCATGTTTTGGGCCTATATTTTGAAAATATTCTAGCACTGAGTAGGCATGTACAGATCGCTTCTGAGACCTAAAAACATCGAATTTCCGGGTGTTTTGAGCCTGAATTTGAGATATAAACGTGTACAGAAGATGCATACACATATTGATTTTGGACACCTAAAATATCGATTTTTAGCATGTTTTGAGCCTGTATTCTGAAAATACTATAACACGGAGTAGACATGTACAGATCACTTCTGAGACACAAAAATATCGAATTTTCGGGTGTTTTGAGCCTGAATTTGAGATATAAACAGTTAAGAAGATGCATGCACATATCGACTTTTTGCACATAAAATATCGATTTTGAGGATGTTTTGGGTCTGTATCTTAAAAATATTCTAGCACGGAGTAGGCATGTACAAATCGCTCCTGGGACCCAAAAATATCGAATTTTCGAGTGTTTTAAGCCTGAATTTGGGATATAAACGGGTACAGAAGATACATAATCATATTGACTTTGGGCAAATAAAATATCGATTCATAGCATGTTTTGGGCCTGTATTTAAAAAATACTCTAACACGGATTAGGCATGTAAAGATCGCTTCTGGGACCCAAAAATATAGAATTTTCGTGTGTTTTGAGCTTTAATTTGAGATATAAACGAGTACAGAAGATTCATACACATATTGACTTTGGGCACCCAATATGTCGATTTTCAGCATGTTTTGGGCCTGTATTTTGAAAGTACTCTAACACGGAGTAGGCATGTACAGATCACATCTGGAATCCAAAAATATCGAATTTTCGGGTGTTTTGAGCCTGAATTTGAGATATAAACGGGTACAAAAGATGCATGCACATATCGACTTTGGACACTTAAAATATCGATTTTTAGGATGTTTTAATTGCATTTCAACATATCATAAGCATACTAAAGTAATCCCTTAAGGGGGTACGTGACTGGGGGGTGCAGGAATAAGGGGACAGGCTTGGGTGGGGACTGGGGGAGTGCGGGAATAGGGGGACAGGCTTGGGGAGGGGGGTTAGGGGGGTGCGGGAATATGGGACAGGCTTTCTACCCACCCCAAGCCTGTCCCCTACTCCCGCACCCCCTTAAGGACCCTGTGATCGTGTATGAGAATTGGAGGGTTCTGATTTCTCCTGACTATGCCACGAACCAAACAAGCTCCTTCCATATATGTGTGTGTGTGTGTGTGTGTGTGTGTGTGTGTGTTTTGTGGCAATGTTTGAAGGACACATTTACCTCCAATTTTCTTACTACATCATGGTTAACATAAATAACTGATGAAGAAGACAAGGGAGTAAATAATAATAATAATAATAATAATAATAATAATAATAATGAAAATAATAAAGTTGTATCACCAGTATAAGAAGTGAGTTTTATTTTCATGACAAATCAACATATTTCTGATTATTTTTTCTCTGTTAATTCAGAGAGAGAGAGAGAGAGAGAGAGAGAGAGAGAGAGAGAGAGAGAGAGAGAGAGAGAGAGAGAGAGAGAGAGAGAGAGAGAGAGAGAGAGAGAGAGAGAGAAAATAAAATACTATCCTTTTTTTTCGTTAGAGAGAGACCACAATTTTTTTTTTTTTTTTCCTGACATACTCTGAGTGAATTAATTGCATTCCAAAATATCAAAAGCATACTACAGTAATCCCTTAAGGGGGTGCGGGAATAGGGGGACAGGCTGGGGGGGGGGGGGTCGGGGTTTTTTGGGGGGGCGCGGATGTAGGGGGACAGGCTTGAGGGGGGGTAAGGGGGGTACGGGAATATGAGACTACTCACCTCAAGCTTGTCCCCCTATTCCCGCACCCCCCCAGTCCCCCCCCAAGCCTGTCCCCTACTCGCGCACCCCCTTAATAAAAAATATATGCAACTCTCTCCAGGCTAATTAATTAATCTTACCCATTTCCTGTGCAAGAGTTAATTAAGGGGGTGCGGGAGTAGGGGACTGGCTTGGGGGGGGTTTGGGGGGTGCTGAAATAGGGGGACAGGCTTGAGGTGGGAAGAAAGCTTGTCCCCTATTTCCGCACCCCCAAAGCCTGTCCCCTTACTCCCGCACCCCCCCCAAAAAAAAAAAAAAACTGTACCCTACTCCCGCACCCCCCTAAGCCCCCCTAAGCCCGTCCCCCTATTCCCGCACCCCCTTAAGGAACCCTGTGTGTGATGTAGTCAGAAAATTGGAAGTAAATGAGTCCTTCAAATATTGCCACGAAACACACACACACACACACACACACACACACACCTATATGGAAGGAGGTTGTTTGTTTGGTGGCATAGTCAGGAGGAATCAAAAGTCTTCAATTTCCATACACGATCACAGGGTCCTTAAACGCACCCCCTCCCCCCCCTGTCTGTCTACAAGTTATGCCCCCCTCCATCCCCCCTGTCTACAAGTTATGCCCCCCTCCATCCCCCCTGTCTGTCTACAAGTTATGCCCCCCTCCATCCCCCCAGTCTGTCTACAAGTTATGCCCCCCCTCCATCCCCCCTGTCTGTCTACAAGTTATGCCCCCCTCCATCCCCCCTGTCTGTCTACAAGTTATGCCCCCCTCCATCCCCCCTGTCTACAAGTTATGCCCCCCTCCATCCCCCCTGTCTGTCTACAAGTTATGCCCCCCTCCATCCCCCCAGTCTGTCTACAAGTTATGCCCCCCCTCCATCCCCCCTGTCTGTCTACAAGTTATGCCCCCCTCCATCCCCCCTGTCTGTCTACAAGTTATGCCCCCCTCCATCCCCCCTGTCTACAAGTTATGCCCCCCACCCCTGTCTACAAGTTATGCCCCCCCCTGTCTACAAGTTATGCCCACTTTTTTAAATTATGTGTCGAGGCATCTCGAACGAAATAAGACATGATTACTGAACCCATCCTTATTACTGTATTTCGTTTCTATAATTTCCTGACTTTCTTACATTATTCTTCTTCTTATGTTTCGTTCTCCTCTTTCTCAAAACAAGAATATAATTATTTATATTGATGTGCGTGCATGTTTATTATAAAGATACGTGTGTGTGTGTGTGTGTGTGTGTGTGTGTGTGTGTGTGTGTGTGTTCTTACCTATTTGTATCTTTACAGGATTGAGTCAAGCTCCTAATGTCCCGTATATTAAAATCCTATTATCATATTTTTCTTTGAAGTTATGCATGGTTTGACACACACCACTTCTTATAGATGGTAATTTGTTCCATGTGTGTGTCTGTGTGTGTGTGTGTGTGTGTTGTAAAAGGCAGCAGGCATACTAAGAAAAAACACCTCACCCTCTCTCTCTGTCTTTGGAATAACATCATGTAATATCCGTAGACTTATTTCATCTTTTTCACCACGTTCCATCCACACAGTTTTGAGAATAGGTCAAAAATGTTGTAGAATCCCACATTTGACCTATGGGTATGTAAGAATAGGTCATATAGGTGGGGGTTGCCAGAAGGGGTTTCTAAATTTTCTCCGTTTTCCTCTTATGGCCACTTTTTTTGAAAAAAATTTGAACCGAAATTTGATCATGAAGATCTAAATGGATTTGGATGATATTTGGAATGGAAATACAGTTGGTAAATTGGGCGAGACGATTTTTTCATTTTGTCTCTATGACCCTCTGTTCAAAAGTTATGTCAATTTTCGTGTCTCAAAAAACGGACCAAATTAAACAAAAATAATGTTCAATTATTAATTAAGGGGGTGCAGGAATAGGGGGACAGCATTGGGGGGTTTAGGTGGGTGCGGGGTGTTTTGAGGGGTGCGGGAGTAGAGGGACAGGCTTGGGGGGCTTATTTTAGGTGCCCACAACAAACAACAAAATTAATGTCACTCAACTGTGTGTGTGTGTGTGTGTGTGTGTGTGTGTGTGTGTGTGTGTATATTCTCATGACTGTGTGTGTGTGTGTGGGACCATCGTATCAGTAGACTACCACACCATCGTATACACCACCACAGATGATGTTCTTGCATAATACATACGACCTTCATTAGCCGTGTAAATGAATAATGGCTGAAGTATTTAAGGTGGTGCGGAAATAGGGGGACAAGCTGGGGGGGGGGTTTAGGGGGGGTGCGGGAGTAGGGGACAGGCTTGGGGGGTGCAGGAGTATGGGGACAGGATTGGGGGGCGGGGGTTAGGGGGTTGCGGGAATAGGGGATAAGCTTTCTACCCACCCGAAGCCTGTCCCCCTATTCCCGCACCCCCCGCACCCCCCCAAAGCCTGTTCCCTACTTCCGCACCCACTTAATAGAGTTTGTGAATATGGATACTCAGCTTTTGGAAAATAATGAAGGCTTACAAGTGTGGTTGGTTGGTTGGTTGGTTGGGAAGCTAACAAACCAATACCACTGTGGAATCAACCCATAAAGTTAGGAGTCGATTCCACAGTGGTATTGGTTTGTTAGTTTCCCAACCACCCACCCACCCACGTCTCCATTGCACCCACGCACCCACGTCTCTTTCCCACCCACCCACCCACTCACCCACGTCTCTTTCCCACCCACCCACCCACCCACGTTTTTATTCCACCCACCCACATCTCTTTCCCACCCACCCACCCACCCACGTCTCCTTCACACCAACCCACCCACCCACGTCTCCTTCCCACCCACCCACCCACCCACGTCTCCTTTCCACCCACCCACCCACGTCTCCTTCACACCCACCCACCCCCCAACCCACTTCTCCTTCACACCACCCCACCCACACACGTCTCCTTCACACCCACCCACCCACCCACGTCTCCTTCCAACCCACCCACCCACGTTTCCTTCACACCCATCCACCCACGTCTCCTTCACACCCACCCATCCACCCACGTCTCTTTCCCACCCACCCACCCACCCACGTTTTTATTCCACCCACCCACCCACGTCTCTTTCCCACCCACCCACCCACCCACGTTTTTATTCCACCTACCCACCCACGTCTCTTTCCCACCCACCCACCCACCCACGTCTCCTTCACACTCACCCACCCACCCACGTCTCATTCACACCCACCCACCCACGTCTCCTTCACACCCACACACCCACGTCTCCTTCACACCCACCCACCCACCCACGTCTCCTTCAAACTCACACACCCACCCACGTCTCCTTCACACCCACCCACCCACGTCTCTTTTTCACCCACCCACCCACCCACGTCTCCTTCACACCCATCCACCCACCCACCCACCCACGTCTCCTTCACACTCACCCACCCACGTCTCTTTCTCGCCCACCCACCCACCCAATTCTTCTTCACACTCACCCACCCACGTCTCTTTCTCACCCACCCACCCACCCACGTCTCCTTCACACTCACCCACCCACGTCTCTTTCTCACCCACCCACCCACCCACGTCTCCTTCACACTCACCCACCCACCCACGTCTCCTTCACACCCACCCACCCACGTCTCTTTCTCACCCACCCACCCACCCACGTCTCCTTCACACTCACCCACCCACGTCTCTTTCTCACCCACCCACCCACGTCTCTTTCTCACCCACCCACCCACGTCTCTTTCTCACCCACCCACCCACCCACGTCTCCTTCACACTCACCCACCCACGTCTCTTTCTCACCCACCCACCCACCCACGTCTCCTTCACACTCACCCACCCACGTCTCTTTCTCACCCACCCACCCACCCACGTCTCCTTCACACTCACCCACCCACGTCTCTTTCTCACCCACCCACGTCTCCTTTAGAAAGGTTGAAATTCGCACTGCCAAAACTATTTCATACATTTCTACTTGTTGTTTATCAGCAATTACGACGTTTAAGGGGGTGCGGGAGTAGGCGACAGGCTTGAGGGGGGTTTTGGGGGGTGCGGGAATAGGGGGACAGGCTTGGGGGGGGGTAGAAAGCCTGTCCCCTATTCCCGCATCCCCCCTAACCCCCCTCCCCCAAGCCTGTCCCCCCTACTCCCGCAACCCCCTAAACCCCCCCAACCCTGTCCCCTACTCCCGCACCCCCCCAAACCCCCCCCCCCTAAAGCCTGTCCCCCTATTCCCAGACCCCCTTAACATAAAGAAACTTCAAATTTATCACCGTGATGGTTTGGGTTATCCTATTTCATAAAGAGTATTTACAGTAAGTCAGCTGTTACATTTCTCATTCCTTTCCTTTCTTCTACCACCCATCCCATTCTTTCTTCAACCCTTCCCATTCTTCCTTCAACCCTTCCCATCCTCTTTCCAATCCTTCCCATTTTCTCAGCCAAGGAGAATAGGAAAAAGATGTACCTAATTAAAATTTCGAAAATTTGACGTCCACTTGTCATCCAAATTATAATGAAACGAGACATTGACGAGTGTGTAATCTATGATATTTGGGTTTGCTCTTGTACTATAAGGTTATACAAACCATATAACACGTGTAAAACTCGTAATGAGCTAATATTAACACTAAAATAATGTCATTTGGTTATAGCCAATCAGCGATAATCTTGAGTATTGATTTTTTGAGGTGGGTCAATTAGAGAGAGTTACAATAAGCACTTAATTTGAACTGTTATTATGTCCCGTTTTAGTATGTGGCTCCAAACTATTCCAAGCAACAGGGCACCATTGTTCATCTGGTCCTGTTTCCTGGCATAGCTAGGAGGAATCATGGCACTCCAATGTAACAAAAGTGAATTACGTCCTTTAATGTGAAGTAAAATTAACACCGAGAGACACATACGAATACGACTGTGGAATTGAACCTTAATCTTGGTGTGGGGTAGTCACCTAATAGTTCATTTATTGCAGTTCTTCCTGAATAATGACCACTCTTTCCAAATAGCCTGTGTAAGAATTCCTGTGGCCAACTGTACACTCCCAATCCAAAATATGTATCCAGGCTTGCTTCAAATAGCTTGATCGAGTATTAAGCGAACTCGAGTAAATATGAAACAGAATAAGCGTGTTATTGGTTCACTATTATGTTAAATGATTCGAAACTTCAACAAGACCTAGATACAAATTTTGGATTGCGAGTGTACATTTGAGTGTTTGTTATTTGACCAATTGAGTAATAGATTGGTAGTGTCAGTACTCGGTAATCAAATGTAAACTTTTCTGTTATGTAATGATAGATATGTTGTTCAAATGTAAACGTTTATGAAATTCATCATGTAAATATAGCTGTCTGCCTTTGTAATATATAATTAATGGTTTATGATTTTCGAGTGTTAATGAAGTGTCTGTGTCAGTGGTTTATTTGATCATATGACTACTTACAGAAACAAGTTTGTAGCCGAGTAAGAATACAGTTTGGACGCCTACCTACCAGAGTGTCAACGTTCCCAGTAGACACACACAACTAGTTGGGCCGACTCACTCTGTCACTCACTCACTTGGGACCGTCAGTCCGTCACTACTATACCGTCACTTGGGCTTCTACAGTTTCAAGCGACCATTACCACCGTCAGGAGGGATACACACCCAGCCTGCTGTTTCAACCCACCTGCACGTAACGTTAAAATAGTTTCACACACATACACATGCTTATCTTCAAATTACACACACACACACACACACACACACATTACCTTCAAATTAAACACACACACACATTACCTTCAAATTACACACACACACACACACACACACACACACACACACACACACACACACACACACACACATTACCTTCAAATTAAACACACACACACATTACCTTCAAATTACACACACACACACACATTTTCAAATTACACACACACACATTACCTTCAAATTAAACACACACACATTACTTTCAAATTAAACACACACACATTATCTTCAAATTAAACACACACACATTATCTTCAAATTACACACACACATTATCTTCAAATTACACACACACATTATCTTCAAATTAAACACACACATTATCTTCAAATTAAACACACACACATTATCTTCAAATTAAACACACACACATTATCTTCAAATTAAACACACACACACATTTTCAAATTACACACACACACGTAGCTATATTTATTAGTGGTTTCATTGTATATATTTTATCCCTTACATATTACTATAGACATTTTGATGTAATAATGTTCGTTGTGTCACATGTAACATGGATTTAATTCTTTGAGTAGGCTGTGTTAGTTTTGTAGTCTGTAAAGTGTTATAAAGGTTAATTCTAAATATGGATAGGATTGATTACCTTGGTGGATTGTAAGAGAGAATTGGCTAAAACGAAATAAGGGGGTGCGGGAGTAGGGGACAGGCTTGTGGGGGGGGGGGGGGAAGGTGCGGGAGTAGGGGACAGGCTTGTCGGGGGGGGGGAGTTTAGGGGGGTGCGGGAGTAGGACACAGGCTTGGGGGGTTTTGGGGGGTGCGGGAGCAGGGGAAAAGGCTTGAGGGGAGGTTAGAGGGGTGCGGGAATAGGGGACAGGCTTTCTACCCACCCCAAGACTGTCCCCCTATTTCCGCACCCCCCCCTCCAAGCCTGTCCCCTACTCCCTCAACCCCTTAATTCTTAATTAACCGGCTCCGGATATTGCTAGAGGCGGAGTTAGGGTAGTGATTTCCAAACCTTGATGGCTAATATTGACAAAATTGTATCCAGACAAAAGGAAACTGAACGACCGTGTGAAGCAGATAGAGATGGTCAACATATTAGTGGTGACGACAGTGTTTGACAGACGTTAGGTATAGGACTCATAAGTCTGTATACTCACTATAGAGATGGTCAACATATTAGTGGTGACGACAGTGTTTGACAGACGTTAGGTATAGGACTCATAAGTCTGTATACTCACTATAGAGATGGTCAACATATTAGTGGTGACGACAGTGTTTGACAGACGTTAGGTATAGGACTCATAAGTCTGTATACTCACTATCTACCTCGTAGGTGGGTATTGCCTGTATTAGTGATGTGTGTAATACTTTAAGGGTTTTAGCGCCCCTTCGGCCCCAGTCACTAGCTTTCAGTTCTTAAACTGTCTCTCTTTTCTATTTCCTTCCTGTTTGCTGTCTCACCTCTCTATTACCGTTTTTTTGGCGCTATATGACCTCGCTGTTGCGGTGCCTAATATCAATGAATCAATGCTCACTATCTAGTACAGTGAGGGTCACATGGGCCATGGAAGCTGCTAGGAAAGTGTATTTATTGGTGAAGGCTTAGTAAGGTACTGGAGAGAAAGTGGGTAATGGAGGAGGAGGAGTTCACGCTTCAAAAGGAGAAACAAAGGTTACATTTATAGAAGCAGAGATAGAAGAGGCCGCTGATATATAGGGAGAAGGTCTTCTCGGATTTAGAAAGTGAGGTCGGGCAGCAGTCAAAGATGGCTCCTATTCATTCCTTTCATCCTACTACTAATCTAAATGTCGAAGCAGAAACATTTAATCCTGGAAATATTGCGGTCGTAGTAATATCTTGGTAATAAAGAAACAACACGTGTATGAGTTTGCAGCACCTCATAGTAATAATTGAGGGGGTTGAGTTGACGTAAGGTGTTGTATGATAATATTTTGATATGATACTGATTTATTTGCACGGAGGGGAAGGAAGGAGTCGGTGGTTATTTGATTGTGGCTGTACTGTTCAGTATTCCTTTGTGTATGGGAAATCCCATGTTGGCCCACTAAAACCTGTGACTATATAAAAAAAAAAAAAAATTATATATATATATTTTTTTATATAACAATTTTTTTTATAAGGTTCGAAAAACTGTGCGTCTCCCTACAACACACATTTGTTCGAATCATCAAAAGCTTGGCTAGTTGCGATTCATCGTGCCAAGGGATCAGAACACAATTTCTGACCGCGAGTGTACATACCACAGGCTACAATACCTCTCTACAATAAGAAGTATTAATTTTGTATTCATAATTTACCTTTACTTATTATTATTATTATTATTATTATTATTATTATTATTATTATTATTAGCTTTGGTCAATATAGGGCCCATATTTACTGAAACTAATAATTATTAACTTATCAAACAGATATTTCATTATTAGATAAATTATGAATACAACGTTAATACTTCTTATTGGAGAGAGAGAGAGAGAGAGAGAGAGAGAGAGAGAGAGGAGAGAGAGAGAGGAGAGAGAGAGAGAGAGAGAGAGAGAGAGAGAGAGAGAGAGATACTTACCAGCGTGTGGGGAGAAGAGATAAAATTTGTGGACTTTTTATGTGTGTGTGTGTGTGTTGTAATATGAAAAATGTGTATATTCATAAACTTTTCCAACTATTTCATTACTGATATAGAGTGGTAAGTGTTCTACTGTTTGCTTCCTAAAATCAACGACAACCATTTCTTTTGATATTCCCACATTCAGCTCAAGATAATTTTCCTGAACCATATGGTAAAATCCATTAACTTCCTCCCTGTAGTTTAAGGTGGTAATTCGTTTTGTTACATTGGAGTGCCTCGATTCCTCCAAAATATGCCAGGAAACAACAGGACCAGAAGAGCAAAAATAATGATGTTCTGTTGCTTGAATTGTTTGGAGGATTCAGTTGCTCCAGAATTACCAACACAAAACTTCCCCCTTAAGTCAGTATTGGAACACAAGTTATTGGTACTGATTAGACAGTGGCAAGTAATCTTTTTCTCTGTGTATGTCTCTCTCTCTTTCTCTCTCTCTCTGTGTCTGTTTCTCTCTCTTTGTGTATGTCTGTCTCTCTGTCTTTGTGTATGTCTGTCTCTCTCTCTCTTTCTCTCTCTGTGTGTCTGTCTTTCTCTCTTTCTCTGTCTGTCTGTCTCTCTCTCTTTCTCTGTCTGTATGTCTCTCTCTTTCTCGGTCTGTGTGTGTGTCTCTCTCTCTCTCTGTATGTCTGTCCTCTCTCTCTCTCTCTCTGTCTGTATGTCTCTCTCTCTTTCTCTGTCTGCATGTCTCTCTCTCTCTCTCTTTCTCTGTCTGTATGTCTCTCTCTCTCTCTCTCTCTCTCTTTCTCTGTCTGCATGTCTCTCTCTCTCTCTCTGTCTCTATCTGTGTGTCTCTCTTTCTCTGTGTCTTTCCAATAAAGTGCAAAAAAAATTGGCGAAAGAACACATCCATTCTTTTGGTAAACAATGCATATATCCAGAGTATAATATTGGCATTAAAGGGGTGGGAGGGGTAGGGGACAGGCTTGGGGGGTGCGGGAAGAGGGGGACAGGCTGGGGAGGGGGGGTTAGGGGGGTGCGGGAGTAAGGAAACGGCTTGGGGGGGTTTAGGGGGGGTGCGGGAGTAGGGGACAGGCTTGGGGGGGGGTGTGTGGGAATAGGGGGACAGGCTTGGAGTGAGTAGAAAGCCTGTCCTCTATTCCTGCACCCCCCTTGACCCCCCCCAAGCTGTTCCCTATTCCCGCACCCCCCAAAAAAAACCCAAAAAACCCTAAGCCTGTTCCCTACTCCCGCACCCCCCCTAACCCCCCCCCCCCCCCCCAAGCCTGTCCCCTACTCCCCGCAACCCCTAAACCCCCCCAAGCCTGTTCCCTACTCCTGCAACCCCCCTACCCCCCCCTCAGCCTGTCCCCCTATTTCCGCACCCCCCTAAACCCCCCCAAAGCCTGTTCCCTACTCCCGCAACCCCCTAAACCCCCCCCCCCCCCCCAGCCTGTCCCCCTATTCCCGCACCCCCTTAACCTTCATCTATATAAGTTGTCACATCAGTACAAGAGGTTGTATTGTGTTGTTGTTGTTGTTGTTGTTGTTGTTGTTGTTCCCCAGACTGTGGTTGCATTGTGTTGTTGTTGTTGTAGTTCCCCAGACTGTGGTTGTATTGTGTTGAAGGCATTACTGAAATCAACAACAAAGAGAATTTTAGCATACCGTAGTATTTAGTTGATCTGCTTATAACACTATCTTCTACATGACTCAATACATAATTAATTAATAACCAATAACGTAGCGTCCTCCACACATCGATCGGTTCTTGACATGTACAAACTACAAGACAGTCATCCATAAAATCACTAGTTTGTTATATCAATACCTTTTTAACAATATATTCAAGTTATTTCATAAGTATTGACGTAAGTGCCACAGGCCTATATATAATCATTATGGGTAGATTCCACAGTGGTATTTGTTTGTTAGCTTCCCAACCAACCGCACTTGTAAGGCTTCATTATTTTCCAAACGCTGAGTATCCACATTCACAAAATCTATCAAACAATTAGATAATGATGATCACTGTATAGATTATTCATCAGATCCATTAAATAATTCACCCATAAGTCATTTACAAGGCTAACATTCTTTCGTTTGCGTGCTTACAAACCAATACCAACCACTGTGGACTCGACCCTTTGACAAGTAGGGTTTGGTTTCTTTGGCACTGGAACAATTTCACAAGTTTTCCATATTTTAGGTATAGCAGACTGCTGGAATATTTTACAAAGAATATTTGAGAGTTGGTTTTTACACAGTCTAAGCATCCTATCATTTATTTTATCAGGCCCTCCCGCTTTGCCAATTTTAACCCTATTTAAGCTCTCAATTACATCCTCTTCTTTTATTATAATAGATGAGTCATTCTTAGTAGACAAAGATTGGCATATGGTATTAATTTCTGCCTAAAAATCCTGTACATCAAATCTTGAATAAAAGTCATTTAATTCATTACCAAAGTCCCAAACATTGTTCACGTCTGGCTGTTCCTTCTTTTTATACATAGCCTACCAGTTAATTTCCACAAACCATCCCATGCACCTTTTGGATTACTCCAACATATTTTCAATTTTTCCTTTGTAATGGTTTTTACACTTATTAATCATAGAGTTAATATCCCTGTGTACTGATTTCAGTTGTCATGTGTCATTGTTTGCCAGGTGATGTGCCACACGGGGTGATGATGTCACTGACGTGTGTGTCCAGAGAGGTACACCACACCAGCCTCTACTATTGTACATTGGAAATCCACCTATCTACAAATTCATGTGTCAGATAAGTTGTGGAGGTACATACCAGCTGGTGAGATACAAGGGCAAAACTTATTGTTTGACGAGGTTGGGGTTCGGATTGAACTCTGCCCCGAGAATTTCTAACCAAAAGGTTATTTTCCGATAGATTGGTGTGGTTGGATGAGGATGAAGGAAGACCAGACCATCCTACCCAGAAACGAGGGAGAAAAGAAAAGATAAGAGAGACAACAAACACCAAGATAACAGAAGGAAAGAAGGCACAGTAAGCATATACAACAACATGTGTGTGTGTGTGTGTGTGTGTGTGTGTGTGTGGTACTGATAAGACGACTCTGTTGTTTGTCTATGGAGTCATGGTATTGGTACAGCCACAATCAAATATCCACCAACACTTTCCTTCCATCGTACAAATAAATCAGTATCATATCAATATATAATCATACAACACCTTATGTCAACTCAACCCCCTCAATTATTTTTATGAGGTGCTGCAAAATCATACACGTGTTGTTCTTTATTACCAAGATATTTGCTACGATGGAAGGAAAATGTTGATGGTTATTTGATGGTGGCTGACCAATACCAAACAACAGAGTCATCTTACCACACACACACACAGATGTTGTTGTATATTACATAGAGAGAGAGATACACACACACACACACACACACACACTACAATAAGAAATATTAACGTTGTATTCATAATTTACCTTTACTTAATTATCACCTTTAGCTTTGGTCAATATAGGGCCCATATTTACTGACGCTAATGATTATTAATTAACTTATCAACATATATTTCATTATTAGATAAATTATGAATACAACGTTAATATTTCTTATTGTTGTGTGTGTGTGTATGTGTCTCGTTGTGTCTGTCTGTCAGGGTGTGTGTGTGTGTCTCTATGTCTGTGTGTCTCTCTCTCTCGTTGTGTCTGTCTGTCTGGGTCTGTGTCTCTATCTGTCTCTGTCCGTGTCTGTGTCTCTGTCTGTCTCTGTGTGTGTGTCTCTCTCTCTCTCTCTCTCTCTCTCTCTCTCTTTCTCTCTCTCTCTCTCTCTGTGTGTGTGTGTGTGTGTACAACTAACAAACCTAACACCAATAAAAAATAACTCAATAACAACACTAATAACAATAACACTAAAAATAACTCCAATAACAATAATAATAACACTAACAGTACTATTAACATTTGTAATTATTATTAATATTAATATTATTATTATTATTAGTAGTAGTAGTACATGTGTTATATATATATGTGTGTTATATATATATGTGTTATATATATGTGTTATATATATATATATATATATATATATATATATATATATATATATATATATATATATATATATATATATATATATATATATATATATATATATATATATATATATATATATATATATATATATATGTGTGTGTTATATATGTGTTATATATGTGTATTTTCTTTTCTTTATTATTTCTAGGATGGACTGGGACTCTTGTTGTTGTTGAGAAGTGCTGAGATGAAGTGTTGGTTTGTATGTATGTGTGTGTGTGATTCATATGTGTCATACTAGATGGTGACATACACACACACACACACAAACAGACAGACACACACACACACACAGTGGAGCTTCATGGTGTTGGTTGGTAAGGCTACTAATTACTCTACAAAGATATTTCAGTCAACAGATTACCATTATGTTTGTTGATTGGTTGGTGTTGTTGGCCAGACTGTGTGTCCCAGCAGCAGTCCAGAGTCCGAGCAGTCCAGAGTCCGAGCAGTCCAGAGTCCGTGCTGATGCTTACAACCGACCTGTGTATGTGGGCTCAGCTGACGGTATGCGCACTTGGTGTACACTCGTGATTTCTGACCAGAGACGAACGGCAGGCACCACACACACATACCCTGCATTCGAACTCAGCCTCTGTAGGTGTACTGGGTGGGGAAATGAACAATACCAGGTGATTCGAAGCTTTCTGCTCCTCACACTCTGGTCAGAAATTATGTATCACGAGTGTACAGCTGGCCCACAGACCTTACTAACTCGACCGTGCTGGCACCCACAAAAGGCAGTGAGGGAGAATGGTGTTGGTTGTGTGTTATATATATGTGTGTAACTTTTTAAGCTACCAAGATATTTCAGTCAACAGATTACCATTATGTTTGTTGATGGGGTGGTGTTGTGAGGGAGAATGGTGTTGGTTGTGTGTTGTTATATGTGTTTAACTTTTTACTCTACCAAGATGTTTCAGTCAACAGGTTACCGCCTCCTTGATGGGGGGCGGGGAGATTTTGTGGCGGTTTGGCCCCCCCGTAGCTTCCTTCCTTGGCAGCCCTTGGGGGGAAGGGGGTGTCCCACGACGTAGACGCCCCCACTCCAGGACCAGTTGTTCTGTTGTTGTTGTGTGACATACAGTACTTTGGAAGAATGACAGCACTCTAATGTACAGCCACCGACACACACACACACACACACACACAGCCCACCCAAGCCATCACAAGGCTACACACACACACATATACACACACACACACACATACATGTATTTCATTCCATTTATATCATTAGGTATATTTATATATATATTTATATGTCTGTATGTCCCTATATGTCTGTATGTCCCTATATGTCTGTATGTCCCTATATGTCTGTATGTCCCTATATGTCTGTATGTCCCTATATGTCTGTATGTCCCTATATGTCTGTATGGTCCTATATGTCTGTATATGTCTGTATGTCGCTATATGCCTGGACTACTGATGCACATCCCAGGGTAATGGGACCACAGCTTACTGGACCAGGGAGTCTGTATGGTCCTATATGTCTGTATATGTCTGTATGTCCCTATATGTCTGTATATGTCTGTATGTCCCTATATGCCTGGACTACTGAAGCACATCCCAGGGTAATGGGACCACAGCTTACTGGACCAGGGAGTCTGGATGTCCCTATATGTCTGTATATGTCTGTATGTCCCTATATGTCTGTATGTCCCTATATGTCTGTATATGTCTGTATGTCCCTATATGTCTGGACTACTGAAGCACATCCCAGGGTAATGGGACCACAGCTTACTGGACCAGGGAGTCTGGGGGCTATAATATTTATACATGATATGATATGCTATAAATATACTCTATAATATGTTTATCTTTATAAACTCAATATTATTTGTGTACTTTTCAATTTATATCATTACCATATACTTTTTAATCTACATTGACATCTATATATATATATATATATATATATATATATTTGCTATATATTTGCTATATGTTTATACAATATTATTATTATTTGTGTTGTCTTAAGGAGAGATTGTTGTGTTGTTGGTAAATCTACAACAACAACTGTGTATTCATCCAAACAACAACAACAACAGGCCACCATTATTATTATTATTATTATTATTATCATTATTATTATTATTATTATTATTATTGTTAATCAGGTGGTGTTTGTTTCCTGACATACTTTGTGGGAATCAACACACTACAATGTACTAAGAGTATAAATTATATACTGTGTTCTGACATTATTAAATGTTGGAACAAAATAATTTATACTTTTCTCTTTTCTTTACAGACATACATTGGATGTGTGTGTGTTACTACTACTACTACTACTACCACTACCACTACTACCACTACTATTACTACTACTATTACTACTACAGGTTGCAACGAGGGAGCATGGCTGGCGTGTATGAGTGTGTGTGTGTGTATGTGTATTGTATTTGTGTGTGTATGTATTACCAAGGATGAGAGACAGTTTTGTCTCTCATCCTTGTGTATAATTAGAATGTACAATGTCAGGATTTTAATAAAATTGTAATTGTATTTAATTATATATATATATGTATTGTATTGTATTAATAAATTGTTATGATGTATTTGATTATATATATATATGTATTTTACTAACGCAAGGCAACTTGCACATGTATAACTAATGCAAGGCAACTTGCAACATGTAATTGCCCCCCTACAGTTGCTGTTGGCCACACCCTGTGTAGAGGGTGTGGTCATCGCCGGGTCCTCTGGAGAGGGCTCGGTGTCATCAGACCAGGTTAGTACTGTACTACCCTCTACATTACACAGTGCTATTGGTTTGTAAGCTGACCAACCAAAAGCTTTGTGTGCTTACAAACCAATACCAACCACTGTACTACCCTTTACATTACACAGTGCTATTGGTTTGTAAGCTGACCAACCAAAAGCTTTGTGTGCTTACAAACCAATACCAACCACTGTGGAATGGACCCAATATCTTTTGTTTGATTTAAGTATTTTTATGTTGATGTTTAAATCAAACATAGTTTTTAAATTAAAACTTTAAATAATTAAAACTTTATACAATTTGATCATTTATTTAGATTTTGGACTTCATAACAATTCATGATTAAACTTACACTTAATTACACTTAACAAATATTTAAATAAAACCTTTGGAGTAATTTTTTGTATTCATTTAACAGTAACAATTAAACTATGTAATAAAAATTATAGGTATAATTATTAATCCACGACATATATATTTATTTTTCACTTCGGCTGTTGGTTGATGTACTACTACTACTACTACTACTACTGCCACTACTACTACTACTACTACTACTACTACTACTACTACTACTACTACTACTGCCACTACTACTACTACTACTACTACTACTACTACTACTACTACTGCCACTACTACTACTGCCACTACTACTACTACTACCACTACTACCACTACCACTACTACTACCACTACTACTACTACTACTACTACTACTACTACTGCCACTACTACTACTACCACTACTACTACTACCATCGCCTTCACATCGTCTGTTATAAGATGGTGAGTATTTTAACCAGTAGTTCCAAAATAATACAATAACTTCTTTTACAGATTTTAATACATTTTTTACAGGTTTTATGCTATAACTTTTTTTTTACAGATTTTAATGCAATAACTTCCTCTACAGATTTTAATACAATAACATTATTTTACAGATATTAATACATTTTTTTTACAGATTTTAATACATTTTTTTACAGATTTTAATACATTTTTTTTTACAGATTTTAATACTTTTTTTTTAGATTTTAATACATTTTTTTTTCCAGATTTTAATAAAAAAAAATTTACAGATTTTAATACAATAACATTTTTTACAGATTTTAATACAATAACATTTTTACAGATTTTAATGCAATAACTTCATCTACAGGTTTTAATACAATAACATTTTTTACAGATTTTAATACAATAAAAAATTTTACAGGTTTTAATAGAATAACTTTTTTTTACAGGTTTTAATACAATAATTTCCTTTACAGATTTCAAAACAATATTTTTTTCATTTTTTTTTACATTTTTTTTCATTTTTTTACAGATTTAGTTTTTCATTTTTTTAGTTTTTTTTTCAATAAAAATTAAAATATACATTGATTGTTTTTTAATCCTTTGGTGTGAGTCATTGATAAATTTAGTTAAGAAGGTAAAACTTAAAAATAATAAAAAGTGAAAAGAATGTGGAAATAAAATGAAAATAAACGAATAATAAATGGAAGATAAAGATAAAAATAATAAAAAAAAAAATAATAAAATGCAAATAATTTTTTTTAAATATTTAAATGCTAAACAAATAAAAAATATAAATTAAATATATCCAAAACCAAAATTATGACTGTACTAAAAAAAAAAAAGCAGTTAAATATTAGGCCTATATAATAATAATAATAATAATGATGAGAAGGAAAGGAGGGGATAGAGAGATAGAGAAAAGGATGTTAGGAAGTCTGAAATATATTGGCTGGTAAAGATAGAAATGGGTGAGAGTTGAGTTGACGTAAGGTGTTGTTGTTGTAAGATTAAATTTTGATTTGAGATTGGTTTATTTGTAAGATGGAAAGGAAAGTGTTGGTGGTATTTTAATAACAGCCTTCTCACAGTGGTGTCCAGTCGGCGGCAAAAGTCCTGTGGCCTCACTTGCTTCACCGAGGTACACGATGTTCATAGACTCGAGATTATTATGTGTAGAAAACATGTGTATTTCTCGAGTCTATGAACATTGTTTGTTTACCTCTGTGAAGCAGCAGGTGAGGCAACAGGACTTCTGCCGCTGACTGTCCACTACCACTACTACTACTACTACTACTACTACTACTACTACCACTACCACTACCACTACCACTACCACTACCACTACTACTACTACTACTACTACTACTACTACTGCCACTACTACTACTACTGCCACTACTACTACTACTACTACTACTACTACTACTACTACTACTACTACTACTACTACTACTACTACTACTACTACTACTACTACTGCCACTACTACTACTACTACTGCCACTACTACTACTACCACTACTACCACTACTACTACTACTACCACTACTACCACTACTACTACTACTACTACTACTACTACTACTACTACTACCACTACTACCACTACTACTACTAATACTACTACTACTACTACCACTACTACTACTACTACTACTACTACCACTACTACTACTACTACTACTACTACTACTACTACTACCACTACTACTACTACTACTAATACTACTACTACTACCACTACTACTACTACTACCACTACTACTACTACTACTACTAGTACCACTACTACTACTACTATTACTACTACTACTAGTACTACTACTACTACTAGTACTACTACTACTACTAGTACTACTACAACTACTAGTACTACTACTACTACTAGTACTACTACTACTACTAGTACTACTACTACTAGTACTACTACTACTACTAGTACTACTACTAGTACTACTACTACTACTAGTACTACTACTACTACTAGTACTACTACTACTACTACTACTACTACTACTACTACTGCCACTACTACTACTACTACTACTACTACTACTACTACTACTACTACTACTACTACTACTACCACTACTACTACTAGTACTACTACTGCCACTACTACTACTACTACTACTGCCACTACTACTACTACTACTACTGCCACTACTACTACTACTACTAGTACTACTACTGCCACTACTACTACTACTACTACTGCCACTACTACTAGTACTACTACTGCCACTACTACTACTACTACTACTATTACTACTACTACTGCCACTACTACTACTACTGCCACTACTACTACTACTACTACTACTAGTACTACTACTGCCACTACTACTACTACTACTAACATCCTATGTGAAAGTGAAAACATTAGACAGTAAATTCTTTGAGATACCCTTATGTGGATGATTATTATTTACCACGACTGTATGTATGTATGTATGTATATATGTGTTAGAGACACCCATATGTGGATGATTATTATTGACCACGACTGTATATACAACAGCTCCTGTACTATTAATTCACTCTCTCTCTCTCTCTCTCTCTCTCTCTCTCTCTCTCTCTCTCTCATAATAACAGTTCAAATTAAGCGCTTATTGTAACTCGCTCTGATTGGCCCACCTCAAAAAATCAATACTTAAGATTATCGCTGATTGGCTGAAACCGAATGACATTATTTTAGTGTTAAGGGGGTGCGGGAGTAGGGGACAGGGTTGGGGGGGGGACTGGGGGGTGCGGGAATAGAGGGAAAGGCTTGGGGGGTGCGGGAATAAGGGGGACAGGCTTGGGGTGGGTATAAAGCCTGTAATCTATTCCCGCACCCCCCTAACCCCCCTCCAAGCCTGTCCCCTATTCCCGCAACCCCCTCTACGAGTCTAACACGTGTTATAGGGTTTGTATAACCTTATAGTACAACAACAAACCCAAATATCATAGTTTACACACTCGTCAATGTCTCGTTTCATTATAATTTGGATGACAAGTGGACGTCAAATTTTAGGAAATTTTAATTAGGTCCATCATTTTCCTATTCTCCTTGGCTGGGAAAATGGGAAGGATTGAAGGAAGAATGGGAAGGATTGAAGGAAGAATGGGAAGGGTTGGAAGAAGAAAGGGAAGGGTTGAAGGAAGAATGGGAAGGGTTGGAAAAAGAATGGGAAGGGTTGGAAAAAGAATGGGAAGGGTTGGAAGAAGAAAGGGAAGGAATGAGAAATTTAACAGCCGACTTAAATTCCTTTTATGAAATACGATAACCCAAACCATTATCCTTTAATTAAGGGGGTGCGGGAATAGGGGGACAGGCTTGGGGGGGGGGGTTAGGGGGGTGCGGGAGTTATTGGGGGGTGCGGGATTAGGGGATAGTCTGAATAGTTTAGTAAAAGTTGGAGTCAAGTCTGGAATGGAGTCTAGTTGAAGAGGTAAGAGGTTGAGCTCTGATGGAAAAGCAGAGTTTCTATAGATCTGATATAATGAGTGACTGGGTGATGAGTGTGTAGTAAAGTTTAAGGTAAAAAAGACTTTGAGCTTTTATGTCAAAGTTGGAAAGGAGTGTAGGTAGAGGAAGAGTTGTTGGATATTCACCTTGCTGGTTTTTACTCCAGTCCTCATACTAACTTGACATTATAAATTATATATTTTTTTTTATGCAATGAACACAGGAATAACTGAAGAACACACACACACACACACACACACACACACACACACACACACACACACACACAATTATGAGAATATACGAATACAGACACACATACGCCTACGTTGCACACACACACACACAGTCATGAGAATATACAAATGCACACACACATAGGCCTACGTTACACACACACAAACACACACACACACACACACACATTCATTCATAAATATATGCGAATAGACATACGTTACTCACATAGCAACACACAGACACACACACACACAGTTGAGTGACATTAATTTTGTTGTTTGTTGTGTGAGTGAGTCTTTGGTATTAGATAATATTCATGTTCAAACATTAATTAATCACTGAACATTATTTTTATCATTGTTATAATTTGGTCCGTTTTTTGAGACACGAAAATTGACATAACTTTTGAACAGAGGGTCGTAGAGAAAAAATAAAAAATTCTTCTAGCCCAATTTACCAATTGTACTTCCATACCAAATTTAATCCAAATCCATATAGATCTTCATGGTCAAAAACAGGTTCAACATTTTTTCCAAAAAAGTGGCCATAACTAAAAAACGGTGCATCGTAGAGGAAAACGGAGAAAATTTAGCCCCCTCTTCTGGTAACCCCTTCCCGTATGACCTATTCTTCCACACCCATAGGTCAAATGTGAGATTCGACAACATTTTTTACCTATTCCAAAAACCCATATTTTTGGTTGTGGTGTGTGAGTGAATGGAACGTGATAAAGATGAATTAAGTCTACGGAAATTACACGATGTTATTCCAAAGACAGAGAGAAAGAGAGTGAGGTGTTTTTTCTTAGTATGCCAGCCGCCTTTCACAACACACACACACACACACACACACACATAGAACAAATTACCATCCATAAGAAGAAATGTTGTGTGTCAAAACCATGCATACATAACTTTAATTAAAGAAAAATATGATAATGGATAGGGTTTTAATATACGGGACATAACGAGCTTGACTCAATCCTGTAAAGATACAAATAGGTAAGAACACACACACACACAGACACAGACACACACAGTCACACACACACACACACACGTAGCTTGTAGACAGACAAGGGGGAGAGGGGGGGGGCATAACTTGTAGACAGACATGGGGGGAAGGGGGAGGGGGGAGCGTTTAAGGACCCTATGATCGTGTATGAAATTGGAGGCATCTGATTCCTCCTGACCATGCCACGAAACAAACAAGCTCCTTCCATATAGATGTGTGTGTGTTGTGGGTGTGTGTATGTGTGGGTGTATTTGTGTGTGTGTGTGTGTGTGTGAGTATGTGTGTGGGTGTGTGTGTGTGTGTGTGAGTATGTGTGTGGGTGTGTTTGTGTGTGTGTGTGTGTGTGTGAGTATGTGTGTGGGTGTGTGTGTGTGTGTATGTGTGTCGTGGCAATATTTGAACGACTCATTTACCTCTAATTTTCTGACTACATCACACACAGGGTTCCTTAAGGGGGTGCGAGAATAGGGGGACAGGTTTGGGGGGAGGTTAGGGGGGTACGGGAGTAGGGGACGGGCTTGGGGGATGTTTATGGGGGTGCGGGAATAGGGGGACAGGTTTGGGGTGGGTAGAAAGCCTGTCCCATATTCCCGCACCCCTCTAACCCTCCCCCCTACTCGCGCACCCCCCAAAACCCCCCCAAGCCCCCCCCCCCCCCTATTTTCGCACCCCCTTAAGGGATTACAGTAATATGCTTTTGATATTTTGGAGTGCAATTAATTCACTCAGAGTATGTCAAAAAAAAAAAAAAAAAAAAAAAAATTGGTGGTCTCTCTCTAACGAAAAAAAGATAGGATTTTCTCTCTCTCTCTCTCTCTCTCTCTCTCTCTCTCTCTCTCTCTCTCTCTCTCTCTCTCTCTCTCTCTCTCTCTCTCTCTCTCTCTCTCTCTCTCTTTTTGTGAAATAACAGAAAAAAAAAAATCAGAAATATGTTTGTTGATTTGTCATGAAATTAAAACTCGCTTCTTATACTGGTGATACAACTTTATTATTTTCATTATTATTATTATTATTATTTTTAATATTATTATTTTCATTATTATTATTATCATTATTATTTTCATTATTATTATTATTATTATTATTATCATTTTTATTATTATTATTATTATTTACTCCCTTATCTTCTTCATTAATTAAAAGACACTGTAAATAATTATGTTTTTTTATTTTATTTATTTGTCACTTTTTCCTTGTTAAAATTCTAACTTCAATATAAATTCTCCCTGCTTTATGTATTATGTATTAATTTGTATGAGCATTGATTCCCTTGGCATTTTATTCATAGTTTTTTTTAATTTGAAGATATTTTAATTGCAGATTATTCATTATTATTATTATTATTATTATTATTTTTTTTTTTTTATTATTTTTTTTTTTTTTTGCCAGTTTCTCAATACTTTTTTTTTTCTAATTTGTCTTGTATTCATAGTTTTTAAATTTGAAGATGTTTTTTTAATTGTTTTACAGCACTAGTAGATTATTCATTATTATTTTTATTATTTATTTATTTTTGCCAGTTTTTCAACACTTTTTTTTTCTAATTTGTATTGTATTCATAGTTTTTTTAATTGGAAATATTTTAATTTTCTAGTATATTATTCATTATTATCATTTTTTTTTATTATTATTATTATTATTATTATTATTATTATTATTATTATTATTTTTTTTTTTTTTTGGCAGTTTCTCAACAATTTTTTTTTTCTCTCTAATTTGTGTTGTATCCAGATAGAGAATAATTATCATATGTGGAGCCAATCTTATTCTTGTACAGCCACCATCAAATATCCTCCAACACTTTCCTTCCATCGTGCAAATAAACCAGTATCATATCAAAATATAATCATACAACACCTTACGTCATCTCAACCCCCTCAATTATTATTATTATCATCATCATTATTATTATTATGAGGTGCTGTAAAATATAATCATACAACACCTCAACCCCCTCAATTATTATTATTATTATTATTAAGAGGTGCTATAAGATATAATCATACAACACCTTACGTCAACTCAACCCCCTCAATTATTATTATTATCATTATTATTATGAGGTGCTGTAAAATATAATCATACAACACCTCAACCCCCTCAATTATTATTATTATTATTATTATGAGGTGTTGCAAAATCATACATGTGTTGTTCTTTATGACCAAGATAATTACTACCATGGAAGGAAAGTGTTGGTGGATATTTGATTGTGGCTGTACAGTTACTTAATTAACTAGGATTATTTAAGATTATTCAAGGAGGGTAGTTCAGTGTAGGGTTGTAAATCTGGAGTAAATGATTCCTTCAAACTATTCCCAGCAACAGGCCAAAGGAAAATATAAACAGCATAAATTATTCTACAGTATTAAAGAGGTAATTCACTTTGGTTACATTGGAGTGCCTTGATTCCTCCAAAGTATGCCAGGAAACAACAGGACCAGATGAACAAAAATAATGGTCTTCTGTTGTTGCTTGGAATAGTTTGGAGGATTCAGTTGCTCCAGATTCACCAACACTGTACTTCCCCCATATGGATACAATTCACTTCAGTATAAAGTTGTGTTGTAGTTTTATTATTGTCCTACATCTTGTGCGTTTGTTATGATATCTTGAAACCAACAGCTTGTATGAATGAATACTTGTGGTCAGTTGTATAGCCACAATCAAATATCCACCAACACTTTCCTTTCATGGTAATAAATATCTAGGTAATAAAGAACAACACGTCTATGATTTTGCAACACCTCATAATAATGATAATAATTGAGGGGGTTGAGTTGATGTAAGGTGTTGTTGTATGATTATATTTTACAACACCTTATAATAATAATAATAATAATAATAATCATTGAAGGGGTTGAGTTGACGCAAGGTGTTGTTGTTGTATGATTATATTTTGATATGATACTGATTTATTTGCACGATGAAAGGAAAGTGTTGTAGGATATTTGTTTGTGGTTGTTTTAAGTCACCTTTACTACCGGGCAAACTCCCCCTCCAGCATTCAGCCAGCCATGGGCCACACTCAATGCAGGCCCCTCCTCCAAGGACCGTGAAACCGTGTCCACTTTTCAAGCATTCACCACACTCCTCCACTCGTTTCTATCACCTTGCACCTAAGATATAACTCTTCTACAGAGCTCCTTTCACAGCGTCCATCCATCTCCTCTGTGGCCTTCCTCTCCTCCTTACACCTCCCACATTTGAGCCACCTATCCTCTTTACCATTATATTCTCCTCCTTCTCTCCACATGTCCAAACCAGCTTAACACATTCTGCTCTGCCCCACCTGTTAGCTCTCTCACTACATCTGTCCTTCTCCCCACTTCCTCATTCCTGACTCTGTCCATTCGAGTCACACCACACATGCTTCTCAGACATCTCATCTCTACTGCATTCAACCTTCTTTTCTCACTTTCTCCCATATTCCATGTTTCCGCTCCATACAGTACAGTAGGCACTGCTATCCCTTCGTACAACTTCCTCTTTACGTCCATTCTAAGTGACTTACAGTCAAACATCCTATTCATTCCTCCTAGCACCTTTCCTACCTCATTTACTCTACATTTTACCTCTGTCTCTATTTTACTACCCACCATCACCTTTGACCCCAAATACTTAAAGCACTCTACCTCCTCCTATATTTCACCATCTAGCATTATATTCATCCTTCTATCCTTTGCTCCACTCCTAGATCTCATTACCTTGCTCTTTGCCTCGTTCACTCTCAGTTTCCTCCTGCACACCCGTCCAAACTCCTGCACTAACATACTCAGTTCCTTTTCTGACTCTGCCACTATCTCAGTCCTCTCTCCATCACCCTAGCATTTAAATACCTCTCTTACCACTCTGTCCATAAAAAATATTAAACAACCATGGTGGCATCACACAGCCTTGACAAAGTCCTACCTTTACTTCCCACTGTAACACATGCTCTACTGTTCACATAGAAACTTTTCACCCCTCTCAATAATCCCTCCCCCCTCCAGCCCGTACAACTGCAAAACCTTCCACAATCCATTTCTATCAGTTCTATCATATGCTTTCTCGAGATCCATAAATGCCCATACTACTTCTTTACTTTTATCTAATTATTTTTCACACACCTGCCTTACTGCAAATATCTGGTCCACACAACCTCTTCCTCTCCTAAAGCCACCTTGCTCTTCACTAATCACAGCCTCCGTACCCTCTCTGACTCTTTTTATCAGCACCTTCCCATACAGCTTTCCTACTACACTTAACAGGCTTAAACCCCTGAAACTCGTACATTGGTATCTATCCCCCTTTCCCTTATATAGAGGTACTACACAAGCACTCACCCATTCTACAACCACTCCATCATACTTGTTCCACCATATTTCAGTCATTCTACAGTGCATCCATCCAAACCTGAAGCTTTCCCTGTTTTCATCTCTCTCATTGCCTCCTCCACCTCCATCTTTCCCTGTTTTCATCTCTCTAATTGCCTCCTCCACCTCCATCTTTTCCTGTTTTCATCTCTCTCATTGCCTCCTCCACCTCCTTCTTTCCCTGTTTTCATCTCTCTCATTGCCTCCTCCACCTCCATCTTTCCCTGTTTTCATCTCTCTCATTGCCTCCTCCACCTCCTTCTTTCCCTGTTTTCATCTCTCTCATTGCCTCCTCCACTTCCTTCTTTCTTATCGGCTCCTCATTTAATCCCTCCAACCTGTTTACTCCATTTCCCCTTCCAAGCACAACAATTAAGTGTTGTGCATATAATACCTCCTAGTGAAGGACTGTTAAGGACTCTGGATTGTACACGTGTACCATTGTGTTGTTGGTGGTCGCCCTCAGTGTTTTAGCCCCACCCCTTCCTCTCTCTCATTTACTATGGCCACGTGAGAACAAGGGAAACTACTGCTGTGTATTGTGTATATACTGATGTGTTAGTGTTGTGTATATCGTACCCCCTGGTGAAGGACTGGTACACTTTACATTTACTATGGCCACGTGACAACAAGGGATACTACTGCTGTGTATTGTGTATATACTGATGTGTTAGTGTTGTGTATATCGTACCCCCTGGTGAAGGACTGGTACACTTTACACATGTGCCACTGTGTCCTTTGTGCTTGCCACAAAGTTCTAGCACTCTCACTCTCTCATTACATTGGCCACGTGAGAAAAAGGTAGGGGTGAGCAGTGTACCTGTGTTACCGTACTGTCTCGTCTGGCCGCCGCCTTGCACTCCACACACACGTACGACACAATTTATTTTCCTCCACTTGTGCTACACCTCATACTCACCCTCCATCCACGCCAATATTTTCTCCACCAATACGTAATACCATCAATTCAATTCAATTCAATTCGATTCAATTTATTATGTTTTTTTATACCTGAATAATATTACAAGAGAGTTGTTTTGGTGACAAACAGCCCTTTATAAGCATGAGCTTTTGGGGCAATGGTAAAGTGTAAATCCTTGACTAAGATTATTTACATAGAAGTACTAATGAAACAATTTGTAATAATAATAATAATGAAAATAACAATAACAACAATAATGACAATAATGATAGTAATATAATAGTAACAATAATAATAATAATATTAATAATAATAATAATATTGATGAAAATGGTAATAATAACAAAGATAATGACGACAACAACAATGATAATGATAATAATAATATAATAGTAACTATAATAATGAAGGTAAAAAAATTGTAATAACAATAATAATAGTGAAAATAATAATAATAATAATAATAATAATAATAATGATGACAACAACAATATTAACAATGATAATAATAACAATAATAATTGTAGTAATAATAATAATAATAATATCCACAATATTATTTATAATACTGCTAAAGATAAACATGACAACATTGTTAATGCAATGAAATAATATAAAGCAATAATATTAGTAATGATAAAAGTAATGATAATGACAATGACAATAATAATACTAATAACAATAGTAATAATAATTATAATAAAATACAATGTAAGTAATCATAATAATAAAAATAAATGCAACAGAATTATATCAAGACGAATAAAGAGAAAGTATTAATTAAGAATACAGGGATAGTAGGAGTTTCTTGTAGCTATTTTGAAAGGATTGTAGATTGAGAGATTGTTTAATATTGCTGGGAATATTATTCCATGTTTTGGGACCAAGGTATAACAGTGAATGTGCGAACAGTGTTAGTTTGTGTCTGGGTATAGGTAGTAAATCTTGGTTACGAGTATGATAAGTGTGAAGGGGTTGTAGATTGTATAGGTTTGATTTTATTTGTTTGTACATATAGGATGCAATGTTCAGTTTAGAGATGTCTGTTAAGTTAAGGATATTTAGTGATTTGAATAATGGTGGTGTGTGTGTACAAAAGTCACTATTAGTCATTATCCTGATAATTTTTTTGTGTAGAATGTTGAGGTTATATAAATGAGTGGAATAAGTATTTGACCAAATTGAATTGCAGTAGTTTAAATGAGGATATATATGAGCATAATAAATACATTTGAGAACTTCTGGTGGGGCGTAATGCTTAACTTTGAGGAGGAGTGGAATAATTCTGGACAGTTTCAAACAAAGATCAGAAATGTGGTGCTTGAATGTCATTTTCTTGTAAAAAACTACGCCAAGAAATTTAGTTTTGTAAACCTGTTGGATATCATCATTTAATATTGTTAGATTTGGCAATGGTTGGTATTTAGAGATAATGTTGCTGAATATCATATAATATGTTTTTGTGGTATTTACTGTGAGTTGGTTAGCCAAGCACCAATTTGAAAATTTTTCAAGCTCTAGATTTGCACTGTTGATTAAATCAGTAGGTTGATCTCCTATCATATAAAGTGTTGAGTCGTTGGCAAATAAAATTGTTTCTAAAGTGTTAGTTATATTACAAATATCATTAATGTATAAGATAAACAAGATCGGTCCAAGGATACTACCTTGTGGAACTCCAAGGTGTACTGATTTAGTTGGGGAAGAACATTTATTAAGAATTACATATTGACTTCTATTATTTAGGTAGGAACTGAACCAATCATGTATACACCCTCGTATACCGTAGTGATACATTTTGTCAAGAAGAATATTGGGTTGAATGGTGTCAAAAGCTTTACGAAAATCAATGAAAACTGATAAGATAGATTTGTTTTTGTTAAGAGCAGAATAAACATCTGATGTAAATGTGTTGATAGCCTCAAGAGTGCTTCGACCAGACCGAAAGCCAAATTGCTTGTTATTTAAAATGTTATGTTTATCTAGGAATGACATTAAATGCTTTTTCATAAGTGCTTCAAATATTTTGGAAAACATTGGTAGAAGAGAAATTGGTCGGTAATTTGATATATCAGATTTATTGCCTGCCTTGTGGATGGGTATTACTTTTCCGATTTTGAATCTGTCTGGGAAGATGCCTGTATTTATGGATTGATTAAACAATATTGAGAGTGGTATAGAGAGTGTATCTTTGTTTTCTTTGATAATGTTTGGTGGGATCTCATCAAAATGTACTGACTTATCTTTCAAAGTTGATATTATCCTCATGGTATCGTAGTTAGTTATTGGAGGTATTGCCATAGAGTTTGGATAATTACCACGGAGATAAATATTATGGGAGTTTATTTTAGGTGGCAGTTTGCTAGCGAGTTGAGGAGCAATGTTTACAAAATACTCATTGAATGCTTCGAAGATATCGGTAGGAGTGTTTTTAATTATATTATTGTGACTAATAGAGTAAGTGGTATCATGTTTTTTAACAGGATAATTAGATAATTTATTTATAGTTTTCCATAAGTGTTTAGTGTTAATTTTGAAGTTACTGAATTTATTAAGATAATAATTTCTTTTTGTCTGTTTAATGGTAGCATTGAGTTGATTTCTATAAGTTTTGTAAACATCCAAGGTGATTATTGCAAGTTTGAAAGATTTATAGAGAGCAAATTTATGTTTAATTGCTTTAGCAATTTCTTGGTTTAGCCATGGCTTTTGCAGTCTTTTAGAGGATATATGTTTAGTGATGAGCGGAAAGCATGAAAAGTATAAACTATATATCGTATCAAGAAAAAGATTACAATTAGTGTTAGTATCTTGATATTTCAACAAGGACACCCAATTAATTTCCGAAAGTTTGGCTTTTAATTTCTGACGATTTTCGTTTGATTTAATTCTGAATGTAATCTTATGTTTAGTGTTAAGTCTGTCGAAAACTGGAATGTTAAGGAATACAGGAAAATGGTCGGTGATAGGAAAAAGGATGATTCCCGAGGAGGAGGGAATATTATAGTTAGTCCATATATGATCTAATAGGGAAGGAGAAGCATTAGAATTATCATCAGAGAATCTTGTGGGTCGTGATATTATATGAGGAAAGAAATTATAGGATTGCATCATTGTCAAGAAATTATTTGTATGTGGATGAGAATCATGTTCCAATAAATTGATATTGAGGTCACCAGTAATGATAGTATGGTTATTAGTAAAAATGGCTTGAGATAAAAATTCATCCATAAATAAATTAAATTCATTAACTTTATGGTGTTTATCATGGTGACGATAGATGGTACATATAATGAACTTTGCTTGATCAAAATTGATTTGAATAGTACAAATTTCAGCGTTATCATCATGAATACAATAATCATTTAATTGTGTACAAGAGATGTTACTATTCACAAAAATAGCAACACCCCCATAGCCTCCGGATCTATGTGTATGGAAAGAATTGAAGCCAGCAATATCATTATATGGTGCAGTATTTGGGGTGAGCCAGGTTTCACTAATGCATAGTAAGTCAGGAAGTTTGGGAAGGGATTGAATAAGAGTAGTAAGGTGATCATAGTTCTTGTTCAGGGACCGAGCATTGACATGTAGAATGCTTAAATAGTCAATTACATTAGATGGAATACTTAATTTATATGACTGTAAGTCATGATACTTACATATATCATTGATGTTTAAAGTGTTATATATAGAATTAATAATTTCAAGATCAACATTGTTTTCATTTTGGTTATCATCAACATATTTTAGGAGCGTGTCAAATAAATTACTATTTGCTATGTTCATTAATAAAAAGTTATATTAAGTTAAAGGTTGTAGTTTGTCAGAGGATTAGAGGTAGGGGAGGAAGGGAGAGAGGAGATTCGAGAGAGAGTTGAGAGGGGAGTAAATTTATCAATAACAACAAAAAATTGTAATAATAAAGCAAGAAAAAAAAAACTTATTAATAAATATATATGAGACTGATAAAGGCCAGTCTGTAACGGGTATGCATGTGTTGTACCTAGTTTAGCAGGTAGAATAGTTTATACATGGTATATAGTAATAGCAGCAAACGGACAAAATTAACCAGGGAAAACAAAATAGGAGTATATATACCACAGATGAAACAATTTGCTTATGAATATACCATTGTACATATTGTAAAGAATAAAAATACTAGTAGTAGTAGTAGTAGTAGTAGTAGTAATATTAGTAGTATTAATAGTAATAGTAGAAGTAGTTGTGGTTGTAGAAGTAAAAGAAATAGTAGTAGTAGTAGTAGTAGTAATAGTAATAGTAATAGTAGAAGTAGTAGTAGTAGTAATAGTAATAGTAGTAGTAGTAGTAGTAGTAGTAGTAGTAGCAATAGTAGTAGCAATAGTAGTAGTAGTAGTAGTAGTAGTAGTAGCAACAATAGTTTTAGTGGTAATAGTATTAGTGGTAGTAGTATTAGTGGTAGTAGTATTAATAGTAGTAGTAGTAGTGGTGGTAGTAGTAGTAGTATTAGTGGTGGTAGTAGTAGTAGTATTAGAGGTGGTAGTAGTAGTAGTAGTAGTAGTAGTAGTAGTAGTAGTAGTAGTAGTAGTAGTAGTAGTAGAAAGTAGTAGTAGTAGAAGAAAGTAGTAGTAGTAGAAGAAAGTAGTAATATTAGTAGCTCTATTTGAAAGAAAAAAAAATACATATAAACGGTATGGTAACATAAATATTAATGGTGTCATTAGAAATATTAACAGTAATAGTAATCACATTGCAAATAGTAGTGTTATTAATATCAACAATCGTATGAATCCAAATAAGCGTTAGTTCATGTTTTCAGCTGTATTTTTGAAGATTGGATGATCATCAAGGAATAGAGCAAGTGACTGGTCATAGGTTATGGTGTGCTTAACTGTGGAGTTTCTAAGTTTCACTATTATCCTACCATCAGAAGCGTGACATTGTTGGAAAAGGTGTTTATGTTGTGTCCTGATTCTACGAATTACAGTATATATCTCACGGCGTTTAGGGGTCAGTGATTCATTAATATACAGTTGTGGTTTTTACGGTTATACATGTGTGTACTAGTTCTGATTTTTTTATGCGGTTTTGTAGTTTCACTATTATTGGTCTTGTTTTCCCTTGAGTTTTACGGCCAATGCGATGTGCAACATTAATATCTGTATGTGTCATGTTAACATGGAGGTGGTGTTTGATGGTGTTCACTATGAGGTCACAGGGGTTTTCATTGGTTAATTCATCAAGTAATGAGAGGCCACTAATTATCACTGTGTCTCTACGTTCGTACTGATCCACGTCATCTATTGTTGTTTCTAAATTGATTATTTTATTTTCCAGTTCATTAATTTTAGTTTGCATATGGTCAATTTGTCTGTTATTGGTAGTGATTAAGTTGTCGACCTTGGAGAAATATGTGTCAAATTGTGTTTGAATAACTTTGCCTATGATTGTCACAAGTGCCTGCATATCACCTGGTAGATTGGTGTTGGATAATTCCTGGTTGATTATTTCTGTTACGTCAGGCACTGAGGTGGTGGTGGTGGTGGTGGTCGTTAAGGTAGTAGTGTTGTGTTTACCGGTCCCGCCAATGGTTGTTATTACATTTACGTCTTGTGATAAGGCGCCTTCTTCACTAGTAGAAGCTTCCTCAGGCTTCTTATTCCTCCTCCCGGGAGCCATCACTGCTGTAATAATATTATAGCGCAGAAAATAGGGCACTGGGACAATTGAGGAAATGGTTGTTTGGAGTGTAGAAAATGAAGATGGCGCTGAGGTGGCGGGTGTACGGTGGGTATGTTGTTAGGCCAGAATGTTATCACATTTCAATTAATTTCAACACATTATGGCGCTTATCTGGTTTAGATTAAGGTTGAAACATACCTCTAGCAGCCAGCAAGAATACTGGCTGCTCAAACAAGTGATCGCGGGGACATATGAAGGAAATGTAGGAGCTCTGTTAAGCACGTCTTCACTCCACCGCTGCCCAAAACACTCTCTCCCCAGATAAGAGCAGAATATTCACCTGCCACCTTCATCAAGCTCGGCCAGTGTTCACCATTGGAGGGACTGTCATTCCTATGTGTTCCCAGTATCGCTACCTGGGCGCGCCAGTCAATATTTGGCCGATTGTCTCTGTCAGATCTCAAGACCATCCCATTGTCCAGGACTTATTGGGTCGTCTCCAGCGCCGACTTACGCCACTTCAATGGCTCACTAACAACTCCTCGGGCATCTCCATCCCAGTAGCCAGGACTATCTATATTGCTTTTATCCGTTCAGTTGTTGATTACCTCTCCCCTGCTCTGATTCAACTTCCCAGAGCTACTCTTGAAACTTTAGAAAAATTTGAGAATAGAGAAATGAGAATAATTCTCGGTTGTCCAATGTCGACCAGGATAGTGAACATGCAGCGTGAGTTGCGTCTTCCCCCATTGGAGGGCCACTGTTGGCTGGCAAGGCCAACGCAGCGCTCGGTGCTCACCCCCTGAGGGACAAGGGTCATCAACATTGTCAAGCTTTTTTTTTTTAAGTACCTAATAATAATAAAAGACAGAAAAAGGAAAAAAAATTGCACACTATACACTTAAAAAAATAATTATAATTACAATTTAAAAACAATTTCGTCACTAATAATATTAAAAGGGAAATTAAAATCTATATGTGGGGGAACCTATTGTGCCCCCACACCGCCTCCCCCTTCAGCTTCACCTTCAGCTTCTATAAAGTAAAATACTGATAAAAACAGGGAGGTGTCCCCCGAGGTCACCACGTGGAGGCGGGGTGAGACTTACCTACCCCTCCTGTGGAGGGGTAGGTCACCGAGATTCTTTATAAAAGAACTTCCCAATTCTTAATGGTAGCCAGTGTGCAGTGGCTGCACCTTATACCACATTGGTTACGATACTGCCACTGTGTAAAACTAACAATGACTCCACTAAAGGTTCATATAACCTACGAGTTGGACCCCTTGTCTGTAAGAGGTCTTGTACTGGTGCTGGAGCCTCACCACCCATGGAAATAAAGGCAATTGGTGCTGGAGCCTCACCACCCATAGAAATAAAAGTAAATGGTGCTGGAGCCTTACCATCTATAGAAATGAATGTAAATGGTGCTGGAGCCTTACCATCCATAGTCATGAAACTACTACTGTACCTGGATTATTACTACTATTATTATTCTGTCATTAATTATTATCATCATTATTTGTGTACCACAGCTTGGATGCATGTAGGTTGGAGTATTGAACACATACACACACACACACACACACACACAAAGTAAGTAATAGCTGATTTAAATTAAAGGAGGGAGGGTAAAGTGTTGGTGGTCAACCTGGAGCACACACACACACACACACACACACACACACACACACCTCTAACCAAAGGTACAGGTTACTATTATCATCATCTGGAGCACACACACACACACGCATACACACACACACACACACATACTACATCTCTAACCAAAGGTACATGCTACTATTAATATAATCTAAATGTACAGTCGGCCTCAGGAATTCGTACACAAAGCATTAGTTAAAAGGAGTTGTTATTCTGCACATACTGTAAGCATTGTTCTGCTGACTGATTCAAGTATTACCTAAATAACATTAATAGAAGAATTTTGTGTTAGAAAATTAATATACTATTTTTTTTAGTTGTTACGAACCCTTGATGTCACAGTGGTGTATACGAATTGCTGATGCCGACTGTACCTCAAATATGTCTAACAGGATATTACACAACACAATAAGATAAGCTGTTTTAATTAAGTGGCGAGTATTGTGCTGGTGGTGGGAAATGTGGAGCAACTGATGCCTCCAACATATTCCAAGTAACAGAACACTAATATTATTGTTATTCTCATCCTGTTGTTTCCTGGTATACTTTGGAGGAATCAAGGCACTCTAATGTACCAAAGTGTGTGTAATACACCCTTAATTTGTTTGTGGCATGTTGGAATGTTACTGATTCACCCAAACTATTCAAAACAACAACAAAACATAAGACACTAGACCTAAGCCATCCCACCCCTATAAAATTCTTACTAGATTCAGGCCACCATTAATTTTGTTCATCTGGCCCTGTTGTTTCCTGGCATACTTTGGAGGAATCAAGTTGCTTTACTGTACATTCATGATACATAGGGCCGTATGCAATTGGTGGTGTTGACTGTAGTGTGTGTGTATGTGTTGTGTGTATGTGTGGTGTGTGTGTATGTGTGTATGTGTGGTGTGTGTGTATGTGTGGTGTGCAGTGACAGAGTGGATAAAAAGACGGACTGCGGATGTCAAGGACCCGGGTTCGAATCCACGAGGAAACGTCTGGGATTTTTCAGAGGTGAACTGGGTCCAGTTGTTCGGCAATTATCCTGGCTTCACCGACACATCAAGAAAATATCCCCTACATCGTCGTCAACTCACCATATTCCAAGATGCTGTGAGTGACGGTGTAGCTGCTCTCCCTTGATAGTGACGTGTATAAATAAGGTGTCGTCATCTAATGGGACAGAAGAGAAGCTATGGTACAAACATCACCACGAAGCTCCACTGTCTCATCTGGTGCGACACCCAGTAATCTCGGGGCCTCGCAAGAGTCACGGGCTATGTGTGGTGTGTGTATGTGTGGTACCGGTACAATGGCTCTGTAGTATATGTGTGTGTGTGTGTGTATTTGTGGTATGTGTATGTGTAGTATGCATGTGTGCATGTATGGTGTGTGTATGTGTGGTATGTGTATGTGTATATGTGTGGTACTGGTACAATGGTTGTGTAGTGTGTGTGTATGTGTGGTGTGCGTATGTGTATATGTGTGGTACTGGTACAATGGCACTGTAGTGTGTGTGTATGTGTGTGTATGTGTGGTGTGTGTTAGTGTGGTACCGGTACAATGGCTCTGTAATGTGTGTGTGTGTGTTTATGGAATCATCATACTGGTATCACACCATCGTCAACATCATCAATGGGTGGAAAATCACACTGACGTGATCATGAATGTAAGTAATAAAACCCAAACTGGTAGACGAAATATTTTATTCCAGAAGTTTCGGTGACCTCTGTCGCCCTCTTCAGTAGAAATACAGGTTAAGAGTGGTACTGTACATCCATTACTTTCGAGTGAGTTTATATACACTACGTTGTGACCCGCCAGCAACCTCACTTCACCACCTAATCCGTCGTGCCTGTTGCCCGAGGCGCTTCACTGATGGGTGGTGGGAGTACTTTTGGCGGCAAACACTTACTGACTAACCCTTTCATGACTGGGTCTAACTTAAACATACCCTCTAATAGGTTAAAATTATTGTACTTATTAATACATACTAATTCAACAATCCTACGTTTCTTAGAATTGCTACATTTGTACAACATTTGGCACGCATTCCAATCTATTCTATGGTTCTTTTCATATGAATGAACAAGGATTGCAATGTTGTTGTTTCCTACTTTGCAGGCCTATTTATGTTCCTTTATATGGATGTTCAAATCCCTGCCAGTTTCACCCACATAAACTAAATCACAATCTTGGCATGGGATTTTATACACACCGGCAGTGACTTCGCTCTTGGGCTTACTCTTAACTAACAAAGATTTTAGCCTATGGTTGAATTATACCTAAATGCAATGTTTACATCTAAATCCTGACTCACAGCTTTGACAACATCAAGGCTTGACACATAGGGCAATGTTATGTATGGTTTCTGTTTAACAGAGGATTTTGGCACGAAAAATGATTTCCTAGCTTTGAAGTAAGCTTTCCTTATGAACTATTTGGAGTATTTTATGTCCAATAATATTTGCCAGATTTTAGCATTTTCCGGATCTAGGTGCTGGGGACTAGAAATTCACAGTGCTCTGAGAAACATAGAAGAAACCACTGACATTTTGGTTGAAATATGGTGGTATGAGAAAAAATGAATATACAGATTACACTGAATAGGTTTTCTATAGACTGAAAAACTGAGAGAGTTAGCATCTTTTTGTACCAGTACATCTAGAAATGGAAGGGAGTCATTTGTTTTCCACTCTACTTTGAATTTAATGGAGGGAACCAATACATTGAGATTTGAGAAAATATCCTCAGAATTGTTAAGGGTATTAGGCCAAAAGGAAAAAATGTCATCAACGTATCTGAACCAAGTAAGATCTGGGTGAGAAATGGTTGTAAGGATGGGAAGTCTCAAAATATTCCATGTACAGGTTACTCATAATTGGAGATAAAGGAGAGCTCATCCCCATGCCAAACTTTTGCTTATAAAACTGGGTACCAAAGGAGAATGCATTACAATCTACACACAGGCTAATTAATTGGAGAAACATATCTTGTGGCATTCCTAAGTTAATGTTACAGTCAGGCAATTTCTCTGCTAAAAATCTTAACACATCATCAAAGGGAACTTTTGTATATAAGGAATCTACATCAAAACTTACTAACTTTCCATTGGAGAAATTTAGGGAATGAATTATATATATGTGAACTGGAGAAAGTGCCAACCAAAGGTGCTAGTTTACTGGCCAGAAATTTCGATAATATATAGGTAAAAGAACCTGTCTGGGCGATGATTGGTCGTAGAGGAACATGTTGCTTGTGTGTCTTGGGTAATCCATAGATGTAGGGTAGTCCGGGATTGATTTGTATGAAATTACTGGCATCCACGTCTAGCACATCTTTTAAAAGGTTTCTTACTTTTTTGTTGAAGTCTGAGGATAACCGCTTTAGAGGCGAGGACACAAGTTTCTCAAACGTTGAACGATCACTGTCTTAAAAGGTTATCCATCTTTGTAAAATAATCTGGTTTATCTAAAATCACCACTGAATTACTTGGTTTGATCAGTTGAATTGTGAAGCAACTATGGATATCCATCTAGTATATTTTTAATCATGGAAGGTAAGGGCTATGGTGTAGAAAATTTCCTTGCTAACCCCTCCCCTGACTGAACCACCAGGTTTTGGAGGAACTTCTGGTACTCCACCCTCGTTTTGGTGGATTTACGTAGGTCATAATGTAAATATTTGTCTGTATTCTTGTGCTTCATTCTGTTATGTGTTTGTGTGTGTGTGTGTGTGTGTGTGTGTGTGTGTGTGTGTAGTCATTGGATTTTCATGGGTCCCGCCTACCCTTATGAATTGTTGTCTGATTCCATGGCACAAGGAATTGAAAAAAAAAAAAAACTCCCTGAATACATAAATATCTTTTGGAAGAAAGAGTGGATTAAAATTGTCAGATCCCTTTACCTGATCACCCAAGTAAACTCACTAAGTCGGTAATTAAGGATGTTGTTGTAAAATATTTAGTGAAGCAGGGAATTGTGGACACCCCTGCTCTACCCGACACTGAAGATGAGGAATAAGTCCCTTTTAACCTTGACACTATCCCTCCAACTCAGTCTGCTAAAACACCGGGTGGTAAGAGTAATAACAAACCTGAAGTTTCTCAGGTTGAAAAGCTCTGGGTAGAGATGTAATACCAGCTCGAATGGGAGAATATTTAACTAGAAAGAGAAAAACTAGAACTCGAAAGGGAAAAGTTGGCAGTGGCTAGAGAACAAGGTAGAGAAGGAAGCAGAGTGGAGGAAAAGGAACTATCCTTTAATTAACATGTCTAGTGTAACTACAATGATATCTGCTTTTGATGAAGGTGATATTGAGGGTTCATTCAGCCTTTTCGATTGATTAGCAACTAAAAACGAGTGGCCTAAAGATGTCGCTGATTGCCCCTAAACAAACAGGTAAATCATTTTGTACTTACACTTACCTAGATAGACCCAATGACTATGAGTTTGTCAAGCAACAGATTCTGTATGTCCATGTGGTAACCCCAGAGACGTACAGAGATAAATTCAGGAAACTGGTCAAAAATAAGCATCAAACATATGTGGAATTTGCATGTGATAAGCTTAAATATTTTAAGAAATGGCTAAATGTTCTCTCGGTCACCACCTATTCAGAACTTATTAATCTCATTGTCCTAGAGGAATTTAAAAGAAAAGTGCCCTTACCTATTGTGAAATACATAGAGGAGAGGGGCGAGATGGAACTATTGAGGGTGGCGGAACAAGCAGATGTGCAGGCTTTGAGGCTCCAGATCTAGTCGAGGCGTGAGGGAGACCTCACTCTTTCTGTAAAAAGTTCCTCTGACGATTTCAAGTACAAAGATGCTAAGGATAAGCTGAGGGGTAGCGGGTTCACTACTAGCCAATTAACATGTGTATACTGTAGGAAGCCAGGCCATACTATTGCTTTTTGTAAACACCCCAAATGTACAAGTAGTAGGAAAAGTTTCATCTCTACTGCATCAGGTTCCTCTACCTCATCAAATCCTGTAGCTTCTAATAGTAGTGTTGTCCAGTCAAAACAGTGGTTTGATGACTTTATTTTTGATGGTGACGTGGCTTTGACAAAGGAGGGTCAGACCTATCCTATTAAGGTCTTACGAGACACGGTGGCTTCTCAGTCCATACTGCTAAGTAATGTTCTTCCCCATCTAGAAGATAACTTTACTGGAGATAAGGTATACTGTATACTAATTTCCAGTCTCACCTCTCAGACTCAGTCTCGCTCCAGAACAGGTGGAGTGTGGACGTACTTGTGGCGCTCTGCCTCCATTCTCGTTTGTGTTGTTGTTTTGTGTTGTTTTGGAGCTCTTGTTTGTGTTTTTTGTGTTGTTTGTGAGTTCTTGTTTGTGTGTTGCTGTTTCTGTGGTGTTGCTGGTGTTGTTTGTCTGTTGTGGTTCTGTGTATAGTTTTGTTGTGATTTTCTGTGTGTGTGTGTGTGTGTGTCCCTGGCTGATTGAGTGTTTAGTTGTTTCCTTTCCATCTAGGCCTTGCCTGGCCTGATGGAGAGTGCGGATTCCTGCTTGGAGGCCGACTTGGCAATGTCGGAGGAAGACGAGTCTCCAATTGAGGATCACTGGCCTGAGCTGCCTTCTCGCAACCCTCCCCCCCTCTCCTCGGTCACTCCGCAGCACAGGTTGCAGCCGTCCACCTCCTCAACCTCTACCAAGCGACCTGTTGATGCCTCGTCCGACTCCTCGCAGGATTCCGATGGTGTGGACTGTTTGCCTCCAGCTGCCAAGACTGCCAAGGGTGCTTCAGCTGTGCACGACGTACCTTCTCTGCCTCACCCTGGTGTTTCTTCTTTGTATACCAACTCCTTGCCCTCGTCCAACCTTCCTGCTTTTGCCCCGGGAGATGCCTATGTCAAACTCTCCTTCTCTGGAAACCCATCTACGGACACAAAGCTGCGTTGGTTGTCTGATGTCAACAGGGCCTTCCAGTTGCAGCGTGAACTGGCTGAAGTCAAGATGGCTGCTGTGACCTCCCGGTTTGTCTACATCTCTAGGCAGCGTCAGGACATCATTGATAGAGTGAAGGCTGGTGAATTTTTATCTCTGCCTCTCATTCTTGAAGACTCACCTGAGAGGCCTCGTAAGTTCCCCAGCTACATCCTCACCCGTTTTCCTATTGATGTTGACCCGAAACTTGCCAAAGGATACCCTGGTGTGTACTTTGCCCGTCGTTTTTTCCAAGATGGTTCCCCCATTAGCCGTATTGTTGTTGTCTGGAGTCAACCCGATCCACCTCCAAATGAGATTTCCTTTGATTTTCTCCCTTGTCTTCCACCGTGTGAGGTGAGGAAACTTCATAATGACCAGCCTTGGTGCTACAGGTGCTGGGGAGTTGGGCATATCTCCCGGTACTGTTCTGCCAGGCTGAAGTGTGCATGGTGTGCGGCCGACCATGATTCCAAGACGTGTCCTGTCAGGGGTGAACCATCACGTCCTGCTGCCTCCACCTCTGAGCCTTCACCTCCTGAAGATACGTCTCGATGGAAGTGTCCACGATGCTTTCAGCCAGGGGTTAACGTGTGGCATGGATGTACTCGACATCAGGTCCAGGCTCGTGTCTCTACTATTGCTCCGCCTCCACCACCACCACCACCACCACCACCACCACCTCCCCAGTCTGTTCCTCCTACCAACCCTGCCTCACCTCCAGACCTGGCCCTCCGCAAGTCTGTTGCTACCCTCATGGCACGATGTACGGCTCTTGAAAACCGCTTTTCTCCCCTTGAAGCCAGGATTGATGGGCTGGTTGCCGCTCAGGCTGCCAATGACTCCAAACTCTCCACCTTGGTCGAGGCTCAGCAGGCCATCATCTCAACTGTCACTACCCTTACCGAAAAGATGGATACTGTTGCATCTCGCCTTGAAAAGCTTTTCGAGTCAGTCCCTTCTCCTGGTCCATCTTCTTCTCCAGGTCGCTCATCTGCCCCCACTCACCGGACTTCTACCTCCAAATACAGAGTTCGCTAGTGATTGCCGGCTGGATGTCATCTCCTGGAATGTATGTGGTATCACCAGTTATGCTAAGCTCACTCAACTCAAGGCCTATGTATTTCGTCATCATCCCAGTGTTATTTTTCTCCAGGAAGCATTTCCAGGACGGCCGCTCGCTGCTGGGCAAGCTCCTCCCCTCTCAGGTTATGTGCCATATGTTCATCTGGTAAGGAATGGTCTCCTGACTTACATACATAGCTCCTTGCCACATCGCCTTCTCCATACCTCCACTGATCCTGACATGACCTTTCAGCTATTTGAGGTTCTACCTGGGAATGGAGTACTCAAACTATGTAATGTCTATTCTGCCCCAGCTAGACTCACTCTTGAGGCTCTTCCTTCTCCAACAGTGCGTGGTATGGTGTATATGGGAGATTTTAATGCTCGGCATTCTGATTTGGGTGATGGTACTGGCTCTATTAATCGTAATGGAGTTCGTCTCCTTTCATACATCCGCAAGCATCATCTGACACACTGGGACACTGGCGGTGCCACTCATTGCCGGGGAGGTACTCTGGATTACATCCTCTCGTTTGGCCTGATATCATCTCAGGTCCAGTGCTTCTCCGTGCCAGACTTATTCTCTGATCACATTGCTCTTCGGTTTCATTATTCTCTAACTGCTGGGTCAGGTGCTTCAGCCACTCGTTTGCGTATTGCTGTGCCCCCTAAATATTGCCCGACTTACATCTTATTTATGGCCCATGTATTCCCTACATTTGACATATCATCAGCTGAACAGTTGTACTCTGATCTTGTATCTGCTACTCATGACTTTTATAGGCTATACGTCTCCCGGCCACACCTCCAGCATCGCCATACTGCCCACTCCTGGACACTGGATGCACGTATACAGGAGGCAAAGGAGGAGGCTCAACGTGATGGCCTATTGTTTCAAGCCAACCCAACCCCTGTACTACTCCATCGTTACCAGATGTCTAGGGACGCTTTAGTTGCCCTGCAGGATTGTGCTCACACTGAGTCTTGGCAGCAGTTCACGGACAGCATCAACCAGCAAACAAGTGTGGCTTCTATGTGGCACCTCATCCGTCGGGTTGTTAAAAAGACGCCGGCCACTGCTCGTCATCACACTCCTGCCGACTATGCCAAACAACTTGTCGATGCCTGGTCAGAACAATCTACCCCAGCCAGTCTACCCATCCACATACAAGATGCACTCGCTTCCCGTGCTGCTGTCCATCGGCTACGTCTAATGTCTGCTCTGTTACAAGATGATGACAATGATGCAGAGGAGATAACTGAGGAGGAGTTGCGCAGTGCTCTCATTCGAGGTAGAGCTTCTTCTTGGGAACCCTCTACTTCGACTGTACAATCTTTGTCTTCGTGACGGTTGTGTACCACGAGCCTGGACCAGCAGCACAATAATACCCATCCCTAAGCCCGGCACTGCGAAGTTCAGGCCTATTTCCCTTACTTCCTGTTTCTGTAAGGTTATGGAGAGAATCTTACTCAATCGTCTCATGTACAGACTGCAGGATTGCCTTTCTCCATGGCTGTTTGGTTTCCTTCCCCAGTGGAGCACACATCACTGCCTAGTCGACCTGTACTCTCGCCTTTCCAGGGACAGTGTGGTGGCCTTCATTGACCTTCGAAGTGCCTTCGATGTTGCTAATAGAGACGTCATTTTGGATCAACTGGTTGACTTTGGGATAAAGGGTAATCTACTACGGTGGATTCGGGGCTACCTGAGTAACAGGACCTCCCGTGTGTTTTTCAGTGGTGCACTCAGTCCTTTGCGCAGTTTTCATCTTGGTACGCCTCAAGGTGGTGTTCTCAGCCCATTGTTATTTAATATTCTGATGCATCGGTTGCTCACTTCTCTCCCTGATATTCCTGGAACTACAATTACGTGCTATGCTGATGATATCTGAGTTCATTCTACCTCACCAAGGGATCTCCAGCGGTTTCTTGACTCCTTCTCTGTGGCCTCCTCTCACTGTGGCATTATTGTCTCCCCAGAGCAGAATATTCACCTGCCGCCTTCCTCAAGCTCAGCCAGTGTTCACCATTGGAGGGACTGTCATTCCCATGTGTTCCCAGTACTGCTACCTGGGTGCGCCAGTCAATATTTGGCCGATTGTCCCTGCCAGACCTCAAGACCATCCCATTGTCCAGGACTTATTGGGTCGTCTCCAGCGCCGACTTACACCACTTCAATGGCTATCTAACAACTCCTCGGGCATCTCCATCCCAGTAGCCAGGACCATCTATATTGCTTTTATCCGTTCAGTTGTTGATTACCTTTCCCAAGCTTTGATTCAACTTCCTAGGGCTACTCTGCAAACTTTAGAAAAATTTCAAAATAGAGCAATGAGAATTATTCTCGGCTGTCCAATGTCGACCAGGATAGTGAACATGCAGCGTGAGTTGCGTCTTCCCCCATTAGTGGAGAGAATTTATTCTAATGTTACTTGCTTCACTGTCAAGTGCCTCCATTTCCCACATCTTTCACCCCATTACTCTCAGTTAGTCAGGACTTCTCTTAGACCAAACTACCCGGTCCCTCCCATACTGCCTGCTGGACGTACTCTTATAAGGTCTGTTTCCTCTGTGCTCCGTGGTCTTAATATAGATATAATGGTTGCAGACGTCCCCCCAGGGCCCCCTCTATGGATGCTACCAACACCTGATGTGAGCTTTACACCTACTTCCAAGTCGGAGCTGCCTTCTCTACAGCGGCAGTTGGCTCTGGAACACATAGAAACAGTGACTTCCTCCATCACAGATCCATACTGCCTCTACACTGATGGCTCATTGCAGGTGGATGGTGCAGCAGGTTGTGCTGTTTTCTCGCCTGACCTGGAGTCACCTCCAGGGGGCTGGGTTGGCCGTCGTCTCTGTAACCACTCTAGCTCAACATTGTGTGAACTGTATGCCATTCTGGATGCTGTTAGTCTTGTTTGTCAACGTGGAGTGAATGCTGCCATTTATTGTGACTCCAAACCGGCCCTTCATTCCCTCTTTAGTGTTCAGCCCACACACTCTACTGTTATTCAGCAGATTTTATCGTTTTGGCCTTATTGCATCACCGTAACTTGACTGTCAAATTTTTATGGGTGCCATCCCATGTAGGTTTACTTCACAATGGTACAGTTGACAGACTCGCAAAGGAAGCCTGCCATCTGCCTCCTCGTGGTGCTGGACGTCCTCTCTCCCTGACATGTTACCTCTCTAAAGTCCGCTCCGCCGCTCTCCTCCCTGTACGGCGACGCAGGGATGCAGAGAGGCCCTTCAGCATCTCCATCACACATTATGAGTCTGTCTGCCATCACAAATATTCCTACCATCGTCGAGGCCTCATGGTTCGGAGGCACAATGTGGTCTCTGCTCGTTTGAGGCTTGGCTACCGGCCACCGTGGCAGGTTGCTGGGATGCAGGGTGAGCCTCCCTTCACTGAGTGTCGCTTGTGTCGAGCGCCTCGTGCTAACACTATAGAGCACTATTGCCTAGCCTGCCCCACTGTCCGACACTTGCTGCCCCAGGGCCTGCCACTTGATGTGGTTTGTCGACACCTGCTGAACCATCAGGTTCTGGAGGAACTTCTGATGCGCCACCCTCGTTTTGGTGGATTTAAGTAGGTCATGATGTGAGTGTGTGTGCGCATGTGTGTGTGCTTGTGTGTGTATGTGGTCATTGGGTTCTCGTGAGTCCCGCTTACCCTTGTGTACTGTTGTCTGCCTATTGACTGACGCTACGGCGCAATGAATTAAAAAAAAAAAAAAAAAAAAAAAAACTCTCAGACTTCATACCTTGTGGCCCATATTTATCTTAAGTGTTCCCTTGTCGCCTCGTGTGTCAAAGTGGCAGTACAGGAAGGAAACCTGTCTGTTGAAGGAATTCATTTATTGCTTGGTAATGACATAGCAGGTAAACTTGTGGTACCTAATGTTCTAACTGTAGAAAAGTCTTTACCTGTATTCCCTTCTGAACCTTCTGATGTTTTTCCCTCCTGCGTGTTGACTTGTTCACAGGTCCAACAAGCCTCTCAGAAGCAATGTCAGTCTCCGTCACTTTCCATGCCTCCTTTTGATATTATCTCTAAAGTAGATTTGATACTGGCACAGGAAACTAACCTTTCTTTAGCTGCAGGGCGACATGCTGCTCTAGACAAGAAGGATGTAGACATCCTACCTGCCTTCTATTATGATCAAGGTGTACTCATGAGTGCATACCGGCCTCTAACACTATCAGCCAATTATTATTGGTCAGAAACCCATCAGATTGTGTTACCTAGTTCAGTACACTCAGATGTATTAAAGCTAGCTCATGACGGTTACAGTGGACATCTTGGGTTTCGTAAAACTTACTATAAACTTACTAAAATCGCGCGCCAAATGTACCGCTCGAACAGAAGTTAGAACTGAAATTTTCCGTTACCCAATGCCTTAGCCAGACCCATGACTGATGTCATGGTTGAATAGTCTGGACATGACACCCATATGCATGACACCATTGTATCCGCGGCTGATCACGTTCGCGACACATGATACACCTATGGTGGTGGAACATACCGTTAGGCCAAAGCAGTTCAAGCTAGTTTCATTAGATACAACATCCTTTGAAAAGTGCTGAGTAGCAGCGTGAGGGAATCTTCCATGCTGAGCTACTGATTGCTAGATTCACTCTGTAATTATCTATATGTTAATCTCTCTACTATAATCAACTCCATATTGTCATCTCGTATGTAGAGAAAGGGACAATATATATTTACTCACTTTATTCTTATATAAACTCATATCTAACTTATCCAGATTTCATATGTAAGCTTAGCATTGTAAATAGCATCATCGACAACCTGTCATCTGAGAAAGGGTGTTGCAGTGTATACCACGAGCGGGGACTACCAGAGAGAGAAGGCGCATTACAAGCCCTGCCTTGGCTACAACAGGTTCACCTCCTACCTTATATTAGAGACACACGAGTTGTCTGAATAACCTGTAACCTATACATAATATATTCAGTAAATAGAGACAAGTCCACGAGTTTACTCTAAACCTTGAGTAACTAACTTAGTTCCCCAGGAAGACTAGAGTGGTAGTTCAGAGCAACGGTAAGTTGGCTGAAACCAGAGGTCTACATCGGCGTAGTAAGTAATACTAGCCCGAGAGAGTAAGTGAGAGTTTCCAGCAGGTGTTTCCGAGAGAAGCTGTTGCTGAGCTTGGACGACTCCACGAGTACATAATGGTGGCAGCGGTAAGGGATACGTAACATTCACAGTGTCCTGTATTAATTCTATATTCCAAACAAAATAATTGTGTATGTGGGTGGCGGCTTGGGCGTTTTTCCTCGTTGGTAACACTGACGGAGCGAGAGCGAGCCTGAGCGATACCAGCTGGGGGTTGCCAGCTAATGGTGGCTGCGTAACCTAACCTACTTTAATCAGGCATTTTTCCCTGTGTGCTTTTCCCAGGGAAAAAGAGGATTTGTCTGTTGTGGGTATCTCATCTGGGAAGGAACAAGGACGGACTTAGGAGGGTGAACCAGAAGAGTGAACGGGAGCTGTGAGAGGAACGACTGGCCAGCGTTTACTCTGGGGGTGTGTGGCATCTACACATTCCTTTACTACGTGTGCTGAACATCTCTGTAATCTTCAATTTCTCCATCGGTTAGTTATTTTAATTCTATACACATACACAGTGAACATTAAACACACAAGAGTAACATGTTTTTGAGGTATTTTTATATGCCTATGTATTTTTTATAATTTTTATTATATGTTGTGGTGAGTGTATAGGAATTATTTCTACAGGACATGTTTAAGAAATTTAGAACGACAAAGACTATAATCCCAGGGGATTCATCAGAGGATTCAGACAGTAGTAGCAGTTTTGGGGGGAACTAAACTTTCCACCTACTCCCAATACCACTAATATACATGAGCAGTTAAGGGGACTGAATAGTCCAGTGCCAGGGCAGTTAAGAAGTGGATATCAATTTCGTGTAGAGGGAAGTGACGAAATAGAGGAAACACGGGAAAACGTGTTTAAGTTACCGCCAAAAGGGCGAGGAAAGGGTAATAAAAATACTACTGTTGTACAAGCTACAATTCCAATGGCGACTGCAAGCATCAGTGCTGTTGGGGAAGCAGCCCAGGCGACAGGGCAGAATGTCACTAACCCTAGTATACAAGGCAATTTGGTGGGTAGCGCCCACGGAAATCAGCCAACTAATATTATGAGAGTGTTTACAGGTGAGGATTCAGTACCAAAGTTTGATGGGGATCCAAATAAGAATTATACAATAGAGGAATTTATACGGAGACTTGAGCAGTCTTTCGTGGAGTATAATATTACCGGGGATAGAGGTAAAATAGGATATGCAGACTCGAGGATTGAAGGGGAGTTTGCAAGGCAGTTATTAAACTGTAGTTGTCTGTTGGGGAGGTCGTCAAGGGAACAACAGACGTGGGAGGAGTTTAAAAAAGCATTAATTACAGTGTACCGAAGGTCGGCTCCAGAGGGATGCTCTGCGTGGGCACATAGAACATTCACGGACTTAGGTTTAAAGGCGTGGATTACACCACTAGAAGTAGCAGTATCAAAGGCGGGTGCTATACGTAAGGATATACAAGATTGAATACAGGACAACAATTGGTCTAAGGATGTTAATGGGGAACAATGAATGAAGGTAAACGACGCCTGTGAGATGTTTGAATATCTCTTGATGTATATAGGTCTATCAGAGGAGGACCAGAGGAGAGTCCGGAAAAAAAAGTTGGAGTGAGGTAAGGGAATCTGGCATTTGATTAATGAGTTAAAACAGGAAATCAGAGATCCCTTGGTTGCTAGACCATTTCGCAACCAAAATGTTACGAAGGTACAGACTTCGGTATTGCAAACGGAAGTAACTGACAGGAGGTCAGAGGGCGAGCCGCAGACAGGCGTAAATGCGGTCGCGGGGCAAAGGAATACAAGGGGTGGAAATTCATCTGCGAGGTACCAGGTAGAATGTTTCCATTGTCGTAAGTGGGGCCATGTAAAGGCCGACTGTCCTCAATTACAGAATAGATCTCAGGGGGATCAATATAGAGGTTCAATGAACAGGGGTCAGGCATACCCTAGAGGCGCAGCCAGGCGGGCGCGTGGAGGACAAGCTAGAGGACGTGGTAGAGCGTACCACTATGCACATCAGGATAATTATCAACAAGGAAGAGGTTATGTACCTCCCGGACAGAGTAAGCGGTGTGAAATCCATGAATGGTCGAATCATATAACGGCAGACTGTGGAGTAATAATACGAGCTATGCATGAGGAAAAATCCCGTATGGAGGTCCGGCGATCAGGGTCGGATGAGGCATTATGACACAAGGACGAGAGGAAGAGAATGTCTAGAGATATAGAATTCTCCATAGTGTCAGCAGTCAGTAGAAGTAATCATTTAGCCGTAGGAAATGTAACAATAGGGGGAATATTAGAAAACATCATTCTGAGAGGAGTTATGCATTGCAAGAGCCACAATACCAACTGAGTGGGGTGTCAGGAACTACAGTGGATGTTCTTGGAGTTGTGAGGTTGCCAGTTCACTTCCGGGGTAGTTCAAGTTTTGCTGCATCATTTTATGTTGTAAGTAAATTTCATCCTATGGCAAGCGGGTTGCTTGGATTGTCAGCCATGGATGAAAGGGAGATTGAGGTGTACCCAGGGGAGGGTTTGATTGTTCATGGAAATGTACCTTATATGTGTATGGCAACCCCGCAACCCAAACACTCAGACAAAGAGGTTAAAACGGTGGGTTATGTAAGGGGCTTTGAAGAGAAGTCAACCCAAAGGGTCAAACAAGATAGACTATGCGACACTGCTGGGGAGGAAGTCACGCGTTGGACTGTTGTTACTGCTATTGTACCTGATGCACACAGGCTGCAACCGCAGGAAATGATTCAGTTCAAGGTGTGTTTGAAAGGAGTGAAAGAAGGCGTAGATGTGGTATGCATGTCTGAAACATGTAAGTTAAAAGGGGTGTCGCTAGAGTCTACCTTGACTACAGTAAAGTCAGGGGGCGAGACTGTGGTGCTGGCTGTAAATAATACAGGAGTAGAGATTGAAGTTAAGCCAGGCAGTCAATTGTGTGATTTTCTCGTATACCATGGTATGGTATTAGAGCCAAAGCATAACCTACCAGTTGTGAGTGTTGTTGGTTGTATTGGTGCATCTCCTTCGTCAGAATTGAGAAGTCAAGTTAAAACTGGGGGAAACTCAGAAGGGAAAGAAGAGTTGTTACAGTTACTTCAAGGGTATAGGAAGGCTATAGCTCTTGCAGGGGAACCATTAGGTAGTACAGACCTAACTTCACATGTGATTAAGTTAAAGCGAGAAGCGCAACCCAGTTACATAAAATCATATAGGCTTCTCCATTCACAAAGACAGATAGTGGACGATACGGTGAAGAATATGTTAAAACAGAAGGTTATTGAACCTTCGACCTCTCCTTGGAGTAGTCCCATATTTTTGGTTCCAAAGAAGGATGGAACATATAGACCTATTATTGACTATAGGAGAGTAAATCAGCAGACCGTCCCTGATAAATACCCAATGCCTCACTTGAATGACCTGTTGCAGGCTATAGGTGAGGGAAATAAGGTGTTTTCTACCTTGGATTTGCTGTCAGGATATTGGCAGGTGCCAGTTCACGAGCAGTCTCGTGACATCACGGCTTTTTCCACTCATCAGGGTCATTATCAGTTTCGCAGGATGCCATTTGGGCTCTGCAATGCCCCTACGACTTTCCAAAGACTAGTGAACAATGTATTGGCGGGGTTAATTGGGAAAGATGCATTAGTATACCTAGATCACATAATTATTTTCTCAAAGGATGTGCCTACGCACTTGGAGAAATTAAGAAAGGTATTGGAACGTTTAGCATCAGCGGGTTTGAAGCTAAAACTTAGTAAGTGTGAATTCTTGAAACAAAAGATTAAGTATTTGGGGCATGAAGTAGACGAGTCAGGTATACATGTGAATCAGGATAAGATAAAGGCTATCTTAAAGTTTCCAACACCGACCAAGGCAGATCATGTACGATCTTTTCTGGGACTAGCGGGTTTCTACAGGAGTTTTGTGTATCAGTTTTCTAGCAAGGCAGCACCTTTGATTAAACTGTTGAAGCAGACAAATAAGTTTGAATGGGGTCAACCACAAGAAGAGGCAGTTAGTATATTAAAGGAGGCTCTGACGCAACCACCTGTTTTGGCTTTCCCAGATTTCAAGAAACCTTTTATTTTACATACAGATGCATCGGGGGTTGGACTTGGGGCAGTATTGGCACAAGAAGATGAGAGGGGAAAGTTAAAACCCATTGGCTACGCAAGTAAGGCGTTAAATGATACAGAGAAAAAATATAGTGTTACACATCAGGAGGCATATGCCATAGTGTGGGCCTTGAAACATTTTCGTCCTATTATTTTTGGTTACTCTATTACAGTTTGTACTGATCATCGCCCATGTCTCGAGTTGTTCAAGGGGAAGAATATGACCGGGAAGTTAGCACGATGGCACTTGACTATTCTGGAGTTCAATCCTACTTTCAATTTTGTACCTGGTAAGATTAATGTAGTTGCAGATGCATTAAGTCGACAGACTGTGAACTCTGTAACCACATTGAGTACAATATCCCCACAGAAGTTAAAGACAAAGCAGAGGGAAGATACTATGTGGAAGAGGGTAATTTATGGTCTAGAGTCAGGGGAAGAGGTAGAAGTTCCAGGTCTACCGCTAAGAACAACAGAGTTTATCCTGAGGGATAATATTATTCATAAGGTAACTGTAGTTAAAGGGGAAGAAACATACAGAATAGTAGTGCCAGGGTCTCTGATAGAAACAGTATTAAGGCTTCTTCATGATGCACCACAAGCAGGTCATAAAGGGAGGAACGTTTGTCTAGAAGAAGCTAGGTCGAGGTATTTCTGGTTGAAAATGCATAAGGACATAGAAAACCATATAAAGAAATGTGTATCGTGTGCGAGGAACAAAGGAACTACGGGACCACTCGCTCCTCTGCAAACATTTCCAAGTCCTGCTAAACCTTGGGATGTGGTAGCCATAGATGTGTTACAGCTACCTACAAGTTATCAGGGATCAATGTATTTGTTGACTTGTGTGGATCACTTCAGTAGGTTTGTTGTGTTAGCTCCTCTACAAGATAAATCAGCTCAGTCCATTGCACATGCATTAGTAAACTTATTGTTTTGTACATACACTATACCCCGTGTGCTGTTGTCAGACAATGGGACAGAATTTAGAAATAGTGTCCTAGAAGAAATCTGCAAGCTCTACAATATTAAGCAGGTGTTCACGGTTGCATACCATCCTCAAAGTAATGGTATGGTGGAGAGAGTAAATAGGAAGATTTTGGAGGTACTTAGACATCTGGCAGGTTCATTTCAAGCAGGCTGGGAAGATTGGTTATGCCAGGTAACCGTATGTATAAATAGTTCCATACATTCCTCACTGGGAAAGACACCACATTATATTATATATGGTGAGGATAAGGTCCTACTATATGATATATTGGTTGGAAGACCAGGCCCAGTGTATAAGGTAGACGACTATGTGAGTGTCCAGGGACACGCTTTTGCAACTATTCACCATGAAGTAAGAAAGCATATGGAAGCCTCACGGGCAGAACATATTGCAAGGCAACATAAGTTTGCAAAGAAAGTAGAAATTGAGGAAGGAGATGTGGTGATGGTGAAGACTCCAGAGAGACAGAGCAAACTATCTCCGAAATTCAAGGGTCCCTACATTGTAAAAAGGGTATTGGGAAATAAATTAATAGTTCAGGATAATATAACAGACAAGGATCAACAGGTACATGTGGATAGAATAAAGAAGGTTTCAAAGGAAACGATCCAAGTGGGAAAAGAAACAGAGTCTGAACCTGAGCAAAGAATGCAATTGAGATCAGGGAAATATCTGGCAAAATAATCTAATGTTGATTTTGTTCGCAGACAATCATGAGGACATTGGGAGTGTTCTGCGTGATGTTGGTTGTGGCGTTCGTGAGTTCCAAGGGTTCGACTAACCAAATAAAACCGGGTGCCTTAGTGGGTACCGATGGGAGACTTGAGGTGGTCACGGACGTAATAACAGTAAGACTCAATCTTGGATCTCTGTTGGACCTAAAGACAAGGGTTGATGATTTCCAGCTGAAATTTCATAACGCCATAGAAATGTCGTCTGCTAAATTAGTGCATTTGTCGCGGCTTCTAGCCGCTTAAATTGTATTTATTGGTTGTGAAACCAGCACAGCTGGATTGCTATAGAATACGCCCCTTCACAAGCCCAGGCCCCGTATAGGCATAATCTGGGTTGGAAGGGTCAATTCCGTGACGTTCATCAGAAGTAAATAAAATTCAAATCTGGCGCTGTACTGATAGTGGAGCCACCTGGTGGTGGCGCGGTGAGGTATTAAGCTCCTCCTCCGCTGAATACCGCTCGCTCACTCCAATGAGAAAGAAGTGAATGCCTGCCGCATCGGGAGGTGAGTGGGACAGTAAAAGCTGTGCTGGTTTCACAACCAATAAATACAATTTAAGCGGCTAGAAGCCGCGACAAATGCACTATTATTGGTATAGTGAAACCAGCACAGCTGGATTGCTATGCATGCGATGCGGTAGGTGGGAGGTGAGGTGGAGGCAATCACGTGCTAGTTAAGAGTGGTTGAGAGCGGAGGGCAGGAAAGGTAACCGAGCCCGGTGAGGCAGAAGCTAACGCCCCACCCGACACTGGCTAGGTGAATAGCCTTGGTGGGGCAGTAGTAGCTTATACCATATACCCGTAGACCATTCTGTTATAGACCAGAATTGTTACACATAAAGTCTTTATAGGCAGACTCGAGGGTTCGGGTCTAGGAGAGGAGGGGGGAGGTGACCATGGCAACCCCCCCCCCCCTCCCCCCCCCTTTATTCAAGTCTTCTGAGTTAGGGCTATGGCCCTCGCTCAGGTAATGTGATCCCGAGGGGATGAAGGAGGACACTAGGATCCAGATATCCTGTGTAATAATATATCCTGTCACTCATCATAGTAAAGTAATTGTTTGGAAAATGAATACACAAGAATTCCGTAACAATGTAATTTATTTTTGTCTTTCCCTCACCATATGTACACGTAAAGAATGGGGATGAGCATGAAGCTGTACAAGATGTGGATGAGGTATGGGATGATAGTGACGGGACTTAAGTCACCCGACCTTTTCTCTTCGGGCGGCCCCTCCCCCCCATGTGTCTCCCGCGGGGACCCTGGGGAATAGAAGGTGGAGTACCCATAGCCACACAGGGGGTAGGGGAGAGCGAGTGGAACAGGTACCTCGTCCTGAAGGAGGAAGTGGAAGCCCAGCCCCCCAAATCCCTGACCCTCTCCACCGAGTGAGTCCTGAGGAAGGCGAGGGAGGCGGCCACGCCCCTAACGCTGTGAGCCCTCGGGGCGTGTCCGGGATCCCCGTTCTCTATCACTCGGCAGAGAAGGCGAGCGATTGACCTAGGGAAGAGAGGGTTACCGGACCTAGAGTTGTAGAAGAGGTGGTCCGGAGAAGCCCCTCTCGTCGCCTCCACGTATGCTACAAAGGCGTGGACTGGGCAGAGGGGGTGGAAATTTCCATCCCTCAGGAACGAGGGTACTGCGAGAGGGCCAATTCTGTCATCAGCCTGCTCGTTCTTAGCTAGAAAAGCAGGAGAGGGGGAGATGGTTAAGGAAGTAAGGTTAGGGGTTACGGAAGAAAAGGCTGTGTGACGGGTCAGGGCTGCCAACTGAGATGCCCTGTAACCTGTAGCTAAGGCGAGCAGGAAGAGAGCTTTCTGGAGGAGGTGACAAACCTCCAGAGGGACCCCCTCGAAGGTCAGGTAGGAAAGGACGCGGTGAAGGGACCAGGAGGGTGTCTGGGCCCGGTGAGGTGCGGTCCCCGCCCGAATCCCCATCCTCAGGAGAGAGAGAGGCCTCTCCGAAACCTTAATGTTAAAACCCAGGAGGAGGGGATCAGACAGGGCTGCGTGATGCGCAAGCACCGTCGCCGGGGCCCTGTTGGTGGAATCGGCGAGCCACGTGAGGAATTCCAGGACTGTGTCCTCCGAGATGACCCTGGAGGGGTGTCTTCGCAAGAAGTCCTGGAATCTTTTCCAGCACGATTCGTATTGTCGCACCGACGACTGACGATGAGCCCTCAACATCTTGTCCACTGTCTCCTTAGTGAACCTTTTGCTGAGGACTCCCCGTAGAAACTCCAAGCGTGTAGTTTCAGTGACGCTTGGAGTGGTGCAGACAGGGTGCTGGAGAGGCACGCCGATCCCAACTGAAGGGGATGAGGGCACCACCGGGACAACTCTCCGAACCACGGCTGTGCTGGCCAGAGGGGGGCTATGAGGAGAACCCTCCCCCTGAACGTGCGCAGCTTGAGGATCGCCTTCAGGAGGACTGAAGTGATCCCCGGTGGAGGGAACACCCAGGGGACCCGCTGACGCAGGGCACCGGGACGTAGCGGTGGAGAGAGGGGGACACTTGCCTGGGAAGGTGGAGGTTTACCTCCCGCGTCAGCCTCCTGTGTTTCAATCGTCCCAGGGGCATTGCAGGGGCCGCGAAATTTAGGGACCCGAGCAATGATTCCCACTGGCGGCGAGAGAAAGTACGGGAAAAATGTGCCTGGAGGACGTGGCGGAGGGTCCGGCGGGCGTTGTCTGGAGCGAGAGAGAGGGTGGCCGAAAGAGAGTCCCACTCTATTCCTAGCCAACACAGCTTGCGAGTGGGGGTGAGAGAGGACTTGGGGATGTTCAACAGGAATCCCATTTCCTCTAGCACTCCCCTCGCTACCCGGACGTTGTTTGCTACCTGCTCCTTGGAAGGGGCGTGAAGCAACCAATCGTCCAGGTACATGAGGGTGGGAACACCCGCCTCTGCCAGACGGGATGCCACCACCCTCACAAGCTTTGTGAAGACTCGCGGAGCTAGAGAAAGACCGAAAGGGAGCCTGGTAAACTGGAACGTCTCGGTCCCCACCTGGAAGGCCAGAAAACGGCGAAACCTGGGGTGGATCGGGACATGCCAGTACGCATCCTTGAGATCCAGGGATGCTAACCAGTCTCCCTTCCTCAGAACTGTGTGGACCTGAGCAACCGAAACCATCCTGAAATGTAATGTTTTCACGAATTTGTTTAGCTTGCTCAGGTCCATCACCAATCTCGTTTTACCCTGGTCCTTTTTGGGGACCGTGAATAAACAAGAAAGAAAGACCCTTCCCGTCGCCCGCTCCACTACCCCTTTTTCCCGCATTTCTAACACATGCGGAACGACCGAAAGTGACACTTTGGTTGAGGCAGGAGGTAGACGTAGTGGCTGTAACGGGAAGAGACAGGTGTCAGTGAGAGTACCGTTAATCCTAATCCCCCGGGGCCCGAGGGACCCGGGGTGGTTGGAGGGTAAATGACGGGAGAGGCAGAGATTTTGACCGCAAGGGAAAATCTGATTTTGACCTAACGGTAACCCAAGGACGGGATTAGGCATAATTCATATGTCAGAATAGGAAAGATGACAGTTACTCACCGGAACAGTAATCCAGGGCCATGACAGGCCCTGGCGAATTATCTTTGCTGCCCAGCCGTGGGCGGGCCAGGCTGCTGACCACCCTGTGAGACAGCCCAGAGTGGGACCCTCAAGTGGAGCGGTCCTTCTGGGAGGGGTGGTTGAAGGAGGACTTGGGCTTGGAGTAGGACTTGGAGCCCTGTCCCCTTCCCCGAAACGGCTGCTGGCCCCTCTGGGAGGGCCTGTTGTGTGCTTTCGGGGGAGTGGGATAGGAGGGCCTCGGTAGCCTGGAGGGCTGGGAGGGCCTCCGGGGCTGGTAGGCTGGTCTGGATGGCTGTGGGGCACGTGGCCTACGGACAAACAGAATGATTAGGAACCAAAGTAGACCCGAAAATCCTTCCATTTCACCCCCGTGAAAACTCGGGTAAGACGAACACGAGAGGTACTTACTTGGAGGTGGAGGGTTTTGGTAAATTGATTACCGCTGGGAGGGAGGCGAAGATTGTGTCTGTCGCTGGTTGATCAAAGAGGGCAGGGGACAGGGGGGCAGCTCGCACCACTCCCCTCTGTGCCATCTCCGGCGCAGATTTAGCCGCCGCCTGGCGGGCTGCCAGTCTCGCCTCGGCGAAAGCCTTCGCCTCCTCCCGCATGAAGTGGGTCGCCATCGCCGCCACGCCCTCCATCACGGTGGCCATGGAAGAGAGGGTGTCACTTTAAGGGGTAAACAAGGAAAAAACCGAGCGAACCCGGGGATAAGTACCCGGGAGTAACAGAGAGACCCTCTACCCAGTATCCCTAATAAACATGACACACGAGTAAGGTACTCACGCTAGCTGTACACCCGACATCTCGTGGTAGGAGTTGGTAAGGGCGTTGAGGCAGTCCCTGATCAACGAGGCGGCTGCCCCCGTGGAGATGGTGTGGGCCAACTCTAGACGGGTAGCAGACTCCGCCTGTCGCAACTTGCCATCGGGCTCCTTCAGCTGATAGGGGACCGGGGGCTCCTTCTCCGTCTTCCACAGGCACTCCCTCAAGCCCGGGGGGGCCCGGGAATGAGGGAGGATGACGGGGAAAGACGGAGGAGGGGGCTTCCTGGGCGCGTTGTTTCTCTGGTGGTTCAGGGACTTAAGGAGAAGGGCTGGAATGTCCAGGTCCCCTTCGCCCTTATCCCCCGGGAAGTATGCGTCCGGGGAAAGGAGGAGCGCCGTGTTACCGTGGGAGCGGTCAATCCTCCAAGCCCCGGACAAGTGTAGCTGGCTGTACTCCACCAGAAAACCCATCGCGTCCAGGGTCGCCGCAGAGGACACCCTAGATGAAGTGGGTACGGGCGCTGAGATAGGACGGACCTTGTAGAAGGGAATAGCCTCGCCCTTCTCATCCGCCCCCCACTTCACCAGGACGTCATCCCTCCGGTTCCACACGTCTGGTTGAGCCGTGTCCGGAGACCAAGCCACCAGTCTGCCCTCCTCCGAAGAGTGGGTCCAGGTAGGAGGGAGAAGAGACCAAGAGTAGGGAAGGTATCCGTCTCCCGAAGGAGGGGGTGACGGGGATGGAGGTGCGGAGGTAACCAACTCCTCAGCTACGTCCCCCGACGGAGACTCGAGTCCCGGGGAAACGGGAGGCACGAAAAGGACTCCCCCATCCCCGGGAGGACTCGCGCCCTCGACGGGAGCAGCAGCGGGAGGCGGGGGAAAAAGAGCGGGTTCCGTAGCGACAGCCGGAGGCTGCGCGATGGACGCCCCAGGAAAAGCGTGAGGAATAAGGGTGTGGAAGATCTTAACTATCTTCCTCGACGAGGGGCTGTCCCCCACCCGCTTACCCTTGCGGGATTTGCGGGCGGGCGAAGGAGAGCTCCCCGACGACGAAGAAGAGGAAGAGGACGACGAAGAATAGGAGGAAGGAGAACGGCGACGAGCACGGGACTTCCTGGAGTGGCAGGACCTTTTAGCTGAACGCTTGCATCCTCTAGAGAGGCCTGAGGAGCCAGCTCTAGCAGGAGGCGAAGCTGGGGGTTCCCTGCTGGGCCCTTGTACCGGTGAGGTAGTCGGGGGAACCAGCGCGACAGACTCGCTCGTTTCCCGGGGGGCTAAGCCCCAAGAAGGAGTCGTAGTACCGTCTAGGGAAGGAGGCTCAATCTCTCGGGCCTCAGGAGGTTCTAGCCCCTGAGACTCCGAGAGACAGGAAGAAGGGTAACGGGTCCTGAATAAACCCAGGTCCGCTCCCAAAATCGGGTCCACCCACGCCAAAGAAGAACCGTCTCGTTTGTGGGCCATTCTCCTAGCCCTTGTCCACGCCATACGAAGAGAAGCAAGGGCGGGGAGCTTGGAGCGTGCAGAAGGGGAAGTAACCCGACACAACTCAGCCCAGGGGCGGCACACACCACACGCCAAAGGGTCATAACCCAAGGGAGTGAAGCAGGGTGCGTGAGGCGAACAGTGCAGGTGTCCGTCAGGCGAGACCCGCACGGTACACCCCGAAGCAGCACAAAGGGCACGAGTAGGCTGAGGGAGAAAAGAATACACAAACATGGGTTAACAAGTGCAAACACTGGAACACAGAAGACACGAAACCCATCCTCCCCGAAGGAAAGAAGCGCGGGACACGCCCGCTGTACCCGGGGACCAGGACACGACCCCCCACACTCGCGCACCCGACCAGGGAAAAACCCCGTAAAACCAAAACAGCCCGCCACATGGAGCGGGTAAAAGAGGGCCCCCCGGACAGAAGGATCCAGAAGGAGGGGGAGGAGGGGACCCGGTAGCCTGAGAAGAAACACTCCAGGCTAAAAATAATGGAAAAACACCAAAAATCAAATAAAAAACCCCCGCCCGGGAGAGGAAGAGAGAACCAGGGCACAATTCTCACTCCCCTTTACCGAGAGGGGACACATAATAATCGGGGAAGGCAAGAGGAAGGGCTGCAAAGACCCCATGTGCTCACCACGTGGGGAGGTGAAGTCCCACGTGGCGCCCACTAACCTCGCTAAAAACCCCAGAAACCCCGATAAAATACACACGAAGAATGTACTAGTGGCAGGAGGAAAGGTGAAAGGGGGGAAAGACGGAGAAAAACTCCGAACAAAGGGGCTGAAAAGCCCCCCTTCGCTAAGGAAAAGAGAACTCAATCCTAACGAAGAAAAAACCCCCATAAACACCTAAAACCCTCCTAGAATACACACATGATACATCTGCAAAGCAGGCTAGCCACTAGAACACAAAAGAAACAATAGCAGGAACACGTGACACAATACCATAGCGTAGCAGCGAGGAGCGTGGATGTTGACTGACACGTGTTCCGCGACAGAGTGGGCGAGCGGTATTCAGCGGAGGAGGAGCTTAATACCTCACCGCGCCACCACCAGGTGGCTCCACTATCAGTACAGCGCCAGATTTGAATTTTATTTACTTCTGATGAACGTCACGGAATTGACCCTTCCAACCCAGATTATGCCTATACGGGGCCTGGGCTTGTGAAGGGGCGTATTCTATAGCAATCCAGCTGTGCTGGTTTCACTATACCAATAATAGGTAAATTGACGAACTCGAGCTACCCTCTGGAACGGCAAATAAAGGTACAGTTGGAAGACAGATATTTTTAAATAAAGAATATGATGAAGTACTCAGAACAGAATTTACCCAACTTTTCAAGTGAGGTTAGAAAATTAGCTCATAATCAGATTACAAATAGCAGGGCTAAAAGAGGATTATTTGACATTGGAGGGGTAATTGCTAAAATTCTATTTGGAACAGCTACTAGTGACGATGTAGAAGATCTGGGACGCAGATTAGAGATTTTAAACAAGGTGATTGTAGAACAAAATAGGGTAATAGATAGTACGTTTTCCTTGGCAGCTAATGTGGCAGAAGAAGTAAATGGAGTTATTGAAAAGACTAATGAGGTAATTAAGGAATTAGACAGGTTAGCTAAACATTTGGATTTTACAATGTTTGTGTTAAACCTAGATCAATATTTAAATATTGTGGAAAATTACATAAATGGACTGAATGCTCAAACCAGAAAACTACTCCATAACCTAAGGAATGCAGCGCTGGGTAAGGCAGACGCTGACCTTCTGTCAGTAGTTGATCTTCAAAGGGTGGTTGATGTTGCTAGAATTAAGCATGGTTTGAATCCTTTCTTTGAAGGTGAATCTGTATCTTACTACTATCCACTTTTGGAATCATGCTTAACGACTAAAACTATTCTTATTCACATTCCCACAAAACATCAGGTTCATTTTAACATATGGTCAGTGAAGCCATTTCCTATGAGGTTAGGGGCGGAGATCATGATGTTAAATGTGGATTATGATTATATTATTGCATCTCAGGATCGCTCACTGGTGGTTGCAGTTACCAAGGAACAGCTAGAAGATTGTCATACAGCATATTACTATTTGAAGGTGTGCCCAGCTCTAAATTTTATTTTTACAGGACCTGAGGAATCCCAGTGTGAATTGTCATTAATCCAGGCTGATGCTTCAAGCTCCATTAAACATTGTGAGTACCTGAGACCAAAAAGGAAGTCAGATGTTTATGTAACGTATTTTCAGGGCATTGCGTATTATACATTCACTAAGCCCGCAAGAGCAACTATTATTTGTGAAGATGGCCCTTCAGGAGCAAAACATGTGTCTGAGGTGGGTACGTTTGTAGTTCCACCTGCGTGTTCATTTTCAAGCAATACTAAAACAGTTCTGGCCACGAAGCATCATCTTGGATTGGTCCTAAATAAATCTGTGGAATTTGTGAAAGTCCATCCTCCTCTCCCAGCAAACTTTTCTACTGTTAATATGGATTCTGAGAAAATAAGATTGATGGAATTGTTAAACATGTCTGATATTCATCCTGTAATTGAATCTGCTCTACCTTTCCATCTGCAACGGGTAGCTGTGTACCCTTGGTCCGGAGTGACTACTTTATTATTCATATTATATTTCATGTTCTCTTGTTACCTGTTCAGGAGTTTGAGGGTTTTGAAAGGTGAGATTAAAAAGAAGAAAAACAGAAGATCAAGAAATATAGAGGTCCACCATACACAACCTAGGGAAGATGAATTGTATGGATAATTTTAAGGACACCCCAACAACTAGGTAGTACACTACACGGTTAGTTGTAGGGATTTAGAATTAAGGAATTGTATGAATGTGTATTATATTTTATTATCCATGTATAATTACTTAATTTAAGGAAGTATTATTAATTATCCATTGTATCATTCACGAGCTCAACAATTTATTTTTCTTTTATGTTAATTCATCCAATGTGTATATATTTCATCTTGTATATATTATATATGTATGTTACCATGTCAAGAGTGAATCTAATAATCAGGAAGGCTAAGCATTGATTAAAGTAAATTTAATGTTATTGTGAACTGCAGGGACGCAGTTGTTTTACCGTGGCCGAGCAATGTATCCGCGATTGATCACGTTCGCGATACATGATACACCTATGGTGGTGGAACATACCGTTAGGCCAAAGCAGTTCAAGCTAGTTTCATTAGACACAACATCCTTTGAAAAGTGCTGAGTAGCAGCGTGAGGGAATCTTCCATGCTGAGCTACTGATTGCTAGATTCACTCTGTAATTATCTATATGTTAATCTCTCTACTATAATCAACTCCATATTGTCATCTCGTATGTAGAGAAAGGGACAATATATATTTACTCACTTTATTCTTATATAAACTCATATCTAACTTATTCAGATTTCATATGTAAGCTTAGCATTGTAAATAGCATCATCGACAACCTGTCATCTGAGAAAGGGTGTTGCAGTGTATACCACGAGCGGGGACTACCAGAGAGAGAAGGCGCATTACAAGCCCTGCCTTGGCTACAACAGGTTCACCTCCTACCTTATATTAGAGAGACACGAGTTGTCTGTATAACCTGTAACCTATACATAATATATTCAGTAAATAGAGACAAGTCCACGAGTTTACTCTAAACCTTGAGTAACTAACTTAGTTCCTCAGGAAGACTAGAGTGGTAGTTCAGAGCAACGGTAAGTTGGCTGAAACCAGAGGTCTACATCGGCGTAGTAAGTAATACTAGCCGGAGAGAGTAAGTGAGAGTTTCCAGCAGGTGTTTCCGAGAGAAGCTGTTGCTGAGCTTGGACGACTCCACGAGTACAGGCGTTACCCGTGACAAGCGGGATCAAAGTCACACTAGAATATAGAAAATTATGTCGAGTAAAATAATTGAAAGTACAAAGATAAAACATGATTACCAAAGCATAAATATGGTAGTAATATACGACAAGTACATCAATACATTTTGTCCACAGGCCGTCTCTCACCACACGTCTGTTTGGTGTGTGTGTTGCTACATGCAACTCCTATACTCGTGTGTGTGTGGTCAATGTATCACCTGTTTACACTCGAGTGTGTGTATGTGTGTGTGTGTGTGTGTGTGTGTTACTCCTATACTCGTGTGTGTGTGTGGTCAATGTATCACCTGCTTACACTCGTGTGTGTGTGTGTGTGTGTGTGTGTAACTCCTATACTCGTGTGTGTGGTCAATGTATCACCTGCTTACACTTGTGTGTGTGTTAGCTTGGTTATTATCTGTGTGTGTGTGTATGTGTTAGCTTGGTCATTATCTGTGTGTGTGTGTGTGTGTGTGTGTGTGTTAACCGTATGACCACAGCCTCCTCCTTCTCCGCTTCTTCCTCCCTCCTCTACTCAAACATAATTATATCGTATTGACAAAGTAATGTAAATCCACACACAAGTTATATACACATTCACAAAATATATTATAATTATCAAGACTTTGTGTGTAGTGACGATTCTATCATTTGTATTGACTACTGGGTTGGCTTTCCCACTTTTTGTTTACATATCTAAATTTGGAATATGTTAACCCCTAGAGACCGACTTTTTTTATTATTATTTTCACCCCCAGCCGACTTCTGGGGGTCAATTTTCAACTTTCATGTAGGCAAATTTTGTTCTTACAGAATGAAAGAGCTTGAATTTACGCACCAGGAACTGAAAACGGGAGCCTCCTAGGTGTACGCGTTTGCGTATGACAGAGCATAAAAGTCCGAAAATAAATAAAATGGTATCCCCTGAAACGCATGAAAGGAAACCTCATACGCTCTGCGTACGCTCTAAACATGTAAATAAACACCTAAACAATGCGTCTAAGTGGTTTTCAATGATAATAAACGTATTTCAGTGTAATTTTGTCTGTCTAGACTCTCCTGGAGTATAGTAGACAGCAGCGAGATACGAGAAACATAAGAAAACACCATGTAGTGGTGAGATGGGGTCCTTGTTGGTGGGGGTAGGTCTAGGCTCCACCCACCAGCATACGCAGTTGCCAGATACCACTACCACAGTCAAACCTTTTCTCAAGGACGTTAGCTTTCCATCGTTACCAACGCCAGCTCGCTAGCTACCCGCTACAGTTTTTTATAGGTACATCGACATATCGGTTATTCAGAGCGAACCATTAATTTTTTTATCACCGACATGTCGGTTGATCGGTCTTAAGGGGTTAAATACAATATAGTTTAGTACTGGTACAGTCAATGAAGTAGTGTACATTATATGGTGGTGCGTTTTGTCATGCCCAGTGTGTCCCTCCTGTTACCTAATTATTATACTATTATCAAACTCGTTTTTCACTCACTCCAAATAATTATCAGAGGCAAACCAAACCTAAATGATAATGTTGTTCAAATTATGCCCTCAAACCTATAGAGTAATGGTGATGTTGCCTTCTTCCATTGGTGTAGTGACAATGTTAGAAGGGGAGAGTATTCTTGTTGTCATGTTAACCCTTAAATGCCTATTGACCAAATATCACGTCACGGCGAATTTAGGCCTTGAAGCCGATTGACGTAATATAAAGCCTGCAGAAAAAAAACTACTTGGGGTATATCTAGCCACTTCATTGGTAACACTGGTTAGGTTGGGCCTTCAGTGAGTGGTGTGAGAGGGGAATGGTTCACTTGTCATATATACGCAATGAAAATACGCTCGCTCACGTTTTCTAATTTTTAGTTTTTTTTTAGGGGTAACTACTTTATTACTCATGGCGCTGCTGTACGCAAACCAGTAGACCTAGGAAACTTTAGTTTACAGATTCTGGTGTGTAAAATCAAGCTCTACAAATTTGTAATAACAAAATTTACCTAAACGAAACTTTAAAAATCACCCTGTTTTTGCAGTTCACGCACCAGTAGCGGTAGGGGGATTGCGGTTCTTAGGGGTTAATAATGGAGAACAAGAGGGAAACCGACTCGTGGCAAGCACTGTCCATTGATGCTTGTCATACCTTCTGCATCCGGCCTCGTCAATTTTCAAAGAGGACATTTTCCCCTACATTAAGGGCATAGTATACTTTGGGTTCATTAGAGCGCCTTGATTCCACCAAAGTATACCAGGAAACAGAACCCGATTAACAAAACTAATGGTGGTCTATTGCTTGGAATGCTGTAGTTTGGAGGAATCAGTTGCTCCAGATTTACCAACACTGTAACTATCCCCTTAAGAGAGAAAGACCCGCCTCTTATGTTATGAATTTTAGTCTTTTGTGTGTATGAACTTGAATATGATTATTTTATTAAGTCGCCCAAAATGGATATTTAAACCTTAAAGGAATTTCATTAAACGGCAGGGAATTATAGAGGTGCTGGAAATATAATAATAACAATATAAATAATAATAATAAACTATGGAGCAGGATGGGTGTGATGGTTGTGTAAATGATGGACACGGCTCATGATGCCTCGGGAATAAACAAACCATTTCTCAGTATCCATCATCGTCTGAGGTGTTAGAATGTTTCACACCAAAACTGCACCCATAGTTGTTTGATGGTGTGTACAATGGGTCCTAAAAGGTACGAAGGGATGGCAAGCTGCAGTAGTAGTAAGCAAGCAGGACAAATAATGGGGTCAGAAAATATAATGAACTCAATATTAATAAGAATGTAATATCGGCCACAAGAATTCCTACACACGCTGTTGTTTTCAAAAGTTTACAACATATAGGTCATGTACGACTATGTAACTATAATACAACATTATTATTAGGTTTGTTGTTTTGTAATCACCGAGTCACTTTGTAGATGATTCATTACAGTACTTCCACAATAATGACCTCTCTTTCCATATTCCCTGTGTAAGAATTGGTGTGGCCAACTATACAAAGGTATGTTGTGTAGCCAGCAGTACAAGTAATGGTCCAGACAGGTGTGTTGGTGGTGGTGGTGTTTCTGGGGCCACAAGTTTTGAACTAATTATTAAACTGTCTGCTGCACTATTACAGGTTTATGATCACAATAACAATAATATCATCTGGGAGACGTGTAATTACACTCCAAGGCAAAGAGGATTTGTGGTGCTAATGAATGTTGGGTAAGCAGATTATTATTGGGGCGAAGTTAAGTAAGGTATTTCCCACCAAGTGTGGCTTGAGATGACTTTGCTAATGTATATGTACTATACAAAGGAAGATAGAATCAGTATAATAATAATAATAATAAATTAAAATGAACTAATGAAAAGAGTAAGGATGAGGATGTGAGTTTGAAGGAATGAAAATGAAGATGGACAGAAGTCAAGATGAGAGATGAGGATTTAATTAAAGGAGGCAGAGGAAAGGCACATAGATGAGTATGAGAGCTAAAGGAGATGAGAATGAGGAGAGAAAATAATAGAAGTGAGAGTGAGAAAGATGATGGTGACAGAAGGGAAGGGTATGAATGAAAGTTTGAAGTGACGGAGATGAGAATAGCGAGAGTTAAATAATGTAAGATAAATTTCAGTGACAGAGGTGAAGGGTGTGAAGGTAGATATAGATACCGAGGAGAATTAAGGGGATGGTTTAGTCTTTACATTATTGGATGTAGTGATTCCTCCAAACTATTCCCAGCAACAAACCACCATTATATTTGTTAACTTGGTCCTGTTTTCTGACATACTTTGGAGGAGTCGAGGCGCTCCAATGCACCAGATGTATACTATCCCCTTATGGTCGTCATCAGCTGTGGGTAAATTATTGAAAGATTAAAAACTGTCTTGAAGACACTTAATATTTAATGGTGGATTCTTTTGTTGGTAGATTGGTGGGCTACTGATTCCTCCAAACTATGCCACCAAACAAATCCCCCATGAAAGTAACATTCAGGTCATCTGTTTCCTGGTATAGTTTGGAGGAATCACAGACCTTCCAATTCACCAACAAGATAATCTCCACTTAAACTGATGACAACAATGAAGTGAAGAGAAGGAGAATGTGAAGGAGGAAGAAGGAGAAGGGAATGTCTCGTTGGTGAGATAATAAAACTTCATTATATTCAGGGAAAGTTTCACTCTCAGAATTGGAAAAAACATATTCGCATTTCTTTACCATTAGAGAAATTTAAAGTATAATCGTAAGATTTGCCCCTTTCTAATGCTGAAAACTCAGCTAATCCACACCGTAGTTGCCAAATGGTATATAATGTTTTCTTTCTTTTTATTTATTTTATTGTATTTTTACTTTTTTTATATATACCCCTACCTCGGGACAAGAGGCCATCAGTCGTAGCCTGAGACTGAGGCCCCGAGATTATCGAGTGAAGCTTTGAGGTGTTGGTTTCTTCACATATTTGTTTATACACGTCACTTTCTGGAGAGGGTAATGTCTGTTTGTGTTAGTTTACAAAATCTTATTTAGAAATATGAGAAGAAAAAGCAAAAGCCTACTTAATCCTACCCTATGCTATAACTGCATTATATTTAAGTCAAAATAATACAGTTACAGCGAATCTATTCAAAGATTTTTTTTTTTGTTAAAATCCGATTGGGTAACTTTATTCTCTGGGTCATCATTCTCATTATATTCAATAATTTCAGTAAATTCCTCCTCCCCTAAAACCATCAATCATTAAAATCACATAACGTATATCTGTAAAAATGAAGTCACAACTCTTACTCAACAACTTGCCTAATGCATGAATTATGTATGCTAGAGGATTTCACGTTAGTACAGAAATGAGAGTCAACTCACTGCCAGCAAGAATACCAACCCCACAGTACAGTCATACATGTAGCTTCGATCTTTTCTCAGCAGGATCTAGCCAGCAATGCCGGTACTTTTTTGGGAGAGTGTTCCACCCATTTTCTTGATGGTAACTCAATTGTTGGTACTGAGACTGTACTATACCTTCGTAACACACAGGATGTCAAAGGTGGCTCAGAAGGTCAGTGTGTGGGTGACTGGGTGTGTCAGTAGAATTGTATAAGTGTAAACGCGTTTGGGAATGCCATCCATTATTGTGGTGTTCACTAATGGAGTGTTTTCATGGGTTTGCGTGCGTGTATGATTTCATGCAAGTGTTTCATGAATGTGTAAATGCATAGGCGATAGTCTGAACGTGTTATGAAGGAATGTGTGTGTAATAATAATAATAAATGTTAAAGGCTGCAAATAAATGGCAGTCAATGGGACAGAGTGAAGCACACACAAGACTGTTTGAAACACAACTATAGCACACATCACAAATGAGGAGTGGCCCAGAGACCTCACCACCCACGTGTGAGACCCGAGTCAGCTTCGGCTATGGCTCAGTGTTGCCGCGTTTTCTACACAACACTGAGGAATACTGTTGCCAGCAGGGCTTCCATTCTAGGGTAAAATACCCTAAACTAGGGTAATTGGACCCTTCCTAGGGTAGTGTTTAGGGTAATGCATAAACTAGGGTAATTCTAGGGTAATCTGCCGTCAGGCTGGTTTTTATTTAATAGTGTCCGATTAATGTACTGTAGCCATAATAATAATAAACGGTTTATTTGATGTATGCAGCCAAATGCTGAAAATATACATGTGTGTGTGTGTGTGTGTGTGTATGCGTGAGGCTACATAGAGAAACATGGTGTGTGTGTGTGTGTTGTACACTCGCGCACCACAGTCTCTAGCCCACCTGAGTTTGGGCCGGAGATATGGCTCAGATCCTTTCTGGACGACAGCCCACTCAAACGATTAAGATGCCACACAAGCACGAACATACGTTTCGAACCGATACAAGCTTGACTCCCTGTTTGACATGTATAATTAATTGGTTTTTTAAGGCTACGCAATCATATTTTGGCTGTGTGAATGATATTTATGTATATAATTATTGCAATATACTATCCCCATAATTTATAATGAACCAGCACACGAAAGAATATTACCAGAGGATTCATGAAATTACTAACTAAACAACACACTTCAAATCAGCAAGTGAACTCAGAGGTTTATTCGGCGCACACGAGCGTTTGTCTATATTGAGAGAGAGAGAGAGAGAGAGAGAGAGAGAGAGAGAGAGAGAGAGAGAGAGAGAGAGAGAATATCATCAGACAATATCTGTTCACCTATGTGGCCGTCTAAGCACAGTGGCTAAAAATAATGATGGTTCCACCGCACCATAGTGACCAATAATGTAAGGATGACCAAACACAATTTAAAACATATACAATATAGAGCTATAACAAACAACAACTTCCTACACATTTATCAATAACATTGTATACGTTTTCAATATTATCTTACAATAATTCCATCTTTTCATAAGGAGAGGAGACACACTGCTGGTGTTTCGGGGTCACACATGCAATATTCTTCATGTTCATTTTCATGTTAATCTCACCTTACTTTTGTTAATGTTAATCAGCCAAATCATGGATACATAGGGGACTGTAATTACTGCATATTGATATAAAAATTAAATTTCACTGCATGCCATTGTCATACAAATACGGTGTTATCTCATTATCAAACGCTCGGCCTATACAACAATGTCGATTGTATTTAATGTGAAGTAATAAATAACATCTGAAAAGCAACGCCATTTTAATCAGTTCACACACGGCAGAATGACTGAAAGAATGAACAATGAGTTTGAGGAAAATACTGAGCTTCAGGACGAGTCACTATCATCAAAATGAACCTTCAAAAAAAAAAAAAAAAAAATCGTTCTAGATAATTATACAAAATACATAAGATTAATCACGTTAAGGAAACAATTTCTGAGGAAGAATCTTGATGTTACAGTAGGCTACACACACTGAATACCTGTGTGTTCACTGGGTGGTATGGAAGTGCTTCGTTTTAATTGTAATTCTTGAAAGCTTATTAGTATATTCTTTTGTGTCCCTCTTTCATGCAAATATTTGAGGAATTAAAATGCAGTAAAGAAATATATTGATGTTTGCAGCCAAACTACTATTGTATAGTATAACCACAGAAAGAGTTGTATATAAGGTTAACATGACACAGTGAGTCAGACCCCTTTTCAATTTTTCGAAGCATTTCTGTTGGTGCGGGTCTGACCATGTGATAGTTTCAGTGGGCTGCCGTCCAGAAAGGATCCGAACCATATCGCCGCCCCAAACTCAGGTGGGCTAGAGATTGTGGTGCGCGAGTGTACCTGTACATCGGTGTTGTAACACAGTCACACGTCTTAGTGAACACCAGGTGAGGTAGAAGCTGTGACATGAACAATATTGCCTTGACTCACCTATACACACACTCAGTCATCTAGGAATACACATACACACACACACACACACACACTCAGTCATCTAGGAACACACACACACTCAGTCATCTAGGAACACACACACGTACACACACACACACTCAGTCATCTAGGAACACACACACACACACACACACTCAGTCATCTAGGAACACACACACACACACTCAGTCATCTAGGAACATATACACACACACTCAGTCATCTAGGAACACACACACGTACACACACACACACTCAGTCATCTAGGAACACACACACACACACACACACTCAGTCATCTAGGAACACACACACACACACACACACTCAGTCATCTAGGAACACACACACACACACTCAGTCATCTAGGAACATATACACACACACTCAGTCATCTAGGAACACACACACTCAGTCATCTAGGAACACACACACACTCAGTCATCTAGGAACACACACACATACACTCAGTCATCTAGGAACACACACACATACTGTCATCTAGGAACACACACACACACACTCAGTCATCTAGGAACACACACACACATACACTCTCATTCATCTAGAAACACACACATACATACAGTCATCTAGGAACACACACATACATACAGTCATCTAGAAACATACACATACATACAGTCATCTAGGAACACACACACACTCAGTCATCTAGGAACACACACACACACACACAGTCATCTAGGAACACATACACACACACATTAGTCTGGTGTTTACAGTTGAGTGCCGTGGAAAGCAATACAGGGAAGCCGATTAAACTTGGACCAATTTATCAACTTTTATTATTACCAGCCACTGAATTCCAGAGGTCAACCTTCCAACATGATATTATTATTATTATTATTATTAGGGTGAAAATAATCAGTGGCAGCTCATTAAGGGGACAGTACAGTATACAATACTTTGTAACATTGTAGCACCTTGAATTCCTCCGTAGTATGCCAGAAAACAGCAGCACCAAAAATAAACAATAATAATGATGATGGTCTGTTGTTACTTGGAATAGTTTGGAGGAATAATTAGTTGATCCAGAATTACCAATACTTTACTATCACCTTAATTCAACGTTATATAATATTTTGACCCGTTGAAATACTTGATACTAAAAGTAATGTGACAAAATAATATTATTATTATTATTATTGTTATTATTATTATTATTATTATTATTATTATTATTATTATTATTATTATTATTATTATTATTATTATTATTATTATTATTTGGGAAGGAAACCCTCTTTAATACAGGTTTTGTTGAAGATAACTGCGAGCTCTGCGCTGTTTGTAGCAAAAAGAAGAAAGATTGTTCTTACATCAATCTGACAGACTATCAACCTACCCCTGAAGAAGATGAGATTCTCCAACTTGGGCTTAATTGCCATGTTGTCGAGAAACCCAAGGAAATGGATAAGAGGATTGAGATCGAATCACTACTTGATTCCATCTTTTTACTTGATAACCAGGGAACTGTCACCACCACGGAGGAACTACAACCCCTTCTGCTCGCTGAGGCCCTGCAGGATCGTGGCAACTACCGTAGCCACATTCTCACCCCAAGACTGAGACGTGCTGCTAGAGAGCTTCGACAGAGAGAAGGAATAGTCATCCGGAGGGCTGACAAGACTGCTGCCTTTGTCCTCATCAGCCAAGAAGAATACCTCACCAAATTGGACAATATACTCCACGACACCCAGAAATTTCAACGAGTGACTAGAAACCCGATAGAAGACATTAAGAGGGAGGTGAACACCATTATTAGCACTATCAATGCTGTCAGAGGTGCTACTCATCTACCTAAGATTAGTGGTGACTTTGATGCTGGCTATATCTATGGCAATGTCAAAACCCACAAACCTGATAACCCTCTTAGACCCATTATCAGCCAATGCCCAACTCCGACATACAAACTGGCGAAGACCTTAAACCGTATCCTGACCCCTTTTGTCCCAGACCAGTACTGCCTGAAATCATCAACAGACTTTCTACAATCAATCACTACTGCTCCTCCTGCAGGTGTAGTGGCTTCGTTGGATGTGGAGAGTCTCTTCACTAATGTTCCCGTGGATGAGACCATCAACCTACTGCTGGACCACATCTACAGGAGTGAGAACACCCTACAGCTGGATATACCTGAGAACCCACTACGTAGACTTCTCCAGGTGTGTACCAAGGAGGCCCCATTCCGTGACCAGCGAGGCAACCTGTGGAAACAGATTGATGGTGTTGCCATGGGGTCCCCACTCGGGGTCCTCTTTGCCAACACATACATGGGGTTTGTTGAGCAGAGAGTGTTCCAGCGTATTCCACACCCTATAGCCTACCACCGTTATATTGATGACACCTTTGTGGTTGCTGAGACACAAGTCTTACTAGACTCAGTCAGACATACCTTTGAAGAATGTTCAGTTCTCAGGTTTACCTGTGAACTTTCCCGTGAGAACACAATACCTTTTCTTGATGTGAAGGTCACACAGACTCAGGATCGATTTTCTACTACAGTCTACCGTAAACCTACCAACATTGGCCTCTGTCTGAATGGTGATAGTGAATGCCCAACAAGGTTTAAGTCTACAGTGGTGACTGCATACGTCAAACGGGCCCTTACGCACTGTTCAACGTGGAATACTGTTCACCAAGAACTCGATTTCGTGGCCCAACAGCTGGTGGATAATGGCTACTCTAATAAAGATATCCAACGTTTGACCAAACGCACCATGGACCAGTGGTACACCCAGGAGGACAGACCTGATGATGGTAGAAAGAAAATAAAGTTATTTTACAGAAATTTTATGCATAAGAATTATCAACAAGATGAAGCTGCTCTTCGGAACATAATTAATAACCATGTTGCAGTAACGAACCCTGAGTCTGTGATTGATCTAATCATCTATTACAAGAACAAGAAGACGTCCCAGTTGCTGATGAAAAACTCTCCTCGGACTGACGGTGACCCTTTGAAGAGGCATGGGGTGGTCTACCAAATTATATGCCCAGCGAATGGATGCAGCCATTCTTACGTTGGTATGACCACTACTCGTCTTTCGAAGAGGTTATCTGTTCACCTGAAGGAGGGTAACTTCTACCAGCACTATGTGAGCGCCCATGGTAACCTACTGAGACCGCAACTACTACAATGCACATCAATTATTGATACTGACGATGACAGTCGTCGACTAAGGTTGAGAGAAGCTCTACATATTTTGAAATTAAAACCTTCTCTCAACGTTACTCAAGAGACTCTTTTACTACCTACTAACATCAGGCGAAACCGACCCACACCCACTCAAGACCCGGTAGCTGTAGGTATCCCTGTAAGACCACCAGAAAACCCAGCTAGCCCAGACCCAGATCTCCCAATCAGGCGCTCCGCCAGGCTACAACAACGTGGGTCAAGCCAGAGGTGACACGGGATCAAGCGGGACTGCTAACAGCCAATCAGGGCGCAGTATTATTATTGTTGTTATTATTTTTATTGTAATCATTATTATTGTTATTATTATTATTATTGCTGTTGTTGTAACTATTAGTATTATTATTATTATTATTATTATTATCATCAGGGCGCAGTACGCACATAATCCAGCGGGACTGCTAACAGCCAATCAGGGCGCAGTATGCACAGCAGTACATTTACTCAGGGACTATAAATATATCTGTTACCTGTAAGACACTCATTCCTTTGAGAATGGCTTTTAGAGAAAGCCGAAACGTCAGGCCAATAAACTCTCTTGGTAATTTGCTTTTCCATCTCCCCAGCAATATTAAGAAAATTATTCGTAAATTAGAAAAGATTTGCTACAAAATAAACAGCGCAGAGCTCGCAGTTATCTTCAACAAAACCTGTATTATTATTATTATTATTATTATTATTATTATTAGATAAATGGGTAGAGTCAGAATTGTATTGACTGACTGAATATAAAAGAGTGTTATATTATATTAAAAAAGGCTGCTTCAGATGTTCATGATTGTCTCGGTGTCAACCAGAAAAAGACGATACAAATTAATCTAAAAGTTGGAAACTGGTTGGCCGAGGTAAGGAACTTTTGGGCGGTAGTGTATATACATAAATGGTAGGCATGGATATTTAACAATATATTAGGGCTTTGTCGTAGATATTATCGTAATTTATTATGTAATTTGTATTTTTTGGAGGGGGTGGCAGAGTGGATACGGCGACGGACTGCCAATGTTATGGACCCAGGTTGGAGTCCACGAGAAGCGGTTTGTTTGTTTTGTTTTTTTCCGAGGTGATCTGATGGTTGTTGCTGTCCGTCAAGTATCCTGGCTACGCCGACACGTCAACAAAATATCCCTTACATCGTCGTCAACTCATAACATAGAACCATATTTCTAGATGCTGTGAGTGACGATGTGAGTGACCTGATAGTGACGTGTATAAATAAGGTGTGGTCATCTAGTGGGACACAAGAGAAGCTACCAACACCATGAAGCTCCACTGTCTCATCTAGTGTAACACTCGATAATCTCGGGGCCTCACAAGAGTCACGGGCTACTGACACCATACAGTGCCGAGGTTCACGTATTAAAAAAAAAAAAAAATCAATAGAATTATTCATTTTATTGTCAAATAATTAGTATCAAAGGTCCTGTGTGTTGCTAGTAAAGAAAATCCGACTTAATAATAATCAGGATTAAGGGAAGCAGACAGCAGCTGTAGTGTTGATTCCTACCGGCCGTTAGAGGCGCCACCGTCCCAGCCAGCCAGATTGGCAACAGAAAAATAACATTGAGTGGTGTGTCGTTCTCCAGTACTAGAATCCTTGGTCATGTTGGTCTTACCTCACACATTGAAGCTCCACACTTGGCAGTGTCAAGGTGTGGTTACTCACATTCTCCTTATATTTTTCTACGTATAATGTAAGTACTTTGAGTTTTAATTAGAGATTGCTGCTCCGGTGTACTTGTAGATTATTTAACTTGTGTTTTATACTTTGGGGTCCTTATGGTTTTGGGTATAATGTTATTGGAACAGAAACTCATTTAGGCTACATGTATTACACAGTGACCAATTCCGGTGATGGTATACAGGCCTGGTTGGTACTTTAGTTACAAGTAGAGATGAAGGTTGTTTTAGGTTTGGTGTTTACATTATGTTGAGAGGTTGATTAAAGTTATCGATATTATGGAACACATTGATTGATTGATATTAGGCCCAGCATCAGCGAGGTTATATAGCGCCAGGAGAAGGTGATAGAGAGGTGAGACAGCAAGCAAGAAGGAAATAGAAAGATAAGATGGACCGTTGAAGAACTGAAAGTAAGTGGCTGGGGCCGAAGGGGCGCCAAAACCCTTAAAGTATTGTCCACATCACTACGGCATTATGGAAGAGGTGACTGCTTATGACCTTCCATATTTAAAAAAACACATCTGATTAATGTTTTATACTCTATATATATAATAGTAATGCAATTGTTATTCTCACTATTTCTACTAAAGTGCAGCTGACGAGTTTCATAGAAAGAATTTGGCGAGTTATTTTTTTTTAACTTTACAGTTTTATTTTTTCCTGAGTGTAAGAATCTCATTGAAATATTATAAACTTAAATCACTAAAATACATTACGGTCATTATATATTTTATTAATATATCAATCTAGGATCATGTAGATATTGTAATGTTTGTCATCCATTCAGAAGGGTTTAATATTTATCTTTTTGTTACAGACGTGTACAATGGATGGCGCTGTGTGTTACAATACCAGAGACAATACAGTAGTACAGCATTGTCTATCAAGTAGCCTAGTGCAGCCTCAAGATGAGTGTTGGTGGTTGTGTCTGTGAACGACAAACCAGTGTTAATGTCACCAAGGGAGTGTTGGTGGTTGTGGTGGTGTTGTGTCCGTGAACATCAAACCAGTTTTAATGTCACCAAGGGAGTGTTGGTAGTTGTGGTGGTGTGTCCGTGAACGACAAACGAGTGTTGGTGGTTGTGGTGGTGTTGTGCCCGTGAACGACAAACCAGTGTTAATGTCACCAAGGGAGTGTTGGTGGTTGTGTTGTGTCCGTGAACGACTAACCAGTGTTAATGTCACCAAGGGAGTGTTGGTGGTTGTGGTGGTGTTGTGTCCGTGAACGACAAACCAGTGTTAATGTCACGAAGGGAGTGTTGGCGGTTGCGGTGGTGTTGTGTCCGTGAACCACAAACCAGTGTTAATGTCACCAAGGGAGTGTTGGTGGTTGTGGTGGTGTTGTGTCCGTGAACGACAAACCAGTGTTAATGTCACCAAGGGAGTGTTGGTGGTTGTGGTGGTGTTGTGTCCGTGAACCACAAACCAGTGTTAATGTCACCAAGGGAGTGTTGGTGGTTGTGGTGGTGTTGTGTCCGTGAACCACAAACCAGTGTTAATGTCACCAAGGGAGTATTGGTGGTTGTGGTGGTGTGTCCGTGAACGACAAACGAGTGTTGGTGGTTGTGGTGGTGTTGTGTCCGTGAACGACAAACCAGTGTTAATGTCACCAAGGGAGTGTTGGTGGTTGTGGTGGTGTTGTGTCCGTGAACCACAAACCAGTGTTAATGTCACCAAGGGAGTGTTGGTGGTTGTGGTGGTGTTGTGTCCGTGAACCACAAACCAGTGTTAATGTCACCAAGGGAGTGTTGGTGGTTGTGGTGGTGTTGTGTCCGTGAACCACAAACCAGTGTTAATGTCACCAAGAGAACATAAGGTTACAGTGGCTTGTCCAGCAAAACTCTTCTTGTCGTTAAGGTAAGGATTCATACCATGTTGTGTATATTATATTAAGGGATTAGCATTTTATGGGATAGTATATATAGGACACTTGTGGTTCATTGGAGCACTTTGATTCCTCCGAAGTATGCCAGGAATCAGATTCATGCTAACGAAAGTAATGGTGGTTTGTTTTTGCTTGGAATAGTTTGAGGGAATAATTTGCTCCATATTTACCAACACTGTAATACTCCCTCATTAACCTTTTCACTATCTTCCATCAGAGGAGTTGCCCTGCGTGTTGAACATAAGTATAGATATTATACATCTTGTTATTATTATTATATCATTGTAACACAGGGCCGTAACATAAGTATAGATATTATGGATCTTGTTATTATTATATCATTGTAACACAGGGCCGTAACATAAGTATAGATATTATGCATCTTGTTATTATTATATCATTGTAACACAGGGCCGTAACATAAGCATAGATATTATGCATCTTGTTATTATTATATCATTGTAATACAGGGCCGTAACTCTAATAGAATCACAATTGTTACGCTCTATGAAGAAAATTATGGATATTAATAAATAGTCTCATCATTCGAAAGTAGATTTACAGAAAACTTATACGACATTATACAAATACTTATTATCTTAGGAATGTGTTGACAAGTACGACAAATGTTCGTTGCTCTTACTCCCATTTAGTTTATTGATATGTAGCTTAAGGGAATAGTATACTTTTGGTTCATTAAAGTGTATTGATTCCTTAAAAGTATGTCAGGAAACATGACCAGATTGACAAAAATAATGGTGACCTGTTGCTTGAAATAGTTTGGAGGAATAATTTGCTCCATAATTACCAACACTGTACTACCTCCTTAATGTTGAAATATAAATGGTGCTGCCTAGTTATTACTTATAAAGTGTTTACTCCTTCTTTCTATTTTGAAGTACCAACGTAATATTAAAGTTTTAACTTTGAAGTCTACTCTCATTTTATACAGCTTACTGTAGGACAGCACCACATATGTTAAAGGAACACTACACAACTGCGTTGACATAATTTGTCCGAAAACCGTCGTATGAAAGTAATTACTGTACATATTTCACAATATCATTTGCATAATTTAATTTGTTTTTACATATGCAAAATATTTTCGTTACAGCAGTTTTTTTATAGTAACAACTGGTATAATATTTTACATATGGTAACTTACAAACCTTCACACGAGAACAAATGAGGTCGTTGTATAAGTATATGCAACTTACACCTTTGGTACGTAACTGAAGATAAAGTAAGAGGAGACAGAGAAGGCATTGATGTCAGTTGTTGTCATAATAAATATGACAGTTTCTTTGTAGTCAAAATTTCCGTTTTGTATACGAGCTCGTCTCAGCCTGAGTCAAAAGGCAAAAACTAAATGTTTCACCGGGAAATGCAGGATACTTTTGTCAGCTACTGAACATATTATTATTATTATTGTTGTTATTATTATTATTCATATTTATTATTATTATTATTATTATTATTATTATTAATATTATTATTATTATTATTATTATTATTATTATTATTATTATTATTATTATTATTATTATTATTATTATTATTATTATACTGTAATGCCTTACATTAATTTAGCAGGAATAACAGATTTACCGTATGTATGAACAGAGTTGTACAGTATACTAAATAATTTTCTTATCAGGTATATCAGACTTTCCGTATATGTATGAACATATAGTGAAGAGGGAGGTAAGGAACGGGGGGATTGAGGGACAGAATTGGCCAGAGGGATTGAGGAAAGAGGTGGTGAGTGGTATATGCATGACAGTAGAAGCTATAAACGTTGGTAGTGGATGAGGTGAAGAGAATTTGTCGAATGTTTTAGATGTTGTGTGAATGTGTGTGTTGTAGCAGAAAGCCATTTTAAGAGGTGGGGTGGAGTAGTGTGGGTCTGGATGGGATAGTATGATGTGGGAAGGGATGGAGGAGTGATAATCATGGGCTGGTACGGATGAAAAGTGCTGGTGTCCAGAAGGGAGTGGACGCCCGGGCATGGATGGAATGGTACAAGGGTGCAAACCAAAATGGGAAGAATGGAAATGAGAAAGTTTTGGGAATAGCTGAACGACAGTTTGGGAAGACTTGAAAGGAGATATATATAATAGTGTTGGGGGATATGAATGAAAAGGTTGGAAGTGAGAACGATGAATTTCTGGAATTCATATCAAATACTTTCTTTGAGCACAAGGTGATCCACAGAAGGAAGAAAGGAAGGCAGGGATGGTGGAGAGAGAGAGAGAGAGAGAGAGAGAGAGAGAGAGAGAGAGAGAGAGAGAGAGAGAGAGAGATGGTGGAGAGAGAAAGAAGGAAGAGATATACTTTATTATGTCAATGTTGCCAACTTTTTTTTTTTTTTTTCTGTCATTTTTAATGTTTTCGTTAATGGTTACACAATAGTTGCTCATCAAGTAATTTGATGAGTCAAATATCAAAATTTTCTGTATTTTTTCCACATCATGTCCCGCATCAAAGTTGTTCAGTGGCAAGAAGGCATCATTATCAGCCAGGGTATTCAGCGAAATTTCCGTTGCCAAATTCGTTTGATTCATGGATCTGATAAATGCAGGACACTGTGTGAGTTTGTTAATGGTTATGTAAGAGAACATTACTACATTAACAGATTCACTTGGTTGGATCAGTCCTCCTCTACTGATACCCTGTACAGTCGGCGGCAGATGTCCTGTCGCCTCACCTGCTTCACCGAGACAAGCATAGTTCATGGACTAGAGAAGTACACACGTTTACTACACTTAATAATTTCGAGTGTATGAATATCGCGTGCCTCGGTGAAGCAAGTGAGGCGACAGGACTTTTGCCGCCGACTGTACATATGTATTGATATCAGGTAGATTTTCCTAGGCTTCATGACAACTAAGTAGGTCTTTACATTCATTACACTTCAGCTTATCACCATCCCATACACACAGTAACCAGCCAGCAGGAATGTCATAACCGGAAGGAGATTCATGCAGTTGTCTATATCATCTTCGTCTATATCAATAGCAAAAGAATCTAAATTTGCCTAGTCCTGGTCTTGTACAAACTGCCAGATTATTTCCTCTTAAGTTTTTTAGTTTTATATCATTATAGAAAGACAGTCTAAGAACATATATGAACCTCAGTTTTATTTCACACTCATAAACCTGCCTTAATGAAATATTTTAAATGCACCCGGCAAGTCGACGGTATTTACCAAATCTACTTTTCAGTTGATCGGTCTGAAATTTTCCAGGCAGAACTACTTCATGCTTAGTTTTTCTAATCAGTATTTTGTTACCTCGATCATTGCACTGGTATTGTTTTTCAATGCAGTGAATGTTTCTCTGATCAGTTTTCCTCCTTTTTTCAGGAATACTGTCTCAGAGATTTAGCCATACAAGAAAATTATGTAAAGAAAATGTATTTGTCATAATTTATTGTTAGTGAAGTGGCATATGTGTTTCTATGACGAATACCTTTCTCTGGATGATTAACATTCATTACAGTCCAACAGTGCAATATTACTTTAATATAGTTCGAAACCTTTTCAATATATATATGGCAAACTTTCCAATGGTCATTAGAGATTCTATAACAAATTCATTGAAAATTTATAGGATAAGACTGACGTTTGTCTTTCAACCCTTTTCAATTCTTTATTAATGTGTAAATGCCGTATATATTGACATCCAACCTGGGATGATGACTCCTACCCAAACCAGCCAACCAGCGCTCAGTCAGGCCTTGTAAAACAGAGGGCAGTGGTGTAGGGCTGTATTTCCGATGGGTCCCACCTCAAGGCGTGGTACCGACCACAGTGTATATACAGGGCCGTGACACCTCCCCCCCAAAAGAATAAGGCTTCTGGGTAGAAGACTTATGGAGAGGTTGTAGATGGGCGAACTCGAGACAAGGTGTCAGCCAGGATGTTGTCGGTACCCTTGATGTGCCGGATTTCGATTGGATATTGTTGAAGGAAGAGGGACCATCGTAGAATGCGTTGGTTGGTGTGTCGTACCCTATGGAGGAATATTAAGGGGTTGTGGTCAGTGTAGACGAGCAAGGGTTCCACTCCATACAGGTAACACTGAAACTTCTGGAGTGCATTGATGATCCCCAACAATTCCTTCTCGACAGTACTATAGGAGCATTGATGTGGCTTCAGTTGAGACGAGTGGTAGCAGACAGGGTGAAGAATTCCATCGGGTTGAGGTTGCAGCAGTACTGCTCCGGTTCCAGTCACACATGCATCCACATGCAATATGAAGGGCAAGGAGAAATTAGGAGATTTCAATACAGATTCATGGGTTAAAAAGTCTCTAAGGGAATTAAAGGCTCTCAGACAGTTACCAGGAAGTAGAAATGGAAGCAAAGTTGGGACAAAACCTGCTGTAGAAACCAACCATACCTAAGAATATTTGAACTTCTTTCCTAGTAGCTGGGATGGGAAAGGATAGGATAGCTTTTACATTAGCTGCCTTAGGTTTAACTTCTCCATTACCCACATTGTGTCCTAAATAGGTCACAGAGGCTGAATAAAAGGTTGATTTGATCAAGTTAACTGTTAAGTCCCAGTCAGTTAAAGACTTTAAAACACTATATAATCTATCATGATGTTGGTCTAGGTCGTCTGCCACTATCAGAATATCGTCTAGGTAGGTACTAACTCCAGGGAGGTTTCCGATGATCCCGTTCACCATTCGTTGGAAGATACTAGGTGCATTACGCAACCCAAACGGCATTACTGTATATTCGAATAACCCAAAAGGAGTAACGAAAGCAGAAATCTGTTGGGCATTCGGAGTGAGAGGCACTTGATAATAGCCTTATAGCAAGTTTAATTTTGATACGTATTTCGCTTGTCCCACGTTGTCAGTCAGATCATCTACGTGGGGTAGATGAGGATAAGCATCAGGTACAGTAAGAAGATTAACTTGCCTATAGTCCGTACAAAATTTTACACGTCCTCCTTTCATTGGTACCAGGATTGAAGGTGATGCCCATGGGGAACAGCTGGGGATGGCCAGGTGGTTTTGAAGGAGGCAGTCCACTTCCTGGCGCATCAGCTCCATTTGCTTGGGACCAATCCGTTAGGCAGGCTTTCTGATGGGATGAGCACCAGGGATGAGCTTAATATCGTGGTCGATGTAGGGACACCACTTGGGGAAGTCTTTGAAAAGTTTGGAATATTCCGTGAAGAAAAACTTTAGTTCTTGTTGTTGTTCTAGGTTGAGTGAGTCGAAATGAGTAGGAATGTTAGAGATTATCTCCAAATTTTTGAGGGATGACCAACTTGTTATGAGATCTTCATTACCATCATGACGAGTAATACTATTGATGCATAATATGACATTAGAATTTTGCTCCTCATCAGATCGTACGTTATATTTCTTTAGGCGATTTACATGAATTAATTGTTGGGATTTTCTTCCATCAGGAGTGTTGATTACATAGTTGTTATGTTGGAGAACTCGTTCAACCTTGTATGGGCCAGAAAATTTAGCTGACAAAGGGTTTGATTGGGTAGGAATGAAAGCTAGAACCTTGTCACCTACTTTAAAAGTTCGTTCTTTGGATTTTTTATCAAAGTTTCTTTTCATCTTTACCTGAGCTGTCTCCAAGTTTTATTGGGCATAAGTACAGTCGGCAAAAAAAGTTTCGTTACCACCCCTACGTTAATTTTAACATCGATAAACGCGTCAGGGTTGGTACTCCGCCGTCTGAGCAGCTGTGCCTCGCGGGCCGTGGCAATGACAACTTAGCACAAAGCATTCCCTTTCTTTTTATATCAAAAGTTTAACTGATATTAAATTAAATTTTGAGTGTTCAAGAACTATTACTATTTAACTATTCATCATTAAACATAAAGAAATACGTTTGAGTATTTTAGAACAAGAATAACCTTGAAATACCCAGAAAAAGTAGCACTGGGTAAAAGTACGTCATTCCTACTTGCCTGACCAATAGACACTGAGGGGTCCGGGAGGGTGACAGAGGTATATATGACACTCTCACCCATGGAGGTAGTATAGGTGGAGGCGCCAGTAGGACCTGATTTGTGAAGCCACCAATCTGTCATTTCTGGCGCCTTCAAGATGGCGCATACCTTTGTATGTCAGGTCAGAAGTCCACTTTAACTGAAACATATCTTGGTGTCCGCCATATTAAAGGCGCCGAAAATGACAGTTCGGTGGCTTCAATTTACTCCTCTGGATTAGTGAGCCATGGCGACTCCACCTATACTACCTCCATGCTCGCGCCACACCTGACTCACCAGTCAGGCCTACCAACATTACATCACACTGTTAAAAGGATGGTAACGAAACTTTTTTTGCCGACTGTACATATTTCAGAGAGTACAGCTCGTAAGTTAGCTAGGTAGTTTGAGACAGTTTCCCTAGTGGTGGAATTTTTGTTTAATCATTTGTCCTTCACAACTCTTAAGGGACCTCGTACTTGTCGACCATACAATAGTTGAAAGGGAGAAAAACCAAAACTTTCCTGTTTAGCTTCTCGAAGAGCAAACAACAAGTACTGCAGAGAATCATCCCAATCTCGTTCATGTTCGAGACAACATTTTATTATCATGGTCTTTATTGTTTGATGCCAACACTCTAATACACCTTGGGATTCTGGATGATATGCACTGGACAACTGTTGCTGGATACCAAGTTCGTCAAGTACCTCCGTGAATAATATACTAGTAAAATTGGAACCTCTGTCCGATTGAATAACTTTAGGGATGCCAACCCGAGTGAACATATGATTAAGATGGGTGACTATGGTCATTGCACAGATGTTCTTCAAAGGGAAAGCCTCAGGGTAACGAGTGGTGGGACACATAAGGGTTAGAATATACTGATTTCCATTCTTGGTGCGTGGTAAGGGTCCCACACAATATATGATGATACGTTCGATTGGTTCAGATGTTTCAGGTATAGGCTGGAGAGGGACTGGTGGGATGGGATGGTTTGCCTTTCCTACCATTTGACATATATGACAAGACTGTATAAACATTTTTATATAATTTTTCATGTTGGGCCAGTAGAAATTACCTAAAAGCTTATGATAGGTTTTATACACACCAAAGTGGCCGTTTATACCATCATGACTTAATTCTAACAAAGATTGCCTTAAGGTGCAAGGAACAACTACCAGTGTGATATTTGCCCAGACATCAGCTGAAGACAAGCGAGGTGATCTATAAAGGCACATAAATACGCTGTCCTCATAATAAAATCCAGGAGTTTTCACAACGTCCTTCAATGTATTCACAGCTTGACTACGACAAGAGAATTATTACTTGCCTCATCACAGTAGTCTTCAGCTCGTGCCTGAGAACGAGTTACCACACATACTGGAAATAAATCAGGTTGTTCCTTGTCGAGGGCAGTAGTCGGAGAGATGTTCATTGGAGTGCTTCGGACCAAGACATTGGGTACCACTAATCCACCTGCTAAGTCATTACCTAGAATAAAGTTTACATCACTTAATGGTAAGGTATCAACCAATCCCACCTTCACATCTCCCACTACCAAGTCACTCTCAAGATGTACCTTAGCCAGTTCAACTGTATATAGGACAGAGGAGAGTGGCCGTAGTAAAACCTTATCACCAGTGACATTCCCTTTTACATCTGGCAAGCATTTTCGGACCATCAAACTTTGAGAAGCACTTGTATCTCTGAGGATCTTAATTGGTACTTTAGGGGAGTCACTAGTTAGAGCAATGGTACCACAAGTTTTAAATGCTGCAAAGGGGTCATCTCCAGAATTTACGTTGACTATAAGAGCAACAGGTTTCTTTGGGGGTTCGAATGTTAATTTAGAGTTGGTAAAATTGGTGAAAGGTACGTAAAACTTGGATTGACGACACTTGGGATCCTTACAAAATTTTACTGTGTCCTTCCTTCTTACAATAATAGCAATACAAGGGAGTGGGTGTATTTACCGTAGATCCTACGGGGCGAAACGTAGAAGAGGTCACTGTGGTGTCTGAAGAGGGGTTTAACACTTTTCGCTGTCCACGGGGATTCTCTACAGCTTTGTTCAGGAGGGATTATTTATCTACCAATTTGGCGGCCTTTATAGGATTAGTTTCCTCCTTGTCTGCAATGTACACCATGACGTGATGAGGCACACGCCTATTGAATTCCTCCAAAACAACAAGATTTCTGAGTTCCTCGAAGGTGGCTGTCTCAGCCTTTTTCAACCACTGATCGAACCGTTTGAATTTTTCTGTAATTAATTCAAAATAGGTAGTCACTGAAGTTTTGACATAATCACGGAATGCTTGCCTATATCCTTCCACCGTGATAGAATATGCATCAAGAATGCCTTGCTTTATGGACTCGTAGTCTGCGTCTTTTGGGAGTGCCAGATAAGTCTGTACAGCCTTTCCAGTCAACTTAGGTTGCAGTAGCCACTTCTGGCCAGTTTAAATGTACAGCTGTATTTTCAAACAATTCAAAATATCCATCTGGATCAGACTCTAAAAGCAGGAACGAGTTTAAGGTTTCTGGCGAGATCAAACTCATGAAGAGTCCTATCTCCAGCTGTAACATTTTGAAGCTGAGGATGAGCTAGTTGGAGTTAATGTTGTCAGTCTTTTTCTCTCTCTTCTCGTTCTTTTTTCTTTTCCTTCTCGTTCTTTTTCTTTTTCTGCATTTCTCTTATCTTCCAGTTCAAGCTGAAGTTGTAGTATCTCGGAAATAACTTTATGGTCTGTCTCTGTTTGTCGAGTACTAGCTCCTTCCTCGGTTGAATCTTCCCAGTACAGATCAGTTTCTTGTAATATGCCAGAGTTAAACAAATGATTTAGGACGAGTTTTGCACGTTGATCATGGGTAGAGGAACTCTTATATGGTAGTCGTGACGTGGTGTGTGTGAGAGTAGCAGTTGACCTGGGCCACTGTAATGGGCTTGATGAAGCCTATGTCCAGTGTCGGAACATTAAAAAAAAAAAAAAAAAAAAAGCACACACACACAGAAGATAAGTAATTTCGTCCTTATTGGCATATTTAAATTGGTCAAGTCCACTGACATGGTCATGTTCAAATCTCTTAACATTAAATGACATGTTGAAGTGTGCAACAATAAAATATCACGTAGACAAGGTGAATGAATCACGATAATGAAATGTTTTGAGTAAAATGTGATCACATGTGATAAAAGATGATTAGTTCAAAACAGAGTAGGGTAAGTAGGTAGGCCTACGGTCACGGATGTGACAGAGAGGACTTATTGATATGACAACTAAGCGGATCTCTCCATAAGCGCCCCACGTTTTGCTTATGGTAACCAGGACAATGATTAAAAGAGATCGAGCCCTTATGTCTCCCGGTGCAATGAATGAAAAGATGTAAAATACTACGGTCTTAGACACTGCACAGCAATGATGGGTAAGATTAAGGTGTGAGCTCTAGGAGTCTGACAATAAGGCACGGTTCATTTGAACAAAACAGAATATTTATCGCCAAGTGCGAGTGAAGCTTTATAGCTGATGTGGGAAAGATTGCTACAATACCATCTCTGCTCAAACTATTGAATGCTTCATCCACTGAGGGGAATTGGATGACTATAATTAATTTTAAACATGAATACTGCACAAATAAACCAAATTAAGCCAAGAATAAAGTGAATACTTAAGCAATAAACAACTTAAGTTACAGATCAAAATAGAAATGCAATTATTAGAGTGAAACCTCCCGGACAGGCCCCCACATCTTGTTACAACCCCAGGTATGGCTTGTTTATGTTTAAGGGAAGATCCGAGGTTGTGAACAAGCTTGAGTTATAACTCTGGTAGGTATGTTACTGTAGTCAATGGAATTACAACTAATGAAATGAAGAAAGGGAACCTCACTCCAATCCCTCAATGGATGTTTGCCCAGAAAAGAATAATGAAAACAAATGACAAATTAATTTACTATGTATATTATTACGATCACCAAATTAAAAATTAATTAGCCATTTAACAAAAGTTAACCCATTATTCCATTTATAATTACAATATTTTACAATTGCGCAGTCGCAGTATCGTAACCAATGAGGTTGTGATATGTGCTGCTGCACAGAGCAACATCTGTCGGTATTGGGAAGAGCAACAATCTCGGTGACCTATCCCTCCCTAGGAAGGGTAGGTAAGTCTTACCCCGCCTCCAAGCGGTCACCTCGGGGGTACACCTCCTTATTTTATCTTCATTTTATCCATTCAGGAGGTGGTGCCAAAGGGGAAGGCGGTGTGAGGGTGAGTCCTAGCTGACCCCACATATAGGTTTTAAGGTTTTTATTGTATTTTAGTGTTTTAAGATTTTAATTTCTTTTATTGCGTATTTCTATATTTTGTAATAATTTTTTCAATTTGTGACCGTGTTTTTAGCTTTTGACAATGCCGACGGCCCGTGTCCCTCCGGGAATGAGCACTGCATTGGCCTTGCCAGCCATCAGTGGCCCCCCCCAATGGGGGAGTGGACAGCTATGGCTACTGGCGGGGGGGAGTCTATGCGCTGCCCTGTAGAGGGAGGGGGGAAGAGAGATAGTATGAGAGTGGTAACTGAATGGAATGACAGATGGGACTAAGAGGCGAGAGATTGTAAAATGTTTCAAGAAAGGAAGAGTGGATGTGATGGGAGTGACGGAGACGCATGTGAAAGGATGTGGAGTGGTTGAGTGTAAGGAGGGAAGGGAGAGTGGACTGTGGGAGGGAATGGAGAGAGGAGTAGTATGGACGGGTATGAATGAAAACAGTAAAGGAAGAGGGAAGGAAGGGTGTGCGCTGTTGGTGTCTCCGTGGGTGTGGAAGGGAGTGGATGGACATGAGTGGAATGGGTCAAGGATAGTATGGATGACTGAAAAGATTGGCATGGTGAAGTATGCGTGTGTGTGTGCATATGTACCAGTGGAAGAAAAGAGTAAGACGGGGAGAGAGAAGATGAGTGTTTTGGGAGGAGTTGAATGCATGTCTGAAAGGGATTGATAATGGAAGGAGAGTGGTGATGATGGGAGACATGAATGGAAAGATGGGAGGTGAGGAAGTGGGGAATATTGTGAGTAAGGAACAAATGAGAATGGTGAGTATCTGGTGGATGTCTGTGCTGGGAGGGAGTTGTTCTTGGCAAACACCTTTTTTCAGCACAAGGTGATCCACAGGTATACATGGAGGAGAAGGGATGAGAGAGGAGAGCTAAAGAGTTTGATTGATTATGTGGCAGTGGATGAAAGGTTGAGGAAGGATGTGTACGATGCAAAAGTGGTGAGAGGAATGATCCAATGCTCCGACCATTTTGCGGTGTTGGTAAGGATGAAGGTTAGGGTTAAGTGGGAATATAGTATAAGGGATGAAGGGGTGAGAAACAAGATGGGAGGTGGCTAGTGGGAAATTAGATGTAGCAGAGTATAGGGAGGAATATAAGAGGAGGGTGAGTGAGGTGCTGGGGGATGGAAGGATGGGGATAGGGGAGGGAGTGGGAGTAAATGCTGTGTATGAAATTTTTAAGAAAATAGTATTGAGGACAGCAGCAGAGGTAGTGGGATATAAGACAGAGAAGAGGGGCAAGAAAGGGAGTGCTTGCTGGTCAGAAGAAGTGAAAGATGCCGTAGAGAAGAAAAGGAACGCATATAGGAAAACATTACAGAGGAATGTGTCACAGAAAGGGAAAGAGAGATGGAAGAGAGACTATAATGTATGTAAGAGACACGTGAAAAGGATGGTGAGTGAGAGTAAGAGGAGAGTGGGTGAGGAGTTTGGTATGAAACTGAGTGAAAAGTTTAAAGGGAACAAGAAATTATTCTGGAAGGAAGTGAAAAGAGATAGAGGAGAAGGAAAGTTTGGAAGCGTGAGAATGAAGAGAGAGGATGTAGTTACTGTAAGTAGAAGTGAGGAAGTGAAAGAAGTGTGGAAGAGGCATTTTGATCGGTTGATGAATGGAGGGACGGGAGGGGAGGCGGTGGTGACATGCATGGGGATGGAGGCAGGTGGTAGACGACAAGATGTACAGGGAGAATTAGGATGGGAAGAGGTTAGGAAAGCAATAGGAAAGTTGAAGATGAGAAAGGCACCCGGGGGTGGATGGGATAACTGCTGAAATGTTAAAGTGTGGGGGGGAGGTAGTGGTGGAATGGATGTTGCTTATATGCACATTGGCTTGGAGGTAGGAAAAGGTGCCAGAGGATTGGAGGAGAGCCATGATTGTACCTTTGTATAAGGGGAAGGGGAGTAAGGATGAGTGTGGTAGCTATAGGGGAATAAGCCTTCTTAGTGTACCGGGGAAGGTGTATGGGAAGGTTCTTACTGAAAGACTGGTTGAAGTAACAGGGAATAAAGTTAGTGAGGAGCAGGGAGGGTTCAGAAAGGGTAGAGGATGTGTGGACCAAATATTTGCATTAAAATCAATAGTGGAGAAATATATTGGGAAGGGTAGAAAGTTGTATGCTGCCTTCATGGACTTGGAGAAGGCATACGATAGAGTTGATAGGAAAGCACTGAGGCCTTTTATGCAGAGGCAACAGCATGTGTGCGGGTAGAGGGTGATCTAAGTGAGAGTTTTAATATTAACGTAGGGCTGAGACAGGGATGTGTTATGTCACCATGGCTGTTCAATATATATATGGATGGTTGTATGAGAGAGATGAAAGCCATAGGGAATGGCCTATTGGTGAAATTGAGGCTGAATGAAGCAAATTGGTCCTTGATGGCAAGTTTATTTGCGGATGTCAATGTGTTGATGGCTAAGAATGAAAGGGAGTTACAAAGGGTGGTGGATGAGTTTCAGTCCGTGTATAAACGAAGAAAACTGAAGGTAAATGTTGGTAAGAGTAAGGTGAAGGTATTTGAGAGGACCAAAACAGAAGTAATTGACTTTGCTACACCCTATAGAGTGGCTGTACCAACTGGGACGAAATGTGAGATAACCTTAGGGGGTGAGAGGATAGAGGTGGTGAGGGAATTCAAGTACCTGGGAACAGTTCTGTGTAAACATGGAAGTATGGAAGGAGAAATCAGGGAGAGAGCAATGAGGGGCAGACAGGTCATAGGATCACTGGGGAGGATTATGAAGGGTAGGAGTGTGAGTATGGAAGTGAAAAAGGGACTGAAAAATAGTATTTTCCTGCCAACACTGACATATGCGTCGGAGACATGGACATGGAGTAGGGCTCATCATTCGAGAATAGGTGCTGTGGAAATGGGTTACTTGAGAGGAGTATGTGGACTTACTAGGTGGGATGGAGAAAATAATGAGTGTGTATGAGAGATGTGGTATGAGTGAGAAGGCAATTGGTATTGAGTGTGGAGTGGTAGAGAGAGTGAAGCGTAATACACTGAGATGGTTTGGACATGTAGAGAGAATGCAAGGTGTGGAGTTTGTAAAGGTGGTGTACGATAGTGAAGTTGTGGCACCTGGTGTGAGAGGTAGACCACCGGTTAGATGGCAGAACAGAGTGGAAGAGTATGTGAGAGCGAGAAGTGTGAGGGAGGAAGGGGGGATGGAGCAAGTGAGGAGGGAGTGTTGGAACAGGGAAAACTGGAGACTCTTCTGCCGTGGCCACCCCCTTGGTGGGAGTTCCCGGAGGGGGCGAGGCGTCGGAGCTATAGATGGATAGAAGAAAAATATATTATGACGTTAAGAGACACAGAATTACACCAGTTATAACACCAAATAAGAGAACACAATCAGAGTAGAGTAGAGCAGATCTGGTATGTAGTAACGGAGTGAAGCCCGAGTCTTCACTGAGTTGAAGCGTTGTCGCAGGAACCACACTGTGTGTGGACAAGCGGTTGCCAGTCCAGCTTTTTTGTGTAGCCTTTAGATCGGCGTTCTCTATGAAGGGTGGGAGGGGGACTGAGCTATTCCACTACATACAAACAACTAGTTTAGTATATAAAACAACCCGCTCTTCCCCATCTCACCCACAGTACTCTCTCTCTCTCCCCCATCACACCCACAGTACTCTCTCTCTCTCCCCCATCACACCCACAGTACTCTCTCTCTCCCCCATCACACCCACAGTACTCTCTCTCTCCCCCATCACACCCACAGTACTCTCTCTCTCCCCCATCACACCAACAGTACTCTCTCTCTCCCCCATCACACCAACAGTACTCTCTCTCTCCCCCATCACACCAACAGTACTCTCTCTCTCCCCCATCACACCCACAGTACTCTCTCTCTCCCCCATCACACCCACAGTACTCTCTCTCTCCCCCATCCCACCCACAGTACTCTCTCTCTCCCCCATCCCACCCTCAGTACTCTCTCTCTCTCTCCCATCCCACCCACAGTACTCTCTCTCTCCCCATCACACCCACAGTACTCTCTCTCTCTCTCTCTCTCTCTCCCCATCCCACCCACAGTACTCTCTCTCTTTCTCTCTCCCCATCCCACCCACAGTACTTTCTCTCTCTCTCTCTCTCTCCCCATCCCACCCACAGTACTCTCTCTCTCCCCATCCCACCCACAGTACTCTCTCTCTCTCCACATCCCACCCACAGTACACTCTCTCTCTCCCCATCCCACCCACAGTACTCTCTCTCTCCCCCATCCCACCCACAGTACTCTCTCTCTCTCCCCATCACACCCACAGTACTCTCTCTCTCTCCCCATCCCACCCACAGTACTCTCTCTCTCCCCCCATCCCACCCACAGTACTCTCTCTCTCTCCCCATCCCACCCACAGTACTCTCTCTCTCCCCCCATCCCACCCACAGTACTCTCTCTCTCCCCCCATCCCACCCACAGTACTCTCTCTCTCTCCCCATCCCACCCACAGTACTCTCTCTCTCTCCCCATCCCACCCACAGTACTCTCTCTCTCTCCCCCATCCGACCCACAGTACTCTCTTCTACACACACTGTGGGCCGAGTATTGCCAAAGTAGTGTCTGTTTTCCTCATCGTGAAGTTGCCTCCATTTTCTTATGTTAGTCGTTGTAAAAGAAAACGGCACAAGGTCTACAGATTAGGTGATAATCTACGCTATGTTCAAGTTTAGGGTCCCGCAGAGGGCAGCTCATGGGCGGCATAATATGCGGGGGTTGTGCGGGGGATTTAGGGATCCAGGGTAGGATTAGGAAGAGGGTTAGGATAAGGCTGGATTGGGTCAGGGACTGTGGGTTGGGGATTAGGATTGGGGAGGTAATGATTGGTGATCCTATTTCTAAATGTGTCAAAAGTGGGGCTATTAACTACGTGAGATGGGAGATGATTCCACTCTTGGATGCTGCGGGGAAAGAATGAGTGCCTAAATATATCAGTGCTTGTCTGATATGTATGGTATTTTAAGTTGTGGCTGCCTCTAGTGGATCGTATACTTGTAGGGTGTAGATATGTGTCTTTGTCTATGTCAACTAACTTGTTTGTGATTTTGTATATCATCTGTTGTCTGTGTATCTGTCTTCGTGTTACTAATGGGTCTAGTTTTGTGTCTTGTTTAAGCAAAGTGACTGATTTAGTGTGTCTGTAAACACGTCTGGCCCATCTTGCAGTCTTGTTTTGTATGGACTCTAATTTATTGATATTATTGTAAGTGTGTGGGTCCCAGACGGTGTCGCAATAATCTAAATGTGGCCGAACGAAAGTGTTATATGCAATAATTTTGGTGTCTGTGTTACACCTGCTGAGGTTCCTGCGCAAGAACCCCAGGACCCTACTAGCTTTGGCCCTGATGTTACCTATGTGTGTGTTCCACCTCATGTCCGCTGAGATGTGGACGCCCAAGTATTTGTGGGAAGTGACTGTGTTGAGGTTGGTGTTGTGTAGTTGGTATGTATATGGAATGACATTATGGGCACGGGTAAAACGGATGTGATGGCATTTGTCTGGTCTAAATGTCATCTGCCACTTGACTTCCCAGTCTTCAAGTGCAGTTAGGTCGTCCTGTAGTCGAAGGCAGTCATTCCTATCATTAATCAGTCTGTAAACTAAGCTATCGTCTGCAAAGAGTCTAGTGGTAGAGGAAAGTGAGAGTGGGAGGTCATTAATGTATGAAAGGAAGAGAAGGGGACCCAGGACAGTTCCCTGGGGTACCCTAGAGGTCACAGGAACAGATGGAGACTGACTGTCGTCAAGAACTACACGTTGCTTTCTGGTATTCAAGAACGTTCTAATCCAGTGAAGAAGTTGTCCCTGTATGCCATATAATTCTAATTTGTGTAGTAGTCTTTGGTGAGGGATTTTGTCGAAGTCATTGGCAAAGTCTAATACTATGGTGTCAACCTGTCTAATTTTTGTGTCATTGAGGGACTGCAAGATGTCATGAGTAGTTACCAGTAACTGCGTCTCACACGAACGTTTAGGCCGAAAACCGTGTTGATTGTCAGTCAGTATATTTTGTCTATCAAAGTGTTCCATTATGTGTCTATGAATAATGTGTCCTAAATTTTGCAGGGGACTGAGGTAAGTGAAATAGGTCTATAATTAATGGGAAAGGTTCTGTCTCCGGATTTAAAAATTGGGGTCACATTTGCCAAAAGCCAGTCTTGGGGGAGTTCACCGGTCTGTAAAGTCTGTGAGAATATAACCTGCAGGACAGGGCCAAGAACGCTAGCATTAGTCCTCAATATCCTTCAGGGTATATTGTCTGGTCCAGTCGCTTTGTGTATGTCTACCTCAGATAAGAGTTTCTCAATTCCTTGGGTGTTTATATGAATGGGAGGGATAGGTGGGTGTGATGGTGTTGGCATGTCTGGTAAGTGTTCATGTTCATGGGTAAAAACGGACTGGAATTGTGTGTTAAGGGCGTTGGCTTTGTCTTGTGGGTGTGTAACCAAGGAATTGTTGTGTAGTAATGTTGTAATACCGTTCGAGTCTTGTTTGCGTGCTTTAAAAAAGTTGAAGAATTTTTTGTGGTTTTGTGTGTTGTCTGCGAGGAAAGTGGATGTGTATTTAGTTTCTTTCTGTAGTGTTTTCTGTATATTTTTGTATTCTAACCAGTGTTCTGTATCGTTGTATCGTTTTGCTCTGTTGTATGCTTTTACCTTGTTTCTGTGTAGTCTTTTTAATTGTCTATTGTACCATGGTAGTGACCGGTTATGTGTGATGGTTTTCGTAGGTATGTGTTTGTCCATTGTGTCGCGTATAAAGTCACGAAGTCTGGTCCAGTTTGTTTCCACAGAGCTGGCCATTGGGTCTGAGTCAAGGAACGAGTCACGAAATTCAACTAAGTCTTGGGTAATGCCACCCATGTCAGCTCTATTGTACATGTAAATTGTCCTGGGTAATTGTTATTGTGTTGTTGGCTTGTTGTTTGTGTCAATGAGTACCATCTCATGGTCACTAAGACCAGGTAGTACTCGTGTCCGTGTAATTAAGGAAATGTTGTATGTGAGAAATAAGTCTAATATGTTGGATGTGACCCCGTGTCTTATGTAAGGATTATGTCTTTCTACACTGACTTGTGTGCGTGTTGGTTCGAGTACTGTTTGAGTAAGTGAGTGGGTGTTAATGATGTCAATGAAATTTTCATGTAAGAGTTTCATATCATTCTGTAATAGTAAGTCGCCTTATATGGGTGGAATTGTCCAGTGTCGCCTGTGCTGTCCAGTTTATGTCGGGAAGGTTAAAGTCACCAGCCAACCATATATTTTTGGAGGGGTCAATTTTAGATAAACAATCGTCAAGGGTCTGCAGGTATTCTAAGTTTGAATTTGGGGGACGATAAAATGATCCTATAATGAGTGTCCTGCAGCCCTGTATCTGTATTTTAGTCCATATAATTTCAGAGTCCGTGTTCAGTTCGGTGGCTGGGGTCGCAACTAGTCCTGGCTTTGTCGCAATTAGGACTCCGCCATGTTTATCGTCTATTCTGTCCTTCCTGTGTAGGGTCATATTATAGGGACTGTCCGTCGGGAAGATTTCACTGTCCTGGATGTCAGGTGTGAGCCAGGTCTCTGTCCCTATAATAATATCGGGGTCATAGGTCTGGAGGGTTTGGTGAAAGGCGGCTCTTTTGTTTATGATGCTGCGGAAGTTAATGATTAGGGTACGAAGGGAAGACAGTTTTTTATGGGTGATGGAGTCGAGTGTGGTGTTAGTGGTAGAATAGGGTGTGAGGGTGGATGATCTATTGGGGATGGTGATTGGTGTTATGGAGAATGAGTGTGCACTATGGAGAGTCTGGTTGGGTGTAGAATGGTTTGGGAGTGGAGGAGTGGATGATGCGGAGTTAAGGGAAGTCATGTCTTGCTGTCGGTTTTGTTTAGGGGAGGAATTGTCTCTGTTGCATCTACCTAAACATCGGGTGATCCTATCTAATGGTGGAGGTGTGTTGTCAGTTGTGGGTGGTGGTGAAGATGAAGTGGTGGTGTCTAATAAACTTAATCTATTGGTGTAGTGTATTGGGGAGTGAAAAAGGGAGGAGATAAAATTAGGCGCACCACAGTCCCAGCAGATCCACGAAAGGCTCCGACCCTCCAATCCGTCGAACGCAGCCGTGAAGCCCCCAACACAGCTGACATGATACCAGCCTGCATGCTGGGAAACCTCACAGCAGCGATCGCACTGGATGGCCCGCTGGCCCCATTTCACCGCCCGTCGGCATAATTGACAGGGGTACTTTGGGGAGTGGGGGCCAGGGTTGATCAGAGCCCCTGTGTCACCACACAACATAAGGAGCAACAGGGCACCCCGGAGATTGCCGAGGCAAGCCACCTTTAACCCTTGAGGGCCCTTAGGGGTGCCCAGGTTCCCAAACAGGTGTGTGTATATGGAGGTGTGGGTGTAGATGTCTGGTGTTAGTGAGTCTGGTGTGTTGGTATGTGTGCAGCCAGTGTTTTTATTGTCAGTGTTGTAGAGTATTAAAACTAGTGAGCAGTATGTGTAGAATATTGTTAGTGTACATGTGTATGTTGTTTTGTGTGGGGTGTGTCTGTACATGTTTATAAAGCACCAATATAAATATACAACACAAACTTACCCCTGTACCGAGACAGTCTGCACAGCTGCAGGAAGGAATAAAACGTAAACAAACCCCTAACTTGTGTCAGGGGTCAGTTATATAAAAAAAAGAGAATTGATAATAAAACCTATGAATTTAACTAAAAAGGATATACAAATGTTAAAAAGATGATAAAATACACTAAAAAAAGAACTGTATTATTAAAAATAGTGAAAATTGAGGGGTGGGGGACGGTGTTATGTTGAGGGAGGGTCTGTGTAAATTTAAAAGACATTAAAAACGGTAATAAAAAGAAGGAAAAGATGACGTGAAATGACAGCCAGAACAAACAATCTCGATACTTATCTTGATGAAATGTGATGATATGAAGGGTTCGTTAATTTAAAAAAAAAGAGGAAAGGATAAATGAGAAGGAAGACGGAGCTCGGGGAGGACACGTCCGAGTCCAGGGACTCTACGAAGATCATTATAACAACAGGTTTATCCGTATATTTCCCACGTTGTAATTTCACACACTGCCTCATACATATCACTACATATAACATAACTATAAATAAGGGAAATGCTTTCTTGTATAACGAAAATTTTAATTTTGTTCATTATTGTAATACAAATAATATAATTATTTGCAAACATTACAAGGATTATTAAAATCAATGTAAATTAATAATGTTAATATAAATGGTCAGTTTATATACCACAGAAAGTAATACAGTACTTTAATAGACTTCATAAATACAGACCATGAAAACATAAGCCAGCATTACATACCTACAGTATTAATATAAATGAAACGGCACAACTATTACGTGAGAAGAGAATGTAGCGTAGCTTCTGAAGGAAGGAATTTATTACAGCACTCTTGTGACTTAACTGACTCAGACAGAACAGTCAGTGCTTGGAGTGCTGGCATCTGGAGCCTGTTCCTGGTATCTGTTTTAATTAAATTTAATTTAGAAAACAGTCTTTCTGCAGCATTGTTGCATGTAGGTAGTGCCAACACCTGCAATGCGAAAGTAGCAAAGTTATTAAATTGATGTACTCCCTCATTGTCCTTCATTTCCTGTAATTTATTATAAAAGTCAGTGATATTACAATCCTGTATATGTACCGCATGTCTGTCAGGACATTGAGGTAGGTTCACGTTCTATAAAATTTAATGTTTAACATCAATAGAAATTTTCACCTCGCATTTCTCTTTGACAGAAAATGGAAGAAAATGGAATGTTGTGAATGGTATACGATCATAATATGCAGGAGAGGTTGGTATTCAGTAAACATTTAGCTAATATACGATTACAGTACAACGCACACAGTGCATAATACAAATATGAATAACACTTACAGCAGCTAAGATGATGATTCAATGGGTTTCTTCAAGAACTGACGGGACAAGGAGGATAAAATTCACCAGAGTGCATTGGTTTGTTGTCACGGCGATGTGGACGTGGACGAGTTTGTCCACAGAGGGTTGCCAGACTTCACCATATAACCACGCTGGCATACAAATATCCACAAAACGGCAACACTGCCAGTGCGTTGGTGAGCCGAATGTAGGAGCTTTGTACCCCGTACTGACAGCGGATTGGTCAGTCTAGAGATACCAGCAGGTCAATGATTGGTTGGTATGCGCAACTGCTGCTCAAACTGGGTAGTTAAGGGCAGCAGCTGGTGCCTAGTTGTCGGGCTGGTTCTGGTTGTCGGTTACAGGGCCGTGACAGCGGGCTCACACGTTCTGTTCCTGTCCGTCCATCCCCTGGACGCCGCAGTGCTGCACGCGGCACCGAGTTATTTGCCACTTGCCAATTTTGGTATTCCATTTCCGAAATTATTCAACATATTTAGAAATATTCCAAAAGTTTCGCCAATTGAATCTCTTTTTCTTGTGATAAAAACTGAAAATGATAAAAAGTAAAATTTTCGAAAATTATACGCGTGCACCTGGCATGCTGGCAACCCTCGTTAGTCTGTTACAGTGTTACTACTCGCCATTCCGTTCTGGACCTGTCCACTGTCCGTTCATAAGGTTCACTCAATCATTCATCCTGGCCAGTTTACAGACCGCTGTCCATAAAGGTGGACGTCTGCAGTGCTTGCAGTACCGTGCACGCTGATCAAATTAACCCCTTGGGACCGATTGACCGACATATCGGTGATAAAAAAATTAATGGTTCGCTCCGAATCACCGACATGTCGACGTACCTATAAAAAACTGTAGCGAGTAGCTAGCGAGCTGGCGTTGGTAACGATGGAAAGCTAACGTCCTTGAGAAAAGGATTGACTGTGGTAGTGGTGTTTGGCAGCTGCGTATGCCAACAAGGAAATATCTCACCACTACATGGTGTTTTCTTATGTTTCTCGTATCTCTCTGCTGTCTACTATACTCCAGGAGAGTCTAGACACACAAAATTACACTGAAATACGTTTATTATCATTGAAAACCACTTAAACGCATTATTTAGGTGTTTATATACATGTTTAGAGGTACGCAGAGCGTATGAGGTTTTCTTTCATGCGTTTCAGGGGATACTATTTATTTATTTTCGGACTTTGACGCTCTGTCATACGCAAACGCGTACACCTAGGAGGCTCCCGTTTTCAGTTCCTGGTGTGTAAATTCAAGCTCTTTCATTCTGTAAGAACAAAATTTGCCTACATTAAAGTCGAAAATTGACCCCCAGAAGTCGGCTGGGGATGAAAAAAAAAAGAAGAAGTCGGTCCTAAGGGGTTAAGGAACGTGATAAATAACTCATCATTAGTCGTAGTTAACCATGCCAAAGCGGTCTTGATATACGCAGAAGTTCCGAGGGAAATGGTTACAGGACCCGGCGTTACGGGACTGGTGTGTGGAGAAAAAGAAAGTACCGGAACCAGTGTGCCTCAGTGCAGGTATTGTCAGTCTGTACTGATTCCAAAGTTAAGTGACTTGAAAGATCTTGGCAAAAGTAAGAAACGCATAAAAAATGCAGAAGCTATGTCAGCTGCTAGGTAACCAACATTAAAGTGTCAGTCTGTAACAAAATCTTGTCAGGAACAGATTCCAGAGGGTCAGATTGTATTATTTGTTGCTAAGCATACATCTATGTCAACTACACCTTTTCACCCTCAAATTAAAATAACTGAAGTTCAAATTAAAACATCTGAAGTTTAATTTAAACTACCTGATGTTTAATTTACAACAACTGAAGTTTAATTTAAGACATTTGAAGTTTAATTTAAAAGAACAGAAGTTTTATTAAAAGTAAGTGAACTGTAATTCAAAATATAACTCATTTGTTCATGAATTCATTGTACAGTAGATAAAAATAAATGAGCAGCGTATCATAGGCTCTGTACCAAGGAAATTACTTGCAAATTAATTCTACTTCTATGATGAACACTTCCCCTGAGAGTATGACACACACAGAATACAGATTGCAATATCTTGAATGCTGCATTGATAATGCCATATCGGCTATCACGCCAATGCTGTGTTTGAAAACCTCCAACCGTGTACAAAAAAATTTTCCGAGTGCAATGCAGATCCAAGATCTTAGGTATGATGACAATTAAATATTTCAGTTTAATACTGCAAACAAAGGCAATGTAATGTTGTATACTATTTATTTTATGTATTTATTTTATTGTAAATCACACGTGATTGTTTTTATTTTTCTGATGAACAGTAAAGAAATTTCAGTTATTATCATGTTTAATTATCGGTGAATGTTTATTTAATTGTTTATGTAATCGTACACAGGAAATCTCCTTTACATTACAAATCACACATACAGATATTAGTCTACGATCAATTAATTGAATTATTTGTTTTATTTTAATTTAGAGTTTACTTATTATTAATAAAACTTCAGTTCTTTTAAATTAAACTTCAGATGTTTTAAATTAAACTTCAGATGTTTTAAATTAAACTTCAGGTAGTTTAAATTAAACTTCAGGTAGTTTAAATTAAACTTCAGGTAGTTTAAATTAAACTTCAGGTAGTTTAAATTAAACTTCAGGCAGTTTAAATTAAACTTCAGGTAGTTTAAATTAAACTTCAGGTAGTTTAAATTAAACTTTAAATGTTTTAATTTGAACTTCAGTTATTTTAATTTGAGGGTGAAAAGGTGTAGTGATCATTTAAGTGAATGATGCAAACGATGTTTGCCAGAAAGCAGTGTTGCAGCTCGCATTCAAGTACGGAGATCGAAGTGTAGTGGTATTATAAAAAATGTCTTGTATCCTCACTTCATGTCAGAATTAAGAAAAGGCATTGGAAATAATGAGTATAGTCTATTGTTGGATGAATCAACTGATGTTAGTGATATTAAGCATTTGGGTATTGCCATAATATACAATGATGAAGAAAAGGAGAGGATTATTTCTTCACATCTAAACCCTTTTGAATTAGAATAATCGAATGCAGTGGGCATTGTCACTGCACTGAAAAGAACTGAATGAATTTGCATTGGACCTAAAAAAGTTGAGAGGAATTGGTACAGATAATGCGAGTGTCATGGTTGGAGTGAACAATGGTGTAAATGAGAAGCTGAAAAAAGAGGTTCTGAATCTAATTTTAATCCGTTGCGTGTGTCACTTGCTGCAGCTGTCTGTATCTGCTGCAACACCAGAGACCTTGCCAAGGAACTTGGATTTCGTAATAACTGAAACCTACAATTGGTTTTCGAGATCTTCGTCTAGGCACTCAACATACAAGATTATATACAACCTTCCAAATGATAACCATGATCCTTTAAAAATTATCAAAGCATGTCAAACTCGATGGCTCTCCATAAGTACAGCCATCGAGAGGATTTGTGATCAGTGATTGGAACTGAAAACACACTTTGATGTTGCACGACACAGTGAAAAGTGCTACACAGCTGAAATGCTTTACAAAATGTATAATGATCCACAAAACCTTGCTTATATAAAGTTTTGGGTCCCAGTATTAAAAGATATCAGACGAGTGAACAAGTCTTTTGAGGGAAATGATGTAGAACCTACCAAATTACTTGATGACTTAGTGATTTTTATGAAGTCTGTAGTGAAAAAATAACCTTGCCAACATTCAAGTTTGACCTTTTGGAGAGCGTTATTGAAAATTATATGGACCCCAAACCTTACCTAGGTTATGAATTCGAGAGAGAAGTGGAAAATATGCGAAAGAAAGGTTTTCCTACTGATCAAGAACACACAGTGAGAGACAGATGTATAAAGTTTATCGTTCATGTAGTGAAGGAGTTACGGCAGAAACTACCTAACAATGTTGAAGTTTTCCAGAAAATGGCGTTACTTTCAGTAGACAATGCACTCCGTGTTGTCAAGGAGTCATTAATACCATTAATGGAACTACTGTAACTATCGCCAGCGGAGATTACTACAATAAAATGTCAGTAGAATGATCTAACTCTCGTCAGGTGGACTCAAGTAAAGGACACAGTACTATTCTGGAATAAGGTAAATAATTACAGAGATGATTAGCATACTAATCCTTTTAATGAACTGGCTAAGTTTGCTTTATCAGTGATTATTATTCCCCATTCTAATACTAAAGTTGAAAGAATCTTTACCCAGTTAAACATAGTGAAGTGACAACTGCGTATCCGTATGGGTACAAAAATAACCAATGTTCTCTTCGGAATCAAAGCAAGACTGAAAATATCCGGAAATCTTAGTCCAGTGATTGAAATTAAATAACTGAAAAATATTGTGTGTTCACGTAAGGACATACTAATGTATGTTTTTTTGTGTCATTCTGCTTCTGGCTTTGGTGATAACAGCTGGGAGAAGCCGCCATTTAGTAACAAACCCTTGAGCAACTTGACACACATGTGGTGAATAATACTAAATAATTGCTGGCAATTCACAATTCGAATAATAGTATTAGGATATTGATGTTAGGATGTATTAGGATATTGATGTTTAGAATGTGAGTTTTTTTTAAATATTGTTGTTATTGTTTTTGGTATATGGATTTAAGAGTGTTCAGATCTCTGTCAACTAACGAGACACGGAATTCTTCCTGTCCTCGTTGACAGAACGGGTAGTAGGAAATATTGACAAGGGAGGGGGAAAATATTATTGTATTATTATATAAATATCAATGGACTGGTGTGATAATATTTAAATAAACGGGTTTATAATTACTTGAGTATTTCCGTCACCGATATTAGCAAATAGACTGTGTTCCTATATAGATATTAATTCTCAATTCACAACACTGATCGTACCCCCATTAAAATTGTAGTCTGGGTTGCTTACTCACGCGCCTAAATAAGCTAACGATATGCTACCCCTCCAGTGTGTGTTCACTTGGTTCCTCGGATCGACTTTGGTCTGGTGGTGGCAGCGTTTACCCAGTACTGGAGAGGAGCTGGACTTGTCCTTTGTATGATTTATTTTTGGTATTCGCAAGGCAAGTCCTGTTCCTCATCGGTCTCTTGTTTTTTTTCCAGACCAGGTTGATACAGCTATAGGATAGAGTAGTAGCATACACTGGTGGGTTTTTGTTTTATTAATGGCAGTGGGTTTCTGTTTTCCTCCCAGAGTAAAGTAAAATAGTAATATTAAATTAAGGGGACAAAAATCACGCTTTACACATATTCGAGCAATGTCGCCGAGGTCGTGCTATGTTATTGAGCAATGTTTTCCATTGCAGCAGCATGTTCCCACCATTCGTGGGAACGACATTCGTGACATTCGATAGACGTTCGCTAGCTGGCAGAGCGATGGAGCTCGAACCATCCTCTCAGGCGATCGACGGCTGCCATACTGGCGTTCGAATCCCAATTTCGCCCATTGTCGCTCGCACCATCGGCCGATGGTCGGATTTTCTGGAACTATTTGGTAACATTCAGCGTCGAGGGACCGACTCCCACATGCGGTTTTCCGTCCCTCGACGCTGTTTGTCGCCAATTGTCGATGCTGAGAATTCCACGCTGTGTGGATGCCTCGTGCTCACTGACCTCAGGTCCCACGCTTCCGTCTTATATAACGCTCGAACCTAGCAGCTGGCTCACACACACCGTGCTGGGTGACACGCGAAGATTCTTGTACTGCGAAAAGGCGCTCCAAAAGTCGCTCCAACGAATTTGGGCGAACAAAAGGGAGTCTTAGAGCGATGTCGCTCTTCAAAAATCCAACGTCGATCGAAGCGTCTAGCAAATGCTTTGATTTCAGAGTCGTTCCGCGAACATTTAGAACATTCCAAAATGTTCGTGGAACCTCTTTCGTCCCGCGACGCCCCATATAATGCTGGAGCTGACGGAAATTTAAATTACATCTTGAATACAAAAGGTTTGAGTGTTGGAATATATTTAAGAATGGCCTAAAGTTGGCGCTACTACCGGTGTATTATGCAAACCGCAGGACCATGCAGATTCCAGGACGAGAGAGAAAAAGCGATTATAGCGACACCTGTCGGTGCGCAAGTAAAACAGGAGTGTTCAATATTATTAAATATGCATTTTTAATACATTTCAGCTAATTAATTTAATTATTTAATTAATTTAATTATTATTGATTTTCAGGAAAAAAACGGCTCTTTTATCAAATTAATTACTATAAATGACTAATATAAATAAAAAATAAACATTTTAAAGTTAAATAGCATTAAGTTTTGTAATTAAAAATAAATTTTAATTAATTAATTTAATTGTTTTTAATATTTTATTCTTGAAAAACGGCTTTTCTTACCAAATTAATTTATGTTTATTTTTTATTTATATTAGTCATTTATAGTAATTAATTTGATAAAAGAGCCGTTTTTTTCCTGAAAATCAATAATAATTAAATTAATTAAATAATTAAATTAATTAGCTGAAATGTATTAAAAATGCATATTTAATAATATTGAACACTCCTGTTTTACTTGCGCACCGACAGGTGTCGCTATAATCGCTTTTTCTCTCTCGTCCTGGAATCTGCATGGTCCTGCGTTTTGCATAATACACCAGCACATTTAAAACACCTAGTGTAATTGTGTTTTTCACATCCCTCTATTTCATTAGGATATTTTTGGATCAAATGTCCCTTAAGGTGAATATTTGCTTATAAAACCCCTTTTTTTTCTGGCAGCCACTATCAGAAACACTTAAATGGAGCCAACTGGAAGCAGTGATGTCCCCGGAGTCAGAAGATGTATTCTTCACGTTTCTGGGAAAAGGACTGTGAAGAAAGATTGTCGTGACATTTTGCCCATTGATAAAAAAAACTGGTGTGTTGTGCAGGCTGCAGCCCAAAACAGGCGTGAAAAACCTCAAGTTTGCAAAGTCAGTGTATTATGATGTAGTTGTCAGTTTGCCACAACGTCCTACTGAGACAGATGGCTATCACATGGCCTGCTATCAGAAATTCACAGCTGTGAGTTCCACAACTATGTTTTCTGAGGATAGGAAATCTGACACTAGCGATAGGAGTGTGCCGCATCTCCGCTCTTCTACAAGAGCAGATGACAATGCCAAATCTACTTCATCTGCAATAATCCCCGCTACTTGCTTATTCTGTATTTGCACAGGAAAAACTGGATTTGCTGAACATGGATGCACTCATTCTGGGCTCAGAGAGATCCTCAACAATGGTTGCTTCACTGTGAGGAGAACAGAACATGACTTCAGCAGAATTCCTATTGAATTGGCATTAGAGCAGACAATCAATGCTGATGCTGCATCTCGCCTGAGAGGAATCACCTCATTCACCAATGATTACTCTGCAAGACTGCGATGAATTATCACAAAAGCTACAAGAGCATCCTTTATCACTCAACTTCAAGAAATGACCGGGCTTATCACAAAAGATGTCACACTAGAACTGCGTCCAAGACGAATTCAACAAGACAATGAAGACCTACAGAAGATCATCAACCACATTTGCAACACAAACAATCCATTTGATAAAAACCATGCTCCAGAGACACTATCCAACATCACCACTGGAAAGGGTGCCAGTGAAGAAATTCAACAAAGTCTCCTTGGAGTACCAACAAAAGGGAAAGCCAGGCACAAGGAATTCATAGAATCGTGTGAAAAAGACTCCCTGAACTTCGAAAGACCTATCAAGAAGGAAAAGCTGAAAACATTTGATGAATCTGCAACCAATCGTCGAGCCAGGAACAATGTAGTTGCAGCCCTCAAAGGGGCACATGATCTGATGGGTCGTCTCCTTGTTCTTGCTACCAATAGGAAACTTGACATAGACATGCGGCATGTCCTCCGTTACCCACTAACCCCAGTACCTCTGACCATGGCTAGCCCAGATGAAGTGATGGCAAAGACTAACAAGAGTGCTTTGTTTGAAATTTTGGAAAACAGTGTGAAAGACCATGACAGGCCAGTGGAAGTAAGTGCTCATATCATAGATGGGCAGTTTCTACTTCACAGCTTGCCAACAAGTTTGCCCCCAACTTACGGAGGACTAGCCAGGAGTATTCTTATCCAGATTTTTAGAAGTTCAGCCAAATCCATTCACATTGTCTTTGATGACTATCCACAACCATCAATAAAGGACACTGAACGGGACAGAAGGGGAGCTGACAACAGAACATTTGTCATCACTGGGCCAGAGCAGCGACGAGTGCCATGAGATATGAATGATGCCCTAAACTCCAGGTCATTCAAAAAACAACTTCCTCAGTTTCTTGCCAGTGAATGGCAGGACCTCTCCTATGCAGAAATTATAAAGCACAAGGAAGTCATCCTAGATGTTCCAGGGTATTGCTACCGATTCAAGGTAGAAGAGGGTGTGATCCAACGCAGCACAGTAGAAAGCTTAAGCAATGACCACGAAGAGGCTGACACAAAGATCTGCCTTCATGCAATATTTAAAGACTGTTCAAATAGCGACATTGTGGTCAGGGCATCCGATACAGATGTTGCAGTGATATTATTGTACCATTGCAATAAGTTTCAGTCACGACTCTGGATGGATATTGGAACTGCTGCAAAGAACAACCGGCTGTTTGACTGCAATTGTTCAGGAGCTTGGACCAGATCTTTGTGAAGCATTACCAGCCTCTCATTCCTTCACTGGATCGGGCTACACCTTGTCTTTCATATGAAAGGGTAAAGTTAGGCCATTCAAAATACTTGAAAAACGACCAGACTACCAGAATGCTTTCACAGTTATGGCACGAGATACACAAGTTTCTGATGCCACGAAAACAACCCTCTTGAACTTTACAGCCAATGTTTATGGAACTAAGCTAAACGCCAGCCTTAACAACTGTAGATATCAGAAGTTCATGCAGGCTTATGGACCTAAGAGATATGGAAAAAATCTGTTTTCCAGTTTGAGGGGTATTGATGCTAGTGGACTCCCACCATGTGAAGATGAGGTCAGTACCCACATAAAGCGAGCAGCATTTGTTGCCAACTTGTGGGCCAGTGCAGATCAGAGTCACATAGAGCAGCATCCGACAGAAGAAAATGGCTGGCAGTTAGTTGATGGCCAGTACAAACCTGTATGGGTTGATGGAGAGCAACTCCCAGAAACTCTCATCCCAGAGGAAGAGGAACTACATGAAATAGAGAAAGAGGCAGAATATGACATGGAGATTGCATCATCTGATGAAGAGGACAGTTCGGGCGATGATGATGAAGAGGACAGATCAGGTGATTATGAATAAAACCAAAGTTATCAAACAAACAAGAAGCACACAACGATAGAAATTTTTTCTCTGATTCACTCATAAGCAAATGAATGTAATTTAGGATTTTTTACATATCCAGTATACAGTGACTTCATATTTTCATAAATACTTTTTTAAGCAATCAGAAAGTTGATGGTTATTAAACTGACGGAAACAAAGTTGTTTATGTGGCCCTTTATCCCATTCTTAAAATAGTTTTGCACCAAATTTGTCTTTTAGGAATTAACCATTCTTGATCAGTGAGTTGTAAAGCACAATTCCACTAGGTTTCATTCATGTACTTGAAATGTGCTGGTAGTAGCACCAACTTTAGGCCATTCTTTAATGGGTTTTGCACCAAATTTGTCGCTTAAGAACTACGAATTCTCAATCAGTGAGGTGTGAAGAACGTTATCATTAAGTTTGATTGATGTACTCAACATGTGATTTAAATTGCACAATAGCGCCATCTTTAGGTCGTTCTTTAGTGGACTTAGCACCAAATTCACAACTTAAGAACGCCATATCCCTAATCAGACTGTAAAACCAAAACTTTTGGCACCAGTCTGGTTGATGTACTCCAAAATGTAATTTAAACTGATTTTGGGGGGCAGTTCAAGGAGCTCCCCTTACCAAACTCACCAACTGGACAACTTAAAAATCACCGATGAGTGGTCTGTAATGGACTCTGAATGGATTCCAACACTCAAACCTTTTGTACTCAAGATGTAATTTAAATTTCCGTCAGCTCCAGGTCTAATACCATTGCGTGCATGCTGGCGCGCGATGTAGTGAATTTTTCGCGAGCAAAGCGATTGAATTAGATTCCGTTGTGGTGTATTATTTTTCTGGAAGTATCTGGCAACATTCAGCGTCGCGGGACGGAAAATATATATGGCATTTTAACATAACATGAGACGTGATCTTCAAAATACATAAAGGAAATATGATTTTGAAGTGGCATGAGTACCCTAATCAGTAGCATTTGAGGAAAATGTCTATTATTTTGCACAGCCAGTCACAGCCAACTCAACAGGGTGGTACTGGACTGAAGAAGAGATGTTCCTCTTCCTGTGACTACAGTTATTCCATGCTAATATCAGCCTGACATGTTATGAAAATTGTTGATTGAAATACTGGACACCAAATTGTGGGTAGAGTAACCTGAAAATATTATTGAAGAATGTGCCGCATTTTTATACCTCTTGATTTGAATTCCATTATTCCCTTTATTTATGATGAAATGAAAGGGCACCAATGCATTTTGACCATGCTTGACCCTCTAATAACTTAATTTAAAAGGCTCCACACACTGTTGTCTGTCAAAGTTAAGTCCCAGTAGTCTGCCTTGGTTAGAATTTAGTAATTTGCCCAGGTTAGGTCCCAGTAGTTTGGTCAAGTCCAGTTCAGCTAGCTTGGGTCAGCTCTGGCTGATTCTAGAACAGAAAAGTATTAAATGATTTATGGATTATTTACCAATATTAAATATTTTATGGATTGTTTACCAATATGAAATATTTTATGGATTGTTTACTAATATTACCCATCAAACTTCAAACTTCAAGTAGAACATGGAATTATTTGATGTGTACATTTTACTTTGGTCATCTTTTTCTATTTCCTTTAAGCCACAGTATTTTAATACAGTAGTGTTTCTATTGCCTCTATTATATATTGTTGAATGACCTTACGAATATATTCTGTCTACAGTTGTTACTTTCAATTACAGGTTTAAGTGTCCTTTCTGCCCTTTGCAGTCCAATAAAAGGGCATTTGTTATTGCTTATCAGCATTTTAGACACCCTGGTTTAGTACAACGGCATGAAGGTATAAATAGTGTCTAGTAGTTTTGTGTATATAGTACTGGTATTATATAACTCTATATTGCAATCTGTTCAATGAAATGGTTGTGCATAATCATTTTTTACATAATTTACAGCTGTTGAAGTACTGTGCCGTAGCTGTAAAGCATTATGTAATGAGACTACAAAAGTTTGAAGTAACTGGGCTTCCTTCTCTCATGTCTAAAGTAATAGTGCAATTTTCTAATTACTTTAATGCCAGTATAACTCTAACATGGTGCTGATGATGGACCACTTGGAACTGGCACATCATTGTTGACCATCATTTTAAGAATAGATAGGTATTTACAGCATTATACAAGTAATTCTCAGCAATTAACATGTACTTTTTCTGTCCATTATAATAAGAAATTGCTTGTGCATTCATTTGGATGATATATTATCATGGACAAAAATGGTTATCCAATTACATATTTAAAGAGTGAGTGATAGTGCGTGTACCTCCTCCAGACACAACTGATGATAACCCTGTCGATGAGCCAGTCACTATCGAGGTGGAATATGCTATACCGGTACTAGAAGTCAGTAAAGATGATGTCCGAAGCTTGCAATGTATGTACCGGTATGGTGTTACTTTCCTTTAAAACGTTCTACTTAATTAAAATATGACTTTGGTGTATGGGCTTGTGTTTCTGAAGAGGAACTAAAAATTTTGTTTTGGTTTATAATGCATGTTCTTCTCCATTTTTGTGGGGACATAATACAGTGCACATAAATAATTTGGCTTGTTGTCATTTCTTTGTTTCAACATTATTAGAGAGTACACTGCTTCAGACCTACCTATACTTACAAATTGACAATTGAAGCCCCTCACCTCCACTACCAGCTGATATATATCCATAGTTGCCTTTTCCAATTATACAACAGTATCATCCATGGCCCATATAATCCCACTGATGGGTGTAATGGCATGAGCCTGGGTTACAGTAGCATGATCGTTGTAACAGACTCGTAAAATTTACTCCTGCTTAATTAACCTCAAACTTGTACCTATTCTACAAGGCTAAATCCTGGTTTAACTACAAATATATACAGGTAATCTTTTCCTTATATCACCATCCAGAGTATTATTGCTATAAAAAAACAACAAAGAAATTTAAACACTAATATCTTTTTACAATGTCTTCTGCAGCTTCACAGCACCAACAGAGTGAAGATACTTTTAGTATTTCAACTACCACTCTTTTCTTTCTACTTCCTTCCTTCTTGCTGTCTCGCCTCTCTATCACCGTTTTCTGGCGCTATATGACCTCGCTGTTGCGGCGCCTAATATCAATCAATCAATTAACCTCTACATATTGAGAACTAAAATGTGATCAACAACATAATCTCAGCCGCAGTTTTTCGAATCATATAATTGGACTATAAGTGATAAGGGAGAAAGGCCTATGTCATTAAAACTTTTTAAGAACGAATGAGAAGGTTAAAAATATGAGAAAGAAAAGATAAACGGTAAGAAAGAAGGGAAGGGCAAGCGAGAGAGGGATAAGACAGTAGGGATGATGTGTAAGGTTGCCAGTTACTTGAGAGATACTGTAATATAATAGCCTATGCATAAAATTAGACCAAGTTTATTGAAAACGCCATATAGCGGCGCCTATTTAAGTTTAACATCGATTATTTTTAAGGAAATGCATATTTAGAAGAAAAAAATCCTGGTAAATAGCTTAATGAATTTGTTGACAAATATGATTGTTAAAAAAGTTAGAAAATTAAACCGTCTTCTGCCGAAAAAGAAAAAAAAACAGCTGGGCTTGGGAGAAGGTGATAAATAGGGTGGACTACAAGCACGAGGAATTGGATTGATATTAGGTGGCGCAACAGCGAGGTCATTTAGCACCAGGAAAAGGTGATAGAGAGGTGTGACAGCAAGCAAGAATGAAATAGGAAGAAAGGAGGGACAGTTGAAGAAATATAAGCTAGTGGCGGGGGCCGAAGGGGCGCCCAAACCCTTAAAGTATTGCCCACATCATTACAGGCAATACTCCCCTACGGGGCAAGCACGAGGGATAAAAGGAATACAGGGATAGCTGTCTAATATCCAAAGGATAATATATATTCAGTAGTCTATCCCACTACGATGGTGAACAAAAGACAGTGCCTTTATTTAAAGGACATAATGTAACAGATATTCTAATTATATTTGTTTGTTATTACTTTTCAACTAATCACCTTCATTTGTCTTACCCTCTTCCCCCTCACCCTCGCCTCAAATCATCACATTTCTTCTCTCCTATATCCACCTACGTTAATGCAGTATGCACTTCTTTAAACGAGGATTCTTCAAACTACGGGTCTCGAATTCCTCCAAACTGGGTCGCAGGCTCACAAAAATAAATACATGAATAAAATAGAATAATAATGTTCGTGACAATAAAATAAATATGAAGTTCATACATGAATCCACCTAACGTATTTTTATAATCGAATATTCATATATTTAATTATCAATAAAACAAAATCATTGCACAAATATTAGCCTTCTTGAGAGAGAATGAGAGAGAGAGAGAGAGAGAGAGAGAGAGAGAGGGAGGGGTAGGTGAGGCAGTGTTTATAATTCTGGTTAGAATTCCTTTTAATCATAAATATTACGTTTCAGTTTCTGGCCTTGTATTTTCTTTGGTTGATAATTCTGATCATTTGTAAAAGATCTTTCTGTATGGGTCGCGAGAATGATGTCATAGTGAAAACTGAGTCACGACTGAAAAAGTTTAAAGAACCCTGCTTTATACTATTGGTGATTCGATACCGTTCACAGTGTATGCTTCATTCATTCCTCCTGACACACGTCTCTCTACCTGATCATTCGTTACCCTCCTATATAGCTCCGCCCACATTTCTCTCCTCCTCTCCCACTAACATCCCCCCTCCCTCCACCTGCAACTGTTACCAGATCCGACGAGGCCCAAACCAAGTCGCTGATGGATGGGGTGTGGACCATTGATCTGTCCGGAGCTGTACATTAGAATGACGACTCTTAATGCAAATTATTACAATTGTGATTTCTTTTTTCTGCTGCCCTCTGGTAAGGATTTTCATGGGACACTCTACACCAGGTGGTTCACCAGAAGCCTCGGACACTTCAGGCAAGGGGAATCGATCAGGGAACATACTAGCTATGTTGTGAATTACGCAACATGCAACGATAATTGATGTCACATTGTTTATGTCAACCTCCAGATGTTTCAGGCATCGAAACCTACCCTTCAATAGACCAAAAGCATTTTCTGTTACGACTCTAGACTTTGATAATTTGTTATTGGATATGGACTGTTTATTTGTTAGGTGCCCAAGATCTTTGAATGGAATCATTAAACTTGTTTCTAATTTAAATCCTGAGTCACCAGCTAAATGCAACTCATGCCTGGGAAAAGAATCATTAGGTGGATTTCTAAAAGCAGAACTTAACTTGTGGGAGAGGTCTAAACATCGCTGATCATGAATACTTCCAGGACATCCTGTTGATATATGAGTAAATTTCTTGTTTGCATCACACACTGCGAGCAACACGACACTGTGGGTCATTGTACGATCTAAGTAATCTTTCTGCTGCTTTTCTGGGGCCTGAAGTTTTTTATGAGTTGCATCTATAGCTCCAACAATAATAGGAAATCTTGCAATTTCATAAAATTCTGTTTCAGTTTCATCAACATTTGATGGCCAACTAATTATCTGATCTGTTAATTGGCATATTAAAAGAATAGTTGCATAGAACACACGATGCACAGCACTGATTGTCCTTTGAACCTGAACTGCAGTTTCCCGAAATATTGTCTTGTTTCCTAAAAACCATAATGTTAACGATAATCTTTTGATGGCAGGAATCTCTTCTTTGCCATGGACTCTGGATGGAGCATCATATTTCGTTATCTTCTCCAGCAAATAGTGAAATGCATACTTTGTAACACGAAGATGCTGGAAGAATATTCTTTCATCCATGGCCAATAAGTCTCCAGGAAATGAACGATCACTTTCTTCATGTGTTCTGCAACACAGGAGCAAAACACTATTAGCACAGTAGTCTATACATCACTCCGGTGGTACTGTAGTGCAAACAACTGTAAAAGCGGATGTTCTGGCCAACCCAAGATCTGATTTATTACAGGTATAATTACAGAAATACTGCGTTCTTGGCTAGGGCCGCGCCAGGCCCGGCTAGGTTCCGGGAATTTTCCCTGGTCACTTTATGATAGTTTACATCGGTTATATCCCGGTAGTTTGCCCAGGTTAGGTCCCGGTAGTTTGCCCAGGTAAGATCCCGGTAGTCTTCTGTGGTCTAGGTTAGGTTAGGTCAGACTAATTTCCAAATTATGTTTGTAAAACGGGGCATCTCCGAGAGAAACATCATAGATGAAAAGTGTCTTAGAATGGTCCAAAATAGTAGGTAATGATACTAAAATATACAATATATTGAACTCAGTACTTCTGTAAATTTACCTTATTACATGGTATGTGAAACATCATGGTATAAATGATCTTGGAAGTTGATTCTGGTGCAAAAACCTGTCACCTAAAAAGATGGTTACGTTTGTGACTGAAAGTGCATTGAATGAAAGTTATGCAGAGTAGAGATATATCTATTGCATTACTGTATGTTAAAAATATTCTTATTCACACTTGTTTTGTAATTTAAGGTGAAAAATTTATCCACAATGCAACTTCTATTCTAATTAATTTCATGTGAAACACCCCGATTTCCATCATTCAATTTATGCAGAGGGAAATCATTTCTCTCGATGCAGTCCATCATTCAGAAAAAATAACTAATAAAATAGCTGGATGCCCTGAGGTTGAAGCTGGATCACAGATGACAGTGGAAAAATGTTATGGTCCAGCGTGAAGGCCTTTTCTAGTATCAAACAACTTTTCCTTACCGTGACATATCTGCGAAGCCCATAACTACACTACCAACATGTGCAGGTAGGGAATCACTAGATTCATCATCGAATTCTGCGAGTGCCGCGCACAATACTGGGAAAAACTGCTCTGCTGGGTCTTGTGATGTCATCTTCAATGTTTACAAACAAAGGAACATCAACCCGGGTTGGTGGTCGGCGTGTTCTATTTATACCATACAACCCGGGTTTTTCGGAGCAACACAGGTTGCCAACCCGGGTTGATCGAGTGGCTTAAATAGAAGACGCATATTAATATGGCCGACAGATAATTAGAATTGGCTTAATTAGTGCATGCAACTTGCAATCAGTGCCAAATAAACAAAAATTATGATGTAATAAGATGTTGTAGTATTATTTAAGGAGGTATAGGCTGCTTGGATAATTTTTGTACATATTATTATGGAAGACAAAATTTAAAGGATTATTTATATGTAATCAAACTTGCAATTTTTTACCAGTAGCCTACTTACAATTTTCTACCAGTGTTTACACTGCTGCAGAGGTCATAATTATTAAATGTAAATAATATTTATTATTAAAGAAAAATGTGGTTACTCAGTTAATTGATTCTTTACCTAACATATACCTAACCATGCAATTTCGGTGAAGTTTCAACATGTGAGGGTTGGTATAATATCCATCAAGTTTTCAGTAATAATAAAGAGTGTCCAATTTTTGTTGTTGTTTTTCCCTCCACCTAAACTCGAGATATGAGGTTGGGTACCTATATAATAATTGTAATGATTTTATTTGGAGATCAGTTGGCCTTCTCTGTGGTTATTTTAAATCTTGCCAAAGTGTATTCCTAATACTAACCCTTTTATTGCTTTCCTATGATATCACGATTCCGTCAAATGATAATTTTTCGGCTATTATTTTGGTTCAGCACCTTCGGCAAGCCAGTTGTTCGGCTCCACGTATCTGGTCTGTTTTATTCATCAGATAGTGCTTGCTCCAAGCCCGCTTGGCACCCCATGCCGACGCTTGGACAACAAAAACACCACATATATGCACCATTCCCAGAACTCTCAAAGGTTGTCCAGTGATTCCTGCTAGTTGTATTAAACATTTAGACTTATCCATAGTGAGACCCAATCTACTCGTAGTGCTTTTCCTTATTAACGTTACGTTACTTCCGGTGTCTAGCATTGCAGTACAAATTCCTTCATTTACAATTATATGTATGACTGGAGTGAGGCTCGTCGGGTCTAGTCATTGAGGAGGATTGGTGACAACTCCTTCGATCATCCCAACTGGTGAATTTGATTGTCTAGTAGTAAGGTTTTGATTTGATTGATGAGCAGGAGGACAGATGGGCTTTGATTTGATTGATGAGCAGGAGGACAGATGGGCTTTGATTTGATTGATGAGCAGGAGGACAAATGGGCTTTCCCGGACAAGTGGTATTACCTCGACGACAACCACAATGCAAGCAATCAAAGCAATGTTCCCTCGGTGGTTTTCTCCAACAATCTCTTAGACTCTTAGAGTATGGGTTCTGCGTTGATAAAATGCACAGAACGTCCTAGACCATGGCATTGTTGATGTGGGTGTAGAGGATTGATTGATTGATTGATTTATTGATGCCATTAGGCATCTGGCAGCGCAACAACAATGGTCATATACCGCCCAACATATAAAGGTCATCTACATCATTAATAAAATATGTACACAAAATAAATAATTTTCACTACCTCAAAAGGGAGAAGCAGCATGAATAAAACCCACGTCTTCCAAAAGATCATATATTAATGAAATAACCTATTTAAGTTAGATATATACAAGAATTGAAATATTAACGAAAGAAACATTAAACTTTAACTACCTAAAAATTAATAGCCATAAATACAATAAAATTCACAATTTGTGGAGAAGGCCAGCCTCCTCCACATAGGAGAGGGTGTTCCCTCCTACACTACAAGCCTCCTCCCCGAGCACCTGGAAGAGACTGTAAGAACCGTCACCCTTCCGGTACTCGGAGAGGTGCCTACGACGAAGGTCCCCAAGGCTGGGACACTCGACAATAAGATGCCGTACTGTCAAAGGGACCAGACAATCATCACAGTAGGGAGGGTGAGCCCTCTCCATTAAAAAGCCATGAGTCAATAATGTGTGGCCAATGCGGAGGCGGACAAGAGCCGTCTCCCACCGGCGGGACAGGCCACTGTAGCTCCACAATCCAAGGCGCTGGCGGATGTCACGGAGCTTGTTAGCCCCGATGGCGTCCCATCTGTCCTGCCAGCAGGAACGAACGGTAGCATCTATGTAGGGTCGAAGGTCCACTGCAGGAACAGGATGACACCTGGCAGGAGGCCGGGAATTGGAGACCACAGCCTTAGCCAGGGCGTCAGCCCGCTCATTCCCATCAACACCCACATGAGCCGGGACCCAACAAAAAGTGACTTTGCGGCCACGACGACCCAGGAGGACAAGCCACTCAAGAATGGCCAACACCAGGGGATGGGTAGAGTTAAAATTGCACAAGGCCTGCAAGGCACTACAGGAATCGCTAAAAATAGTAAACGAAGGCTGAGGGAGAGTAAAAATCACTTGGAGGGCATATAAAATGGCCGAGAGCTCAGCAGTAAAAATGGACATGACAGAAAGGAGCCTGCCTCCACGGCAAAAGTCAGGAAAGACAACTCCAAAGCCAACTCCATCATCAGACTTTGACCCATCAGTGTACACAGGGAGGGATTCCCTGTGAGTGAAGGCATGTTCTAAAAAGAGGGAACGAGCCACTGGAGGAGGAAGAAATTCCTTCTTATCTGTAAAGCAGGTGCAGGGGAAAACTTCTGGAAGAAGCCATGGAGCCACCCTGGGGACCCTCACAGGACAAATCTGAAAGTCATCTATGCCCATCTCCTCCATAGCTTTTCTGACCCGGAAGCCAAAGGGCCATGGTGCACGAGAATGTAAAAGGTAGTACTGAGACATGATATCAGATGACACCGCCAAGCAAGGTAGGGTGTCAGGAAGTCGATGTAATCGATGCCAAGAACGAACCATCAAGGACTGGCGACGGAGATCAAGAGGTGGCTCATTAGGGTCCACCAGGAGACTGGGGATTTGGGACGACCTGAAGGCTCCGGTCGCCAGACGTACTCCAGCATGATGAACAGGGTCTAAAACTCTGAGACGGGCATCGGTGGCAGAAGAGTACACCTCACACCCATAGTCGAGTTTTGACCTAATAACAACATGGTATAGGCGGAGGAGGGTGGCCCGATCAGCCCCCCAGGATGTATGGCTCAGGACCCTCAACAGGTTAAGAGCCTTGAGGCAAGAGACCTTAAGTGTACGTAAGTGGGGAACCCAAGTCAAACGTTTGTCAAAAAGGAGACCCAAAAAGCGAGTCTCCTCGACACATCGTATCCGATGACAATACATGAATAAGTCCGGATCCGGGTGGATGCCTCGGATGCGGCAGAAGTGCATAGCAACTGTCTTGGGAGGAGAAAATCGAAACCCATGAGAATCAGTCCAACGTGACACCCTTTCAAGGGCAAGCTGCATGCGCCGCTCCGCCACTGACATACGGGAAGCAGCAAACCAGACTGCTAGGTCGTCAACGTACATCGAGTTAGCTATACCGTCTGGAAGGGATGAGGCAATGGCATTAATTGCTACTGCAAACAATGTGACACTGAGGACGCTTCCCTGGGGGACGCCCTCCTCCTGTGCAACAGATGCTGAGTGGGTTGTACCAACCCTCACAGAAAAACTGCGACCACTGAGAAACTCCTTAAGAAAGCGTGGAAGGCGCCCCCGCAGGCCATATAAATGGAGTTGCTGCAGGATGCCATATTGCCATGTAGTGTCATAGGCTTTCTCTAAATCAAAGAATACACAGACAAGGTGTTGATGTCGTGCAGAAGCCTCACATGCAGCAGCTTCCAACCTGACCAGAGCATCTGTAGTGGAACGGTATTTACGAAAGCCAGACTGGGACGGAGACAGAAAATCACCCCATTCCAAGAAGTATACCAGTCTGACATTCACCATCTTTTCAAATAGTTTACAGAGACAGGAGGTCAAGGCAATTGGTCGATAATTGAGGGCAACACCAGAGTCCTTGCCCGGCTTGAGAAAAGGAAGGATGGTAGCAACCCTCCACCCAGAAGGGAAGGCACCCTCCAGCCAGATTCTGTTATATACAGCTAAAAGAAATGAGATCGCTTCCTCACCCAAGTGTCGTAACATTGCATATGGGATGTTGTCTGGCCCAGGAGAAGTGTCGCCGCAGAGAGAGAGAGAGCAGAATGCAGGTCTCTCAGGGTGAATATATGGTTATAACTTTCATTCTCGTTCCCTGTGAAATCCAGGACTGTACGCTCCTTGGCTCTTAACTCATGCCTGACAGAAAGAGGTCGAGAGTCACGGCTGGAGACTTTTGCAAAAGCCTCCGCCATGGTATTGGCCACTGTCAAACCATCCATGATCTTAATTCCATTGACCTTAAGTACAGGTGGAGAACTAGGAGAAAACTTCCCCGCCATCTTACAGACTCTCCTGAACACTTGGGTGAGTGGAGTTTTAGTATTAATTGAAGACACATAGGCCTTCCAAGATGCACGTCGGGCCTCTTTTAAAACTCGTCTAGCCCGAGCCCTTGCCCGTCGGAAGTCCTCTAAAAGAGTTGGGTCCCCACGATTGCGACGAAGGCGAGAGAAAGCAGCGCGCTTCTCCCGCACAGCAGTGGTGCAGACTGGTGACCACCAAGGGACAGGACGTTTGGGAAAGTAGCCAGAAGTTCTAGGGATAGAGTTGAGAGCAGCAGAGTGGAGCATATCAGTGAAATATGTTACAGCCTCGTCAGAGCTACCGAAATCGGCTACAGAAGAGACCGAAGAAGTTAGCTCTCTAAAAAACTGCCAGTCAGCCTTCTCTAATTTCCACCTAGGAAGACGAGACTGTGGTTCGTACCGGTTACCTTCTAAAAGTATAGGGAAATGGTCACTGCCATATAAGTCAGGCGACACTCTCCAAGTAAAATCCAACAGAGCACTGGGTGAGCAAAGGGAAATGTCAATGGCGGTAAAAGTCCCAGTAGGGCTATTAAAATGTGTCACATCTCCCGTATTTAAAACCCCTAATCCCTCATCCTCAATAAAAGAAGCCAATAAAACACCCCTGGGGTTGACCGAACTGTCACCCCACAGAGGATGACGACCATTAAAATCACCCAATAAAATAAAGGGAGATGGAAGGTCCCGTACAAGATGGTTGAGATCACCCCTCTCAACTGTAACACTGGGAGGAAGGTATAGACTGCATACAGTGTACGGGCGGTCCATAAAAACCTTAACTGCAACAGCCTGGAGCGGAGTGTCAAGCTCCAGGCTCGTGCATGGAATATCTCGGCGAACTAGGATGGCAGAGCCACCATGATGACCCTACCCTTCAAATGAATTGGAATAAAATGCAGAGTATGCTGGAGGACTGGCAGGAATGTAGTCCCCAAGCATTGTCTCTTGGAGAGAAACACATGCAGGAGAGAAGCTAGAGAGAAGAACGCGCAGTTCCTCCCAAGAAGCACGCAAGCCACGGCAATTCCACTGAAGGACCTTGAACGGTGTTACTTTAGTACTGATTTTTGGGAAGCCTCACGGAGGTACTTCCCACTACCACCTCGACCTGAGGGTTTATTCAAACAATAAGATTTGTCTAATCCTGGGCCACTAGAAGAAGAGCGAACCCGAGGAGTAGTACTTGGGGCAGTAATTGGGACCTGTAGACGAGTCCCTGAAGCATCTGATATGTTAGAAGAAGATGAAGGTATATGAGATGGGATATTCTTTGAAACAATTACATTGGTTCTGTCTTGTACAGCAGTGGTATCACTGACACAGGCAGATACATCAACATCCATAATACAGGTGGTAGAATCACTCCGCTGCTCAAGCGGAAGAGAAAGTGAATCTTTTGAAGTCACAACATCCGTGGCATCCACATTAACTTCACGCCCCTCTGATGATCCCGAAGGAAGCTTGCGAGGAGGAACTTCTGTTGAATCAAGAGATTCATCAGAGCCACGAGAACGCTTCTGGTGAAATTGAGAGGAAACTATGGATGAGTCCACAGTGATGGTTGCCTCACAAGGTGGAACATCTATAGAGTCAAGTGCCTCAGAGGAACCACGAAGGCGTCTCTGTGGCAGTTTAGGTGACTTAAGTTTCCTTTTTGGAGAGCGTGTGGCAGCGTGAACCTCTACCACATGGACACCTTTAGCTAAAGTCTGAGAATTGTCATCAGTTGAAGGGTCACCAGAATGAGTGTCTGATAAAGTTTCCAAGACAGAGAAACTATTATGTAGAGTAACCTTAGAAACGTTCTCACTAGAGCAAGAAGCAGCTGCCTCTTGAGAGGGTTGAGAGGGTGCTGCAACCAATTTAGGGCTAAGGGAGGAGGCATATGTCTTCACACCACCATCCTTCTGTCGCCTGAATAGATTCTCGTGGTCTTTGCCAAACCAGCAGGGGAGTCGAATAGTATACAGAGTGGAGGTGGAACAAAGAAAGTCTCTATTATTTTTACAATCTTTATTTACTTACAATTGACCCAATAACTATTAATTTACCATGACTGATATATAAATATTCCTCCCTTTGAATTTAAACCCTTAACTCATTAATTATCAAAACAGAGCAAAGAAACATTAATTGATTACAATAACTTAATCAATGGATGTTTAAAGTAAAAAGTCCTGTCACCTCGCTTGCTTCACTGAGGCACACGATGCTCATAGACTCGAGTTTATTAGGTGTAGAAAACGTGCGTATTTCTCGAGTCCATGAACACTGCCTGTCTCGGTGAAGCAAGTGTGGCGACAGGACTTATGTCGCCGACTGTACAGAGCCAGTCCTCGAACGGCTCCCGGATGTAGGCATGCACATATCGACTTTGGACACTTAAAATATCGATTTTTAGCATGTTTTGAGCCTATATTTTGAAAACATTCTAGCACTGAGTAGGCATGTACAGATCGCTTCTGGGACCCAAAAATATCGAATTTTTGGGTGTTTTGAGGTTGAATTTGGGATATAAACGGGTGCAGAAGATGCATACACATATTGACTTGGGGCACCAAAAATATCGATTTTCAGCATGTTTTGGGCCTGTATCTGAGTAGGCATGTATAGATCGCTTCTGGGACCCCAAATTATCGAATTTTCAGTGTTTGGAGCCTGAATTTGAGATATAAACGGGTACAGAAGATGCATGCACATATCGACTTTTGCGCACCTAAAATATCGATATTCTGTATGTTTTGGGCCTGTATTTTGAAAATACTCTAACAGGGAGTAGGCATGTACAGATCGCTTCTGGAACCCCAAAATATCGAATTTTCGGATGTTTTGGGCCTGAATTTGAGATTTCGACTTTGGTCACCTAAAATATCGATTTTTAGTATGTTTTGGGCCTATATTTTGAAAATATTCTAGCACTAAGTAGGCATGTACAGATCACTTCAGGGACCCCAAAATATCGAATTTTCGGGTGTTTTGAGCTTGAATTTGAGATATAAACGGGTACAGAAGATGCATGCACATATCGACTTTGGCCACTTAGAATATCGATTTTTAGCATGCTTTGAGCCTATATTTTGAAAACATTCTAGCACTGAGTAGGCACGTACAGATCGCTTCTGGGACCCAAAAATATCGAATTTTCGGTTGTTTTGAGATTGAATTTGAGATATAAACGAGTGCAGAAGATGCATACACATATTAACTTTGGGCACCTAAAATATCGATTTTCAGCATGTTTTTGGCCTGTATATTGAAAATACTATAACACGGAGTAGGTATGTACAGTTCGCTTCTGGGACCCCAAAATATCGAATTTTCGGGTGTTTTGAGCCTGAATTTGAGATTTCGACTTTGGGCACCTAAAATATCGATTTTTAGCATGTTTTGGGCCTATATTTTGAAAATATTCTAGCACTAAGTAGGCATGTACAGATCACTTCTGGGACCCCAAAATATCGAATTTTCGGGTGTTTTGAGCCTGAATTTGAGATATAAACGGGTACAAAAGATGCATACACATATTGACTTTGGTCACCTAAAATATCGATTTTCAGCATGTTTTGGGCCTGCATTTTGAAAATACTCTAACCCGGAGTAGGCATGTACAGATCGCTTCTGGGACCCCAAAATATCGAATTTTCGTGTGTTTTGAGGTTGAATTTGAGATATAAACGAGTGCAGAAGATGCATACACATATTAACTTTGGGCACCTAAAATATCGATTTTCAGCATGTTTTGGGCCTGTATCTGAGTAGGCATGTACAGATCGCTTCTGGGACCCCAAAATATCGAATTTTCGGGTGTTTGGATCTTTAATTTGAGATATAAACGGGTACAGAAGATGCATGCACATATCGACTTTTGGACACCTAAAATATCGATATTCTGTATGTTTTGGGCCTGTAATTTGAAAATACTCTAACACGGAGTAGGCATGTACAGATCGCTTCTGGGATTACAAAATATCGAATTTTCGGGTGTTTTGGGCCTGAATTTGAGATATCGACTTTGGGCACCTAAAATATCGATTTTTAGCATGTTTTGGGCCTATATATTGAAAATATTCTAGCACTGATTAGTCATGTACAGATCGCTTCTGGAACCCCAAAATATCGAATTTTCGGGTGTTTTGATGCCTGAATTTGATATATAAACGGGTACAGAAGATGCATACACATATTGACTTTGGTCACTTGAAATATCGATTTTCAGCATGTTTTGGGCCTGGATATTGAAAATATTCTATCACGGAGTAGGCATGTACAGATCGCTTCTGGGACCCCAAAATATCGAATTTTCGGGTGTTTGGAGCCTGAATTTGAGATATAAACGGGTACAGAAGCATCCACATATCGACTTTTGGGCACCTAAAAGAACGATTTTCAGTATGTTTTGGGCCTGTATATTGAAAATACTCTGACAGATCGCTTCTGGGACCCCAAAATATCGAATTTTCGGGTGTTTTGGGCCTGAATTTAAGATATCGACTTTGGGCACCTAAAATATTGATTTTTATCATATTTTGGGCCTATATTTTAAAAATATTCTAGCACTGAGTAGGCATGTAAAGATCGCTTTTGAGACCCCAAAATATCGAATTTTCGGGTGTTTTGAGCCTGAATTTGAGATATAAACGGGTACAGAAGATGCATGCACATATCGACTTTTGGGCACCTAAAATATCGATTTTGAGCATGTTTTGGGTCTGTATCTGAGTAGGCATGTATAGATCACTTCTGGGACCCCAAAATATAGAATTTTCGGGAGTTTGGAGCCTGAATTTGAGATATAAACGGGTACAGAAGCATCCACATATTGACTTTTGGGCACCTAAAAGATCGATTTTCAGTATGTTTTGGGCCTGTATATTGAAAATACTCTAACAGATCGCTTCTGGGACCCCAAAATATCGCATTTTCGGGTGTTTTGGGCCTGAATTTGAGATATCGACTTTGGGCACCTAAAATATCGATTTTTAGCAAGTTTTGGGCCTATATTTTGAAAATATTCTAGCACTGAGTAGGCATGTACAGATCGCTTCTGGGACCCCAAAATATCGAATTTTCGGGTGTTTTGGGTCTGAATTTCAGATATCGACTTTAGGCACCAAAAATATCGATTTTTTAGCATGCTTTGGGCCTATATTTTGAAAATATTCTAGCAATGAGTAGGCATGTACAGATCGCTTCTGGGACCCCAAAATATCGAATTTTTGGGTGTTTTGAGCCTGAATTTAAGATATAAACGGGTACAGAATATGCATGCACATATTGACTTTGGGCACCTAAAATATCGATTTTCAGCATGTTTTGGGCTTGTATTTTGAAAATACTCTCACACGGAGTAGGCATGTACAGATCGCTTCTGGGACCCAAAAATATCGAATTTTCGGGTGTTATGAGTCTGAATTTGAGATATAAACATGTACTGAAGATGCATGCACATATCGACTTTTGGGCACCTAAAATATCGATTTTGAGCATGTTTTGGGCTTGTATCTGAGTAGGCATGTACAGATCGCTTCTTGGTCTCCAAAATATCGAATTTTCGGGTGTTTTGCGCCTGAATTTGAGATATCGACTTTGGGCACATAAAATATCGATTTTTAGCATGTTTTCGGTCTGTATTTTGAAAATACTCTAACACGGAGTAGGCATGTACAGATCGCTTCTGGGACCACAAAATATCGAATTTTCGGGTGTTTTGGGCCTGAATTTGAGATATCGACTTTGGGCACCTAAAATATCGATTTTTAGCATGTTTTGAGCCTATTTTTTAAAAACATACTAGCACTGAGTAGGCATGTACAGATCACTTCTGGGACCCAAAAATATCGAATTTTCGGGTGTTTTGAGGTTGAATTTGAGATATAAACGAGTGCAGAAGATGCATACACATATTACCTTTGGGCACCTAAAATATCGATTTTCAGCATGTTTTGGGCCTATATCTGAGTAGGCATGTACAGATAGCTTCTGGGACTCCAAAATATCGAATTTTCGGGTGTTTGGAGCCTGAATTTGAGATATAAACGGGTACAGAAAATGCATGCACATATTGACTTTGGGCACCTAAAATATCGATTTTCAGCATGTTTTGGGCCTATATTTTGAAAATATTCTAGCACTGAGTAGGCATGTACAGATCGCTTCTGGGACCCCAAAATATCGAATTTTCGGGTGTTTTTAGCCTGAATTTGAGATATAAACGGGTACAGAAAATGCATGCACATATTGACTTTGGGCACCTAAAATATCGATTTTCAGCATGTTTTGGGCCTGTATTTTGAAAATACTCTAACACGGAGTAGGCATGTACAGATCACTTCTATGACCCAAAAATATCGAATTTTCGGGTGTTTTGAGGTTGAATTTGAGATATAAACGAGTGCAGAAGATGCATACACATATTACCTTTGGGCACCTAAAATATCGATTTTCAGCATGTTTTGGGCCTATATCTGAGTAGGCATGTACAGATAGCTTCTGGGACTCCAAAATATCGAATTTTCGGGTGTTTGGAGCCTGAATTTGAGATATAAACGGGTACAGAAAATGCATGCACATATTGACTTTGGGCACCTAAAATATCGATTTTCAGCATGTTTTGGGCCTATATTTTGAAAATATTCTAGCACTGATTAGTCATGTACAGATCGCTTCTGGGACCCCAAAATATCGAATTTTCGGGTGTTTTGATGCCTGAATTTGAGATATAAACGGGTACAGAAGATGCATACACATATTGACTTTGGTCACTTAAAATATCGATTTTCAGCATGTTTTGGGCCTGCATTTTGAAAATACTCTAACCCGGAGTAGGCATGTACAGATCGCTTCTGGGACCCCAAAATATCGAATTTTCGGGTGTTTTGGGCCAGAATTTGAGATATCGACTTTGGGCACCTAAAATATCGATTTCAGCATGTTTTGGGCCTATATTTTGAAAATATTCTAGCACTGAGTAGGCATGTACAGATCGCTTCTGGGACCCCAAAATCTCGAATTTTCGGGTGTTTTGAGCCTGAATTTGAGATATAAACGGGTACAGAAGATGCATGCACATATCGACTTTTGGGCACCTAAAATATCGATTTTGAGCATGTTTCGGGTCTCTATCTTGAAAATGTTCTATCACGGAGTAGGCAAGTACAGATCGCTTCTGGGACCCCAAAATATCGAATTTTCGGGTGTTTGGAGCCTGAATTTGAGATATAAACGGGTACAGAAGCATCCACATATCGACTTTTGGGCACCTAAAAGAACGATTTTCAGTATGTTTTGGGCCTGTATATTGAAAATACTCTGACAGATCGCTTCTGGGACCCCAAAATATCGAATTTTCGGGTGTTTTGGGCCTGAATTTAAGATATTGACTTTGGGCACCTAAAATATCGATTTTTAGCATGTTTTGGGCCTATATTTTAAAAATATTCTAGAACTGAGTAGGCATGTACAGATCGCTTTTGAGACCCCAAAATATCGAATTTTCGGGTGTTTTGAGCCTGAATTTGAGATATAAACGGGTACAGAAGATGCATGCACATATCGACTTTTGGGCACCTAAAATATCGATTTTGAGCATGTTTTGGGTCTGTATCTGAGTAGGCATGTACAGATCACTTCTGGGACCCAAAAATAGAGAATTTTCGGGTGTTTGGAGCCTGAATTTTAGATATATACGGGTACAGAAGCATCCACATATCGACTTTTGGACACCTAAAAGATCAATTTTCAGTATGTTTTGGGCCTGTATATTGAAAATACTCTAACAGATCGCTTCTGGGACCCCAAAATATCGAATTTTCGGGTGTTTTGGGCCTGAATTTGAGATATCGACTTTGGGCACCTAAAATATCGATTTTTAGCATGTTTTGGGCCTATATTTTGAAAATATTCTAGCACTGAGTAGGCATGTACAGATCGCTTCTGGGACCCCAAAATATCGAATTTTGGGTGTTTTGAGCCTGAATTTAAGATATAAACAGGTACTGAAGATGCATGCACATATCGACTTTTGGGCACATAAAATATTGATTTTGAGCATGTTTTGGGTCTGTATCTTGAAAACATTCTAACTAGGAGTAGGAATGTAGAGATCGCTTCTAAGACCCAAAAATACCGAATTTTCAGGTGTTTTCAGCCTGAATTTGAGATATAAACGGGTACAGAAGATGCATGCACACATCGACTTTGGACCTTTAAAATATCGATTTTTGGCACGTTTTGAGCCTATATTTTGAAAACATTCTAGCACTGACTAGGCATGTGCAGATCGCTTCTGGGACCCAAAAATATCGAATTTTCGGGTGTTTTGAGGTTGAATTTGAGATATAAACGAGTGCAGAAGATGCATACACATATTAACTTTGGGCACCTAAATTATCGATTTTCAGCATGTTTTTGGCCTGTATATTGAAAATACTCTAACACGGAGTAGGTATGTACAGATCGCTTTTAGGACCCAAAAATACCGAATTTTTGGGTGTTTTGAGCCTGAATTTAAGATATAAACGGGTACAGAAAATGCATGCACATATCGACTTTTGGGCACCTAAAATATCGATATTCTGTATGTTTTGGGCCTGTATTTTGAAAATACTCTAACAGGGAGTAGGCATGTACAGATCGCTTCTGGAACCCCAAAATATCGAATTTTCAGATGTTTTGGGCCTGAATTTGAGATTTCGACTTTGGTCACCTAAAATATCGATTTTTAGTATGTTTTGGGCCTATATTTTGAAAATATTCTAGCACTGAGTAGGCACGTACAGATCGCTTCTGGGACCCAAAAATATCGAATTTTCGGTTGTTTTGAGATTGAATTTGGGATATAAACGGGTGCAGAAGATGCATACACATATTGTTGACTTTGGTCACGTAAAATATCGATTTTCATCATGTTTTGGGCTTGAATCTGAGTAGGCATGTACAGATCGCTTCTGGGACCCCAAAATATCGAATTTTCGGGTGTTTTGAGCCTGAATTTGAGATATAAACGGGTACAGAAGATGCATGCACATATCGACTTTTGGGCACCTAAAATATCGATTTTGAGCATGTTTCGGGTCTGTATCTTGAAAACATTCTAGCACTGAGTAGGCATGTACAGATCGCTTCTGGGACTCAAAAATATCGAATTTTCGGGTGTTTTGAGGTTGAATTTGAGATATAAACGGGTGCAGAAGATGCATACACATATTAACTTTGGGCACCTAAAATATCGATTTTCAGCATGTTTTGGGCCTGTATCTGAGTAGGCATGTACAGATCGCTTCTGGGACCCCAAAATATCGAATTTTCGGGTGTTTGGATCTTTAATTTGAGATATAAACGGGTACAGAAGATGCATGCACATATCGACTTTTGGACACCTAAAATATCGATATTCTGTATGTTTTGGGCCTGTATTTTGAAAATACTCTAACACGGAGTAGGCATGTACAGATCGCTTCTGGGATTACAAAATATCGAATTTTCGGGTGTTTTGGGCCTGAATTTTAGATATCGACTTTGGGCACCTAAAATATCGATTTTTAGCATGTTTTGGGCCTATATATTGAAAATATTCTAGCACTGATTAGTCATGTACAGATCGCTTCTGGGACCCCAAAATATCGAATTTTCGGGTGTTTTGATGCCTGAATTTGAGATATAAACGGGTACAGAAGATACATACACATATTGACTTTGGTCACTTGAAATATCGATTTTCAGCATGTTTTGGGCCTGGATATTGAAAATATTCTATCACGGAGTAGGCAAGTACAGATCGCTTCTGGGACCCCAAAATATCGAATTTTCGGGTGTTTGGAGCCTGAATTTGAGATATAAACGGGTACAGAAGCATCCACATATCGACTTTTGGGCACCTAAAAGAACGATTTTCTGTATGTTTTGGGCCTGTATATTGAAAATACTCTGACAGATCGCTTCTGGGACCCCAAAATATCGAATTTTCTTGTGTTTTGGGCCTGAATTTAAGATATCGACTTTGGACACCTAAAATATCGATTTTTAGCATGTTTTGGGCCTATATTTTAAAAATATTCTAGCACTGAGTAGGCATGTACAGATCGCTTTTGAGACCCCAAAATATCGAATTTTCGGGTGTTTTAAGCCTGAATTTGAGATATAAACGGGTACAGATGATGCATGCACATATCGACTTTTGGGCACCTAAAATATCGATTTTGAGCATGTTTTGGGTCTGTATCTGAGTAGGCATGTACAGATCACTTCTGGGACCTAAAAATATAGAATTTTCGGGTGTTTGGAGCCTGAATTTGAGATATAAACGGGTACAGAAGCATCCACATATCGACTTTTGGGCACCTAAAAGATCGATTTTCAGTATGTTTTGGGCCTGTATATTGAAAATACTCTAACAGATCGCTTCTGGGACCCCAAAATATCGAAATTTCGGGTGTTTTGGTCCTGAATTTCAGATATCGACTTTAGGCACCAAAAATATTGATTTTTTAGCATGCTTTGTGCCTATATTTTGAAAATATTCTAGCAATGAGTAGGCATGTACAGATCGCTTTTGGGACCCCAAAATATCGAATTTTTGGGTGTTTTGAGCCTGAATTTAAGATATAAACGGGTATAGAAAATGCATGCACATATTGACTTTGGGCACCTAAAATATTAATTTTCAGCATGTTTTGGGCTTGTATTTTGAAAATACTCTAACACGGAGTAGGCATGTACAGATCGCTTCTGGGACCCAAAAATATCGAATTTTCGGGTGTTATGAGTCTGAATTTGATATATAAACATGTACTGAAGATGCATGCACATATCGACTTTTGGGCACCTAAAATATCGATTTTGAGCATGTTTTGGGCCTGTATCTGAGTAGGCATGTACAGATCGCTTCTTGGACTCCAAAATATCGAATTTTCGGGTGTTTTGCGCATGAATTTGAGATATCGACTTTGGGCACCTATAATATCGATTTTTAGCATGTTTTGGGTCTGTATTTTGAAAATACTCTAACACGGAGTAGGCATGTACAGATCGCTTCTGGGACCACAAAATATAGAATTTTCGGGTGTTTTGGGCCTGAATTTGAGATATCGACTTTGGGCACCAAAAATATCGATTTTTAGCATGTTTTGAGCCTATATTTTAAAAACATACTAGCACTGAGTAGGCATGTACAGATCGCTTCTGGGACCCAAAAATATCGAATTTTCGGGTGTTTTGAGGTTGAATTTGAGATATAAACGAGTGCAGAAGATGCATACACATATTACCTTTGGGCACCTAAAATATTGATTTTCAGCATGTTTTGGGCCTATATCTGAGTAGGCATGTACAGATAGCTTCTGGGAATCCAAAATATCGAATTTTCGGGTGTTTGGAGCCTGAATTTGAGATATAAATGAGTACAGAAGATGCATGCACATATCGACTTTTGGTCACCTAAAATATCGATTTTCTGTATGTTTTGGGCCTGTATTTTGAAAATACTCTAACACGGAGTATGTATGTACAGATCGCTTCTGGGACCCCAAAATATCGAATTTTCGGGGGTTTTGGGCCTGAATTTCAGATATTGACTTTGGGCACCTAAAATATCGATTGTTAGCATGTTTTGGGCCTATATTTTGAAAATATTCTAGCACTGAGTAGGCATGTACAGATCGCTTCTGGGACCCCAAAATATCAAATTTTCGGGTGTTTTGATGCCTGAATTTGAGATATAAACTGGTACAGAAGATGCATACACATATTGACTTTCGTCACTTAAAATATCGATTTTCAGCATGTTTTGGGCCTGTATATTGAAAATATTCTATCACGGAGTAGGCAAGTACAGATCGCTTCTGAGACCCCAAAATATCGAATTTTCGAGTGTTTAGAGCCTGAATTTGAGATATAAACGGGTACAGAAGCATCCACATATCGACTTTTGGGCACCTAAAAGATAGATTTTCAGTATGTTTTGGGCCTGTATATTGAAAATACTCTGACAGATCGCTTCTGGGAACCCAAAATATCGAATTTTCGGGTGTTTTGGGCCTGAATTTAAGATATCGACTTTGAGCACCTAAAATATCGATTTTTAGCATGTTTTGGTCCTATATTTTAAAAATATTCTAGAACTGAGTAGGCATGTACAGATCGCTTTTGAGACCCCAAAATATCGAATTTTCGGGTGTTTTGAGCCTGAAATTGAGATATAAACGGGTACAGAAGATGCATGCACATATCGACTTTTGGGCACCTAAAATATCGATTTTGAGCATGTTTTGGGTCTGTATCTGAGTAGGCATGTACAGATCACTTCTGGGACCCCAAAATATAGAATTTTCGGGTGTTTGGAGCCTGAATTTGAGATATAAACGGGTACAGAAGCATCCACATATCGACTTTTGGGCACCTAAAAGATCGATTTTCAGTATGTTTTGGGCCTGTATATTGAAAATACTCTAACAGATCGCTTCTGGGACCCCAAAATATCGAATTTTCGGGTGTTTTGGGCCTGAATTTAAGATATCGACTTTAGGCACCTAAAATATCGATTTTTAGCATGTTTTGGGCCTATATTTTGAAAATATTCTAGCAACGAGTAGGCATGTACAGATTGCTTCTGGGACCCCAAAATATCGAATTTTGGGGTGTTTTGAGCCTGAATTTAAGATATAAACAGGTACAGAAGATGCATGCACATATCGACTTTTTGGGCACTTAAAATATCGATTTTGAGCATGTTTTGGGTCTGTATCTTGAAAACATTCTAACTAAGAGTAAGAATGTAGAGATCGCTTCTAAGACCCAAAAATACCGAATTTTCGGGTGTTTTGAGCCTGAATTTGAGAGATAAACGGGTACAGAAGATGCATGCACATATCGACTTTTGGGCTCCTAAGAGATCGATTTTCAGTATGTTTTGGGCCTTTAATTTGAAAATACTCTAACACGGAGTAGGCATGTACAGTTCGCTTCTGGGACCCCAAAATATCGAATTTTCGGGTGTTTTGGGCCTGAATTTGAGATATCGACTTTGGGCACCTAAAATATCGATTTTTCGCATGTTTTGGGCCTATATTTTAAAAACAATCTAGCACTGAGTAGGCATGTACAGATCGCTTCTGGGACCCAAAAATACCGAATTTTCGGGTGTTTTGAGCCTGAATTTGAGATATAAACGGGTACAGAAGATTTATGCACATATCGACTTTTGGGCACCTAAAAGATCGTTTTTTAGTATGTTTTGGGCCTGTATTTTGAAAATACTCTAACACGGAGTAGTCAAGTACAGATCGCTTCTGGGACCCCAAAATATCGAATTTTAGGGTGTTTGGAGCCTGAATTTGAGATATAAACGGGTACAGAAGATGCATCCACATATTGACTTTTGGGCACCTAAAAGATCTATTTTCAGTATGTTTTGGGCCTATATATTGAAAAAACTCTAATACGGAGTAGGCATGTACAGATCGCTTCTGAGACCCAAAAATATCGGGTTTTCGTGCGTTTTGGGCCTGAATTTGATATATCGACTTTGGGCACCTAAATTATCGATTTTTAGCATGTTTTGAGCCTATATTTTGAAAATATTCTAGAACTAAGTAGGCATGTACAGATCACTTCTGGGACCCCAAAATATCGAATTTTTGGGTTTTTTGGGCCTGAATTTGAGATATCGACTTTGGGCTCCTAAAATATCGATTTTTAGCATGTTTTGGGCCTATATTTTGAAAATATTCTAGCAATTAGAAGGCATGTACAGATCGCTTCTGGGACCCCAAAATATCAAATTTTCGGGTGTTTGGAGCCTGAATTTAAGACATAAACGGGTACAGAAGATGCATGCACATATCGACTTTTGAGCACCTAAAAGATCGATTTTCAGTATGTTATGGGCCTGTATTTTGAAAATACTCTAACACGGAGTAGGCATGTACAGTTCGCTTTTGGACCCCAAAATATCGAATTTTCGGGTGTTTTGGGCCTGAATTTGAGATATCGACTTTGGGCACCTAAAATTTCGATTTTTAGCATGTTTTGGGCCTATATTTGAAAATACTCTGACACAGAGTAGGCATGTACAGATCGCTTCTGGCACTCCAAAATATCGAATTTTCGGGTGTTTTGAGCTTGAATTTGAGATATAAACGGGTACTGAAGATGCATGAACATATCGACTTTTGGGCCACTAAAATATCGATTTTGAGCATGTTTTGGGTCTGTATCTTGAAAACATTCTAACTAGGAGTAGGCATGTACAGATTGCTTCTAGGACAAAAAAATACCGAATTTTCGGGTGTTTTGATCTTGAATTTGAGATATAAACGGTTACAGAAGATGCATGCACATATCGACTTAGGACACTTAAAATATTTATTTTTAGCATGTTTTTAGCCTATATTTTGAAAACATTCTAACTAAGAGTAGGCATGTACAGATCGCTTCTAGGACCCAATAATACCGAATGTTCGGGTTTTTTGAGGTTGAATTTGGGATATAAACGGGTGCAGAAGATGCATACACATATTGACTTTGGTCACCTAAAATATCGATTTTCAGCATATTTTGGCCTGTATTTTTAAAATACTTTAACACGGAGTAGGCAAGTACAGATTGCTTCTGGGACCTCAAAATATCGTATTTTCGGGTGTTTTGAGGTTGAATTTGAGATATAAACGAGTGCAGAAGATGCATACACATATTAACTTTGGGCACCTAAAATATCGATTTTCAGCATGTTTTGGGCCTGTATCTGAGTAGGCATGTACAGATCGCTTCTGGGACCCCAAAATATCGAATTTTCGGTTGTTTGGAGCCTGAATTTAAAATATAAACGGGTACAGAAGATGCATGCACATATCGACTTTTGTGCACCTAATAGATCGATTTTCAGTATGATATGGGCCTGTATTTTGAAAATACTCTAACACGGAGTAGGCATGTACAGTTCGCTTCTGGGACCCCAAAATATCGAATTTTCGGGTGTTTTGGGCCTGAATTTTAGATATCGACTTTGGGCACCTAAAATATCGATTTTTAGCATGTTTTGGGCCTGTATCTGAGTAGGCATGTACAGATCGGTTCTAGGACCCCAAAATATCGAATTTTCGGGTGTTTTGAGGTTGAATTAGAGATATAAACGAGTGCAGAAGATGCATACACATATTAACTTTGGGCACCTAAAATATCGATTTTCAGCATGTTTTGGGCCTGTATCTGAGTAGGCATGTACAGATCGTTTCTGGGACCCCAAAATATCGAATTTTCGGGTGTTTGGAGCCTGAGTTTGAGATATAAACGGGTACAGAAGATGCATGCACATATCGACTTTTGGGCACCTAAAAGTTCGATTTTCAGTATGATATGGGCCTATATTTTGAAAATATTCTAGCACTAAGTAGGCATGTACAGATTACTTCTGGGACCCCAAAATATCGAATTTTCGGGTGTTTTGATCCTGAATTTGACATATAAACGGGTACAGAAGATGCATGCACATATCGACTTTGGACACTTAAAATATAGATTTTTAGCATGTTTTGAGCCTATATTTTGAAAACATTCTAGCACTGACTAGGCGTGTACAGTTCCCTTCTGGGACCCAAAAAATATCGAATTTTTGGGTGTTTTGAGGTTGAATTTGGGATATAAACGGGTGCAGAAGATGCATACACATATTGACTTTGGTCACCTAAAATATCGATTTTCAGCATGTTTTGGGCCTGTATTGTGAAAATACTCTAACACGGAGTAGGCAAGTACAGATCGCTTCTGGGACCCCAAAATATCGAATTTTCGGGTGTTTTGAGGTTGAATTTGGGATATAAACGGGTGCAGAAGATGCATACGCATTTTGACTTTGTGCACCTAAAATATCGATTTTCAGCATGTTTTGGGCCTGTATCTGAGTAGGCATGTACAGATCGCTTCTGGGACCCCAAAATATCTAATTTTCTGGTGTTTGGAGCCTGAATTTGAGATATAAACTTGTACAGAAGATGCATGCACATATCGACTTTTGGGCACCTAAAAGATCGATTTTCAGTATGTTATGGGCCTGTATTTTGAAAATACTCTAACACAGAGTTGGCATGTACAGATCGTTTCTGGGACCCAAAAATATCGAATTTTCAAGTGTTTTTGGCCTGAATTTGAGATATCGACTTTGGGCACCTAAAATATCGATTTTTAGCATGTTTTGAGCCTATATTTTGAAAACCTTCTAGCACTGAGTAGGCATGTACAGTTCGCTTCTGGGGCCCATAAAATATCGAATTTTCGGGTATTTTGAGGTTGAATTTGGGATATAAACGGGTGCAGAAGATGCAAACACATATTGACTTTGGTCACCTAAAATATCGATTTTCAGCATGTTTTGGGCCTGTATTTTGAAAATACTGTAACACGGAGTAGGCAAGTACAGATCGCTTCTGGGACCCCAATATATCGAATTTTCGGGTGTTTAAAGCCTGAATTTGAGATATAAACGGGTACAGATGATACATCAACATATCGACTTTTGGGCACCTAAAAGATCTATTTTCAGTATGTTTTGGGCCTGTATATTGGAAATACTCTTACACGGAGTATGCATGTACAGATCGCTTCTGATAGCCCAAAACATCGAATTTTTGGGTGTTTTGGGCCTGAATTTGAGATATCGACTTTGGGCTCCTAAAATATCGATTTTTTGCATGTTTTGGGCCTATATTTTGAAAATATTCTAGCAATGAGAAGGTATGTACAGATCGCTTCAGGGACCACAAAATATCAAATTTTCGAGTGTTTTGATCCTGAATTTGAGATATAAACGGGTACAGAAGATACATGCACATATCGACTTTTGGGCACATAAAATATCGATTTTGAGCATGTTTTGGGTCTGTATCTTGAAAACATTCTAAATAAGAGTAGGCATGTACAGGTCGCTTCTAGGACCCAAAAATACCGAATGTTCGGGTTTTTTGAGGTTGAATTTGGGATATAAACGGGTGCAGAAGATGCTTACACATATTAACTTTGGGCACCTAAAATATCGATTTTCAGCATGTTTTGGGCCATTATCTGAGTAGGCATGTACAGATCGTTTCTGGGACCCCAAAATATCAAATTTTTGGGTGTTTGGAGCCTGAATTTGAGATATAAACGGGTACAGAAGATGCATGCACATATCGACTTTTGGGCACTTAAAAGATCGATTTTCAGTATGATATGGGCCTATATTTTGAAAACATTCTAGCACTGAGTAGGCATGTACAGATTGCTTCTGGGACTCCCAAATATCAAATTTTCGGGTGTTTTGATCCTGAATTTGAGATATAAACTTGTACAGAAGATGCATGCACATATCGACTTTTATGCACCTAAAATATCGATTTTGAGCATGTTTTGGGTCAGTATCTTGAAAACATTCTAACTAGGATTAGGCATGTACAGATCGCTTCTAGGACCCAAAAATACCGAATTTTCTGGTGTTTTGAGCCTGAATTTGAGATATAAACGGGTACATAAGATGCATGCACATATCGACTTTGGACACTTAAAATAACGATTTTTAGCATGTTTTGAGCCTATATTTTGAAAACATTCAAGAACTGAGTATTCATGTACAGATCGCTTCTGGGACCCAAAAATATCGAATTTTCGGGTGTTTTGAGGTTGAATTTGGGATATAAACTGGTGCAGAAGATGCATACACATATTGACTTTGGGCACCTAAAATATTGATTTTCAGCATGTTTTGGGCCTGTATCTGAGTAGGCATGTACAGATCGCTTCTGGGACCCCAAAATATCGTATTTTCGGGTGTTTGGAGCCTGAATTTGAGATATAAACGGGTACAGAAGATGCATGCACATATCGACTTTTGGGCACCTAAAAGATCGATTTTCAGTATGTTATGGGCCTGTATTTTGAAAATACTCTAACACGGAGTAGGCATGTACAGATTGCTTCTGGGACCCCAAAATATCGAATTTTCAGGTGTTTTGGGCCTGAATTTGAGATATCGACTTTGGGCACCTAAAATATCGATTTATAGCATGTTTTGGGCCTATATTTTGAAAGTATTCTAGCACTAAGTAGGCATGTACAGATCACTTCTGGGACCCCAAAATATCGAATTTTCGGGTGTTTTGATCCTGAATTTGAGATATTAACGGGTACAGAAGATGCATGCACATATCGACTTAGGACATTTAAAATATCGATTTTTAGCATGTTTAGAGCCTATATTTTGAAAACCTTCTAGCACTGAGTAGGCATGTACAGTTCGCTTTTGGGGCCCAAAAAATATCGAATTTTCAGGTGTTTTGAGGTTGAATTTAGGATATAAACGGGTGCAGAAGATGCATACACATATTGACTTTAGTCACCTAAAATATCGATTTTCAGCATGTTTTGGGCTTGTATTTTGAAAATACTCTAACACGGAGTAGGCAAATACAGATCGCTTCTGGGACCGCAAAATATCAAATTTTCGGGTGTTTGGAGCCTGAATTTGAGATATAAACGGGTACAGAAGATGCATGCACATATCGACTTTTGGGCACCTAAAAGATCGATTTTCAGTATGTTATGGGCCTGTATTTTAAAATTACTCTAACACGGAGTAGGCAAGTACAGATCGCTTGTGGAACACCAAAATATCGAATTTTCGGGTGTTTTGGGCCTAAATTTGAGATATCGACTTTGGGCACCTAAAATATCGATTTTTAGCATGTTTTGGGCCTATATTTTGAAAATATTCTAGCACTGAGTAGGCATGTACAGATCGCTTCTGGGACCACAAAATATCAAATTTTCGGGTGTTTTGATCCTGAATTTGAGATATAAACGGGTACAGAAGATGCATGCACATATCGACTTTTGGGCCACTAAAATATCGATTTTGAGCATGTTTTGGGTCTGTATCTTGAAAACATTCTAACTAAGAGTAGGCATGTACAGATCGCTTCTAGGACCCAAAAATACCGATTGTTCGGGTTTTTTGAGGTTGAATTTGGGATATAAACGGGTGCAGAAGATGCATACACATATTGACTTTGGTCACCTAAAATATCGATTTTCAGCATGTTTTGGGCCTATATTTGAAAATACTCTGACACAGAGTAGGCATGTACAGATCGCTTCTGGCACTCCAAAATATTGAATTTTCGGGTGTTTTGAGCTTGAATTTGAGATATAAACGGGTACTGAAGATGCATGAACATATCGACTTTTGGGCCACTAAAATATCGATTTTGAGCATGTTTTGGGCCTGTATTTTGAAAATACTCTAAAACGGAGTAGGTATGTACAGATCGCTTCTCTGACCCCAAAATTTCGAATTTTCGGGTGTTTTGAGCCTGAATTTGAGATATCTACTTTGGGTACCTAATATTTCGATTTTTAGCATGTGTTGGGCCTATTTTTGAAAATACTCTAACACAGAGTAGGCATGTACAGATCGCTTCTGGCACTCCAAAATATCGAATTTTCGGGTGTTTTAAGCCTGAATTTGAGATATAAACGGGTACTGAAGATGCATGAACATATCGACTTTTCGGCCACTAAAATATCGATTTTAAGCATGTTTTGGGTCTGTATCTTGAAAACATTGTAACTAGGAGTAGGCATGTACAGATCGCTTCTGGGAACCAAAAATCTCTAATTTTCGGGTGTTTTGAGGTTGAATTTGAGATATAAACGAGTGCAGAAGATGCATACACATATTAACTTTGGGCACCTAAAATATCGATTTTCAGCATGTTTTGGGCCTCTATCTGAATAGGCATGTACCGATCGCTTCTGGGACCCCAAAATATCAAATTTTCGGGTTTTTGGAGCCTGAATTTGAGATATAAACGGGTACAGAAGATGCATGCACATATCGACTTTTGGGCACCTAAAAGATCGATTTTCAGTATGTTATGGGCCTGTATTTTGAAAATACTCTAACACGGAGTAGGCATGTACAGTTCGCTTCTGGGACCCCAAAATATCGAATTTTCGGGTGTTTTGGGCCTGAATTTGAGATATCGACTTTGGGCACCTAAAATTTCGATTTTTAGCATGTTTTGGGCCTATATTTGAAAGTACTCTGACACAGAGTAGGCATGTACAGATCGCTTCCGGCACTCCAAAATATCGAATTTTCGGGTGTTTTGAGCCTGAATTTGAGATATAAACGGGTACTGAAGATGCATGAACATATCGACTTTTGGGCCACTAAAATATCGATTTTGAGCATGTTTTGGGTCTGTATCTTGAAAACATTCTAACTAGGAGTAGGCATGTACAGATCGCTTCTAGGACAAAAAAATACCGAATTTTCGGGTGTTTTGATCCTGAATTTGAGATATAAACGGTTACAAAAGATGCATGCACATATCGACTTAGGACACTTAAAATATTTATTTTTAGCATGTTTTGAGCCTATATTTTGAAATCATTCTAGCACTGAGTAGGCATGTACAGATTGCTTCTGGGACCCCAAAATATCGAATTTTCGGGTGTTTTGAGGTTGAATTTGAGTTATAAACGAGTGCAGAAGATGCATACACATATTAACTTTGGGCTCCTAAAATATCGATTTTCAGCATGTTTTGGGCATGTATCTGAGTAGGCATGTATAGATAGCTTCTGGGACCCCAAAATATCGAATTTTCGGGTGTTTGGAGCCTGAGTTTGAGATATAAACGGGTACAGAAGATGCATGCACATATCGACTTTTGGGCACGTAAAAGATCGATTTTCAGTATGATATGGGCCTGTATTTTGTAAATACTCTTACACGGAGTAGGCATCTACAGTTCGCTTCTGGGACCCCAAAATATCGAATTTTCGGGTGTTTTGGGCCTGAATTTGAGATATTGACTTTGGGCACCTAAAATATCGATTTTTAGCATGTTTTATGCCTATATTTTGAAAATATTCTAGCACTAAGTAGGCATGTACAGATCACTTCTGGGACCCCAAAATATCGAATTTTCGGGTGTTTTGATCCTGAATTTGAGATATAAACGGGTACAGAAAATGCATGCACATATCGACTTTGGATACTTAAAATATCGATTTTTAGCGTGTTTGGAGCCTATATTTTGAAAACATTCTTGCCCTGACTAGGCATATACAGTTCGCTTCTGGGACCCCAAAAATATCGAATTTTCGGGAGTTTTGAGGTTGAATTTGGGATATAAACGGGTGCAGAAGATGCATACACATATTGACTTTGGTCACCTAAAATATCGATTTTCAGCATTTTTTGGGCCTGTATTTTGAAAATACTCTAACACGGAGTAGGCAAGTACAGATCACTTCTAGGACAAAAAAATATCGAATTTTCGGGTGTTTGGAGCCTGAATTTGAGGTATAAACAGGTACAGAAGATGCATGCACATATCGACTTTTGGGCACCTAAATTATCGATTTTCTGTATGTTTTGGGCCTGTATTTTGAAAATACTCTAAAACGGAGTAGGTATGTACAGATCGCTTCTCTTACCCCAAAATATCGAATTTTCGGGTGTTTTGGGCCTGAATTTGAGATATCTACTTTGGGCACCTAATATTTCGATTTTTAGCATGTTTTGGGCCTATATTTGAAAATACTTTAACACAGAGTAGGCATGTACAGATCGCTTCTGGCACTCCAAAATATCGAATTTTCGGGTGTTTTGAGCCTGAATTTGAGATATAAAAGGGTACTGAAGATGCATGAACATATCGACTTTTCGGCCACTAAAATATCGATTTTAAGCATGTTTTGGGTCTATATCTTGAAAACATTCTAACTAGGAGTGCAGGCATGTACAGATCGCTTCTAGGACAAAAAAATACCGAATTTTCGGGAGTTTTGAGCATGAATTTGAGATATAAACGGGTACAGAAGATGCATGCACATATCGACTTTGGACACTTAAAATATCTATTTTTAGCATGTTTTGAGCCTATATTTTGAAAACATTCTAGCACTGAGTAGGCATTCACAGATCGCTTCTGTGATCCAAAAATATCGAATTTTCGGGTGTTTTGAGGTTGAATTTGAGATATAAACGAGTGCAGAAGATGCATACACATATTGACTTTGGTCACCTAAAATATCGATTTTCAGCATGTTTTGGCCTGTATTTTGAAAATACTTTAACACGGAGTAGGCAAGTACAGATTGCTTCTGGGACCTCAAAATATCGTATTTTCGGGTGTTTTGAGGTTGAATTTGAGATATAAACGAGTGCAGAAGATGCATACATATATTAACTTTGGGCACCTAAAATATCGATTTTCAGCATGTTTTGGGCCTGTATCTGAGTAGGCATGTACAGATCGCTTCTGGGACCCCAAAATATCGAATTTTCGGGTGTTTGGAGCCTGAATTTAAAATATAAACGGGTACAGAAGATGCATGCACATATCGACTTTTGTGCACCTAATAGATCGATTTTCAGTATGATATGGGCCTGTATTTTGAAAATTCTCTAACACGGAGTAGGCATGTACAGTTCGCTTCTGGGACCCCAAAATATCGAATTTTCGGGTGTTTTGGGCCTGAATTTGAGATATCGACTTTGGGCACCTAAAATATCGATTTTTAGCATGTTTTGGGCCTATATTTTGAAAATATTCTAGCACTAAGTAGGCATGTACAGATCACTTCTGGGACCCCAAAATATCGAATTTTCGGGTGTTTTGATCCTGAATTTGAGATATAAACGGGTACAGAAGAAGCATGCACATATCGACTTTGGACACTTAAAATATCTATTTTTAGCATGTTTTGAGCCTATATTTTGAAAACATTCTAGCACTGACTAGGCATGTACAGTTCGCTTCTGGGACCCAAAAAATTTCGAGTTTTCGGGTGTTTTGAGGTTGAATTTGGGATATAAACGGGTGCAGAAGATGCATACACATATTGACTTTGGTCACCTAAAATATCGATTTTCAGCATGTTATGGGCCTGTATCTGAGTAGGCATGTACAGATCGGTTCTAGGACCCCAAAATATCGAATTTTCGGGTGTTTTGAGGTTGAATTAGAGATATAAACGAGTGCAGAAGATGCATACACATATTAACTTTGGGCACCTAAAATATCGATTTTCAGCATGTTTTGGGCCTGTATCTGAGTAGGCATGTACAGATCGCTTCTGGGACCCCAAAATATCGAATTTTCGGGTGTTTGGAGCCTGAGTTTGAGATATAAACGGGTACAGAAGATGCATGCACATATCGACTTTTGGGCACCTAAAAGTTCGATTTTCAGTATGATATGGGCCTATATTTTGAAAATATTCTAGCACTAAGTAGGCATGTACAGATTACTTCTGGGACCCCAAAATATCGAATTTTTGGTTGTTTTGATCCTGAATTTGACATATAAACGGGTACAGAAGATGCATGCACATATCGACTTTGGACACTTAAAATATCGATTTTTAGCATGTTTTGAGCCTATATTTTGAAAACATTCTAGCACTGACTAGGCGTGTACAGTTCCCTTCTGGGACCCAAAAAATATCGAATTTTTGGGTGTTTTGAGGTTGAATTTGGGATATAAACGGGTGCAGAAGATGCATACACATATTGACTTTGGTCACCTAAAATATCGATTTTCAGCATGTTTTGGGCCTGTATAGTGAAAATACTCTAACACGGAGTAGGCAAGTACAAATCGCTTCTGGGACCCCAAAATATCGAATTTTCGGGTGTTTTGAGGTTGAATTTGGGATATAAACGGGTGCAGAAGATGCATACATATATTGACTTTGGTCACTTAAAATATCGATTTTCAGCATGCTTTGGGCCTGTATTTTGAAAATACTCTAACACGGAGTAGGCAAGTACAGATCACTTCTAGGACCAAAAAATATCGAATTTTCAGGTGTTTGGAGCCTGAATTTGAGGTATAAACAGGTACAGAAGATGCATACACATATTAACTTTGGGCACCTAAAATATCGATTTTCAGCATGTTTTGGGCCTGTATCTGAATAGGCATGTACCGATCGCTTCTGGGACCCCAAAATATCAAATTTTCGGGTTTTTGGAGCCTGAATTTGAGATATAAACGGGTACAGAAGATGCATGCACATATCGACTTTTGGGCACCTAAAAGATCGATTTTCAGTATGTTATGGGCCTGTATTTTGAAAATACTCTAACACGGAGTAGGCATGTACAGTTCGCTTCTGGGACCCCAAAATATCGAATTTTCGGGTGTTTTGGGCCTGAATTTGAGATATCGACTTTGGGCACCTAAAATTTCGATTTTTAGCATGTTTTGGGCCTATATTTGAAAGTACTCTGACACAGAGTAGGCATGTACAGATCGCTTCCGGCACTCCAAAATATCGAATTTTCGGGTGTTTTGAGCCTGAATTTGAGATATAAACGGGTACTGAAGATGCATGAACATATCGACTTTTGGGCCACTAAAATATCGATTTTGAGCATGTTTTGGGTCTGTATCTTGAAAACATTCTAACTAGGAGTAGGCATGTACAGATCGCTTCTAGGACAAAAAAATACCGAATTTTCGGGTGTTTTGATCCTGAATTTGAGATATAAACGGTTACAAAAGATGCATGCACATATCGACTTAGGACACTTAAAATATTTGTTTTTAGCATGTTTTGAGCCTATATTTTGAAATCATTCTAGCACTGAGTAGGCATGTACAGATTGCTTCTGGGACCCCAAAATATCGAATTTTCGGGTGTTTTGAGGTTGAATTTGAGTTATAAACGAGTGCAGAAGATGCATACACATATTAACTTTGGGCTCCTAAAATATCGATTTTCAGCATGTTTTGGGCATGTATCTGAGTAGGCATGTATAGATAGCTTCTGGGACCCCAAAATATCGAATTTTCGGGTGTTTGGAGCCTGAGTTTGAGATATAAACGGGTACAGAAGATGCATGCACATATCGACTTTTGGGCACGTAAAAGATCGATTTTCAGTATGATATGGGCCTGTATTTTGTAAATACTCTTACACGGAGTAGGCATGTACAGTTCGCTTCTGGGACCCCAAAATATCGAATTTTCGGGTGTTTTGGGCCTGAATTTGAGATATTGACTTTGGGCACCTAAAATATCGATTTTTAGCATGTTTTATGCCTATATTTTGAAAATATTCTAGCACTAAGTAGGCATGTACAGATCACTTCTGGGACCCCAAAATATCGAATTTTCGGGTGTTTTGATCCTGAATTTGAGATATAAACGGGTACAGAAAATGCATGCACATATCGACTTTGGATACTTAAAATATCGATTTTTAGCGTGTTTGGAGCCTATATTTTGAAAACATTCTTGCCCTGACTAGGCATATACAGTTCGCTTCTGGGACCCCAAAAATATCGAATTTTCGGGAGTTTTGAGGTTGAATTTGGGATATAAACGGGTGCAGAAGATGCATACACATATTGACTTTGGTCACCTAAAATATCGATTTTCAGCATTTTTTGGGCCTGTATTTTGAAAATACTCTAACACGGAGTAGGCAAGTACAGATCACTTCTAGGACAAAAAAATATCGAATTTTCGGGTGTTTGGAGCCTGAATTTGAGGTATAAACAGGTACAGAAGATGCATGCACATATCGACTTTTGGGCACCTAAATTATCGATTTTCTGTATGTTTTGGGCCTGTATTTTGAAAATACTCTAAAACGGAGTAGGTATGTACAGATCGCTTCTCTGACCCCAAAATATCGAATTTTCGGGTGTTTTGGGCCTGAATTTGAGATATCTACTTTGGGCACCTAATATTTCGATTTTTAGCATGTTTTGGGCCTATATTTGAAAATACTTTAACACAGAGTAGGCATGTACAGATCGCTTCTGGCACTCCAAAATATCGAATTTTCGGGTGTTTTGAGCCTGAATTTGAGATATAAAAGGGTACTGAAGATGCATGAACATATCGACTTTTCGGCCACTAAAATATCGATTTTAAGCATGTTTTGGGTCTATATCTTGAAAACATTCTAACTAGGAGTGCAGGCATGTACAGATCGCTTCTAGGACAAAAAAATACCGAATTTTCGGGAGTTTTGAGCATGAATTTGAGATATAAACGGGTACAGAAGATGCATGCACATATCGACTTTGGACACTTAAAATATCTATTTTTAGCATGTTTTGAGCCTATATTTTGAAAACATTCTAGCACTGAGTAGGCATTCACAGATCGCTTCTGTGATCCAAAAATATCGAATTTTCGGGTGTTTTGAGGTTGAATTTGAGATATAAACGAGTGCAGAAGATGCATACACATATTAACTTTGGACACCTAAAATATCGATTTTCAGCATGTTTTGGGCCTGTATCTGAGTAGGCATGTACAGATCGCTTCTAGGACCCCAAAATAACGAATTTTCGGGTGTTTTGAGGTTGAATTTGAGATATAAACGAGTGCAGAAGATGCATACACATATTAACTTTGGGCACCTAAAATATCTATTTTCAGCATGTTTTGGGCCTGTATCTGAGTAGGCATGTACAGATCGCTTCTGGGACCCCCAAATATCGAATTTTAGGGTGTTTGGAGCCTGAATTTGAGGTATAAACGGGTACAGAAGATGCATGCACATATCGACTTTTGGGCACCTAAAATATAGATTTTCTGTATGTTTTGGGCCTGTATTTTGAAAATACTCTAACACGGAGTAGGTATGTACATATCGCTTCTCTGACCATAAAATATCGAATTTTCGGGTGTTTTGGGCCTAAATTTCAGATATCGACTTTGGGCACCTAAAATTTCGATTTTTACCATGTTTTGGGCCTATATTTGAAAATACTTTAACACAGTGTAGGCATGTACAGATCGCTTCTGGCACTCCAAATTATCGAATTTTCGGGTGTTTTGAGCCTGAATTTGAGATATAAACGGGTACTACAGATGCATGAACATATCGACTTTTATGCCACTAAAATATCGATTTTGAGCATGTTTTTGGTATGTATCTTGAAAACATTCTAACTAGGAGTAGGCATGTACAGATCGCTTCCAGGACAAAAAAATACCGAATTTTCGGGTGTTTTGAGCTTGAATTTGAGATATAAACGGGTACAGAAGATGCATACACATATCGACTTTGGACACTTAAAATATCTATTTTTAGCATGTTTTGAAGCCATATTTTGAAAAAATTCTAGCACTGAGTAGGCATGTACAGATCGCTTCTGGGACCCAAAAATGTCGAATTTTCTGGTGTTTTGAGGCTAAATTTGAGCTGTAACGAGTGCAGAAGATGCATACGCATATTAACTTTGGGCACCTAAAATATCGATTTTAAGCATGTTTTGGGCCTGTATCTGAGTAGGCATGTACAGATCTCTTCAGGGACCCAAAAATATGGAATTTTCGGGTGTTTGGAGCCTGAATTTGATATATAAACGGGTACAGAAGATGCATGCACATATCGACTTTTGGGCACCTAAAAGTTCGATTTTCAGTGTGATATGGGCCTATATTTTGAAAATATTCTAGCACTAAGTAGGCATGTACAGATTACTTCTGGGACCCCAAAATATCGAATTTTCGGGTGTTTTGATCCTGAATTTGACATATAAACGGGTACAGAAGATGCATGCACATATCGACTTTGGACACTTAAAATATCGATTTTTAGCATGTTTTGAGCCTATATTTTGAAAACATTCTAGCACTGACTAGGCGTGTACAGTTCCCTTCTGGGACCCAAAAAATATCGAATTTTTGGGTGTTTTGAGGTTGAATTTGGGATATAAACGGGTGCAGAAGATGCATACACATATTGACTTTGGTCACCTAAAATATCGATTTTCAGCATGTTTTGGGCCTGTATTGTGAAAATACTCTAACACGTAGTAGGCAAGTACAGATCGCTTCTGGGACCCCAAAATATCGAATTTTCGGGTGTTTTGGGCCTGAATTTGAGATATCGACTTTGGGCACCTAAAATATCGATTTTTAGCATGTTTTTGGCCTATATTTTGAAAATATTCTAGCACTAAGTAGGCATGTACAGATCACTTCTGGGATACCAAAATATCGGTTTTTCGGGTGTTTTGATCTTGAATTTGAGATATAAATGGGTACAGAAGATGCATGCACATATCAACTTTGGACATTCAAAATATCGATTTTTAGCATGTTTTAAGCATATATATATATTTTGAAAACATTCTAGCACTGACGAGGCATGTACAGTTCGCTTCTGGGAACCCAAAAATATCAAATTTTCGGGTGTTTTGAGGTTCAATTTGGGATATAAACGGGTGCAGAAGATGCATGCACATGATGACTTTGGTCACCTAAAATATCGATTTTCAGTATGTTTTGGACCTGTATATTGAAAATACTCTCACACGGAGTAGGCATGTACAGATCGCTTCTGGGACCCCAAAAGATCGAATTTTCGGGTGTTTTGGGCCTGAATTTAAGATATCGACTTTGGGCACCTAAAATATCGATTTTCAGCATGTTTTGGGCGTGTATTTTGAAAATACTCTACCACGGAGTAGGAATGTACAGATCGCTTCTGGGACCCAAAAATATCGAATTTTCGGGTGTTTTCTGCCTGAATTTGAGATATAAACGGGTACAGAAGATGCATGCACATATCGACTTTTGGGCACCTAAAATATCGATTTTGAGCAAGTTTTGGGTCTGTATCTTGAAAACATTCTAACTAGTAGTAGGCATGTACAGATCGAGTCTAGAACCCAAAAATACCGAATTTTCGGGGGTTTTGAGCCTGAATTTGAGATATAAACGGGTACAGAAAATGCATGCACATATCGACTTTTGGGCACCTAAAAGATCGATTTTCAGTATGTTTTAGGTCTGTATCTTGAAAACATTCTCACTAGGTGTAGGCATGTACAGTTCGCTTCTAGGACCCAAAAATACCGAATTTTCGGGTGTTTTGAGCCTGAATTTGAGATATAAACGGGTACAGAAGATGCATGCACATATTGACTTTGGGCACCTAAAATATCGATAATTAGTATGTTTTGGGCCTATATTTTAAAAATATTCAAGCGCTGAGTAGGCATGTACATATCGCTTCTATGACTCCATAATATCGAATTTTCGGGTGTTTTGAGCCTGAATTTGAGATATAAACGGGTACAGAAGATGCATGCACATATCGACTTTAGACACTTAAAATATCGATTTTCAGCATGTTTTGAGCCTATATTTTGAAAACATTCTAGCACTGAGTAGGCATGTACAGATCGCTTCTGGGACCAAAAAATATCGAATTTTCGGGTGTTTTGGGGTTGAATTTGGGATATAAACGGTTGCAGAAGATGCATACACATATTGACTTTGGGCACCTAAACTAGCGATTTTCAGCATGTTTTGGGCCTGTATCTGAATAGGCATTTGCGGGTGTTTTGAGCCTGAATTTGAGATATAGACGGGTTCTGAAGATGCATGCACATATCGACTTGTGGGCACCTAAAATATCGATTTTGAGCATATTTTGGGTCTGTATCTTGAAAACATTCTAACTAGGAGTAGGCATGTACATATCGCTTCTAGGACCCAAAAATACCGAATTTTCGGGTGTTTTGAGCCTGAATTTAAGATATAAACGGGTACAGAAGATCGACTTTGGACACTAAAAATATCGATTTTTAGCTTGTTTTGAGCCTATATTTTGAAAACATTCTAGCACTGACTAGGCATGTACAGATCGCTTCTGGGACCGAAAAATATCGAATTTTCGGGTGTTTTGGGTTTGAATTTGGGATATAAACGGTTGCAGAAGATAAATACACATATTGACTTTGTGCACCTAAAATATCGATTTTCAGCATGTTTTGGGCCTGTATCTGAATAGGCATGTACAGATCGCTTCTGGGACCGAAAAATATCGAATTTTCGGGTGTTTTGGGCTTGAATTTGATATATCGACTCTAGGCACTTAAAATATCGATTTTAGCATGTTTTGGGTCTATATTTTGAAAATGTTCTAGCACTGAGTAGGCATGTACAGATCGCTTCTGGGAACCCAAAATATCATATTTTCAGGTGTTTTGAGGATGAATTTGGAATATAATCTGGTGCCGAAGATGCATGCACGTATTGACTTTGGGCACCTAAAATATCGATTTTGAGCATGTTTTGAGCCTATATTTTGAAAACATTCTAGCACTGAGTAGACATGTACAGATCGCTTCTGGGAACCTAAAATATCGAATTTTCGGATGTTTTGAGGTTGAATTTGGGATATAAACGAGTGCAGAAGATGCATACACATATTGACTTTGGGCACCTAAAATATCGATTTTCAGCATGTTTTGGGCCTGTATTTTGAAAATACTCTAACACGAAGTAGGCATGTACAGATCGCTTCTGGGACCCCATAATATCGAATTTTCGGGTGTTTTGGGCCTGAATTTGAGATATCGACTCTGGGCACCTAAAATATTGATTTTTAGCATGTTTTAGGTCTATATTTTGAAAATATTCTAGCACTGAGTAGGCATGTGCAGATCGCTTCAGGGACCCCAAAATATCGAATTTTCGGGTGTTTTGAGCCTGAATTTGAGATATAAACGGGTACAGAAGATGCATGCACATATCGACTTTGGGCGCCTAAAAGATCGATTTTCAGCATGTTTTGCGCCTGTATTCAGAAAATTCTCTAACACGGGGTAGGCATGTACAGATCGCTTCTGGAACCTCAAAATATCGAATTTTCGAGTGTTTTGAGCCTGAATTTGAGATATAAACGGGTACTGAAGATGCATGCACATATCGACTTTGGAGACTTAAAATATCGATTTTTAAGCATGTTTTGAGCCTATATTTTGAAAATATTCTAGCACTTATTAGGCATGTACAGATCGCTTCTGGGAACCCAAAATATCATATTTTCAGGTGTTTTGAGGATGAACTTGGAATATAATCTGGTGCCGAAGATGCATGCACGTATTGACTTTGGGCACCTAAAATATCGATTTTGAGCATGTTTTGGGTCTGTATCTTGAAAACATTCAAACTAGGACTAGGCATGTAGAGATCGCTTCTAGGACCCCGAAATACCGAATTTTGGGGTGTTTTGAGCCTGAATTTGATATATAAACGGGTACAGAAGATGAATGCACATATCGACTTTGGACACTTAAAATATCGATTTTTAGCATGTTTTGAGCCTATATTTTGAAAAAATTCTAGCACTGTGTAGGCATGTACAGATCGCTTCTGGGACCCAAAAATATCGAATTTTCGGGTGTTTTGAGGCTGAATTTGCGATGAAAACGGGTACAGAAGATGCTTACACATATTAACTTTCGTCACCTAAAATATCGATTTTCAACACGTTTTGGGCCTATATTTTGAAAATATTCTAGCACTGAGTAGGCATGTACAGATTGCTTCTGGGACCCCAAAATATTGATTTTTCGGGTGTTTTAAGCCTGAATTTGAGATGTAAATGGGTACTGAAGATGCATGCACATATCAACTTTTGGACACCTAAAATATCGATTTTGAGCATGTTTTGGGTCTGTATCTTGAAAACATTCTAATTAGGAGTAGGCATGTACAGATTGCTTCTAGGACCCAAAAATACCGATCTTTCGGGTGTTTTGAGCATGAATTTGAGATATAAACAGGTACAGAAGATGCATGCACATATCGACTTTGGACACTTAAAATATCGATTTTTAACATGTTTTGAGCCTATATTTTGAAAACATTCTAGCACTGAGTAGACATGTACAGATCGCTTCTGGGACCCCAAAGTATCAAATTTTCGGGTGTTTTCAGCCTTAATTTGAGATATAAACGGGTACAGAAGATGCATACACATATTGACTTTGGGCACCTAAAATATCGATTTTCAGCATGTTTTGGGCCTGTATTTTGAAAATACGCTAACACGGAGTAGGCATGTACAGATCGCTTCTGGGACCCAAAAATATCGAATTTTCGGGTGTTTTGGGCCTGAATTTGATATATCGACCTTGGGCACCTATAATATCGATTTTTAGCATGTTTTGGGCCTATATTTTGGAAATATTCTAGCACTGAGTAGGCATGTACATATCGCTTCTGGGACCCCAAAATATCGAATTTTCGGGTGTTTTGAGGATAAATTTGGGATATAAACGGGTGCAAAAGATGCATACACATATTGAGTTTGGGCACCTAAAATATCTATTTTCAGCATGTTTTGGGCCTGTATTTTGAAAATACTCTAACACGGAGTAGGCATGTACAGATCGCTTCTGGGACTTCAAAATATCGAATTTTCGGGAGCTTGAAGCCTGAATTTGAGATATAAACGGGTACCGAAGATGCATGCACATATCGACTTTTGGGTACCTAAAAGATCGATTTTGAGCATGTTTTGGGTCTGTATCTAGAAAACATTCTAACTAGGAGTAGGCATGTACAGATCGCTTCCAGGACCCAAAAATACCGAATTTTCGGGTGTTTTGAGCCTGAATTTGAGATATAAACGGGTACAGAAGATGCATGCACATATCGACTTTGGACACTTAAAATATCGATTTTTTATCATGTTTGGAGCCTATATTTTGAAAACATTCTAGCACTGAGTAGGCACGTACAGATCGCTTCTAGAACCAAAAATATCGAATTTTCAGGTGTTTTGGGCCTGAATTTGAGATATCGACTTTGGGCACCTAAAATATCGATTTTTAGCATGTTTTGGACCTATATTTTGAAAATATTCTAGCACTAAGTAGGCATGTACAGATCGCTTCTGGGACCCTAAAATATCGAATTTTCAGGTGTTTTGGGCCTGAATTTGAGATATTGACTTTGGGCACCTAAAATATCGATTTTTAGCATGTTTTGGGCCTGTATTTTGAAAATACTCTAACACGAAGTAGGCATGTACAGATCGCTTCTGGGACCCCAAAATATGGAATTTTCGGGTGTTTTGAGCCTAAATTTGAGATATAAACGGGTACAGAAAATGCATGCACATATCGACTTTTGGGCACATAAAAGATCGATTTTCAGTCGGTTTTGGACCTGTATTTTGAAAATACTCGAACACGGAGTAGGCATGTACAGATCACTTCTTGGACACCAAAATATCGAATTTTCGGGTGTTTTGGGCCTGAATTTGAGATATCAACTTTAGGCACCTAAAATATCGATATTTAGCATGTTTTGGACCTATAATTTGAAAATATTCTAGCAATGAGTAGGTATGTACAGATCGCTTCTGTGACCCCAAAATATTGAATGTTCGGGTGTTTTGACCCTGAATTTGAGATATAAACGGGTACAGAAGATGCATGCACATATTGACTTTGGGCACCTAAAATATCGATTATCAGCATGTTTTGGGCCTGTATTTTTAAAATACTCTAACACGGAGTAGGCATGTACAGATTGCTTCAAGTACCCCAAAATATCGAATTTTCGGGAGATTTGAGCCTGAATTTGAGATATAAACGGGTACTGAAGATGCATGCACATATTGACTTTGGGCACCTAAAATATCGATTTACAGTATGTTTTCGGCCTGTATTTTAAAAATACTCTAACACGGAGTAGGCATGTACAGATCGCTTCTGGGACCCCAAATATCGAATTTTCGGGTGTTTTGGGCCTTTATTTGAGTTATCGACTTTGGGCACCTAAAATATTTTGTTTTAGCATGTTTTGGGCCTGTATTTTGAAAATACTCTAACACGAAGTAGGCATGTTCAGATCGCTTCTGGGACCCCAAAATATCGAATTTTCGAGTGTTTTGAGCCTGAATTTGAGATATAAACGGGTACTGAAGATGCATGCAAATATCGACTTTTGGGCACCTAAAATATCGATTTTGAGCATGTTTTGGGTCTGTATCTTGAAAACATTATAACTAGGAGTAGTCATGTACAGATCGCTTCTAGGACCAAAAAATACCGAGTTTTCGGGTGTTTTGACCCTCAATTTGAGATATAAACGGGTACAGAAGATGCATGCACATATCGACTTTGGACACTTAAAATATCGATTTTTAGCATGTTTTGAGCCTATGTTTTGAAAACACTCTAGCACTGAGTAGGCATGTACAAATCGCTTCTGGGACCCAAAAATATCGAATTTTCGGGTGTTTTGAGTCTGAATTTCGGATATAAACGGGGGCAGAAGATGCATACACATATTGACTTTGGGCATCAAAAATATCGATTTTCAGCATGTTTTTTGGCCTGTATCTGATTAGGCATGTACAGATCGCTTCTAGGACCCCAAAATATCGAATTTTCGGGTGTTTTGGGCCTTAATTTGAGATATCGACTTTGGGCACCTAAAATATTTTTTTTTAGCATGTTTTGGGCTTGTATTTTGAAAATACTCTAACACGAAGTAGGCATGTACAGATCGCTTCTGGGACCCCAAAATATCGAATATTCGGGTGTTTTGAGCCTAAATTTGAGATATAAACGGGTATAGAAGATGCATACACATATCGACTTTTGGGCACTTAAAAGATTGATTTTCAGTAAGTTTTCGGCCTGTATTTTGAAAATACTCTAACACGGAGTAGGCATGTACAGATCGCTTCTGGGACACCAAAATATCGAATTTTTGGGTGTTTTGGGCCTGAATTTGATATATCGATTTTAGGCACTTAAAATATCGATATTTAGCGTGTTTTGGACCTATATTTTGAAAATATTCTAGCACTGAGTAGGCATGTACAGATCGCTTCTGGTACCCAAAAATATCGAATTTTCGGGTGGTTTGAGCCTGAATTTGAGATATAAACAGGTACAGAAGATGCATGCACATATCGACTTTGGACACTTAAAATATCGATTTTTAGCATGTTTTGAGCCCATATTTTGAAAACATTCTAGCACTGAGTAGGCTCGTACAGATCGCTTCTAGAACCAAAAATATCGAATTTTCGGGTGTTTTGGGCCTGCATTTGAGATATCGACTTTGGGCACCTAAAATATCGATTTTTAGCATGTTTTGGACCTATATTTTGAAAATATTCTAGCACTGAGTAGGCATGTACAGATAGCTTCTGGGACCTAAAAATATCAAATTTTCGGGTGTTTTGAGCCTGAATTTGAGATATCAACTTTGGGCACCTGAAATATCGATTTTTAACATGTTTTGGACCTATGTTTTGAAAATATTTTAGCGATGAGTAGGTATGTACAGATCGCTTCTGGGACCCCAAAATATCGAATTTTCGGGTGTTTTGGCCCTTAATTTGAGATATCGACTTTGGACACTTAAAATATCGATTTTTAGTATGTTTTGAGCCCATATTTTGAAAACATTGTAGCACTGAGTAGGCACGTACAGATCGCTTCTTGAACCAAAAATATCGAATTTTCGGGTTTTTTGTTCCTGAATTTGAGATATCGACTTTGGGCACCTAAAATATCGATTTTTAGCATGTTTTGGACCTATATTTTGAAAATATTCTAGCACTGAGTAGGCATGTACAGATCGCTTCTGGGACACAAAAATATCAAAATTTCGGGTGTTTTGGGCCTGAATTTGAGATATCGACTTTAGGCACCTAAAATATCGATATTTAGCATGTTTTGGACCTATATTTTGAAAATATTCTAGCACTAAGTAGGCATATACAGATCGCTTCTGGGACCCCAAAATATCAAATTTTCGTGTGTTTTGAGACTGAATTTGAGATATAAATGGGTACAGAAGATGCATGCACATATTGACTTTGGGCACCTAAAATATCGATTTTCAGCATGTTTTGGGCCTGTATTTTGAAAATACTCTAACACGGAGTAGGCATGTACAGATCGCTTCTAGGACCCCAAAATATCGAATTTTCGGGTGTTTTGGGCCTTAATTTGAGATATCGACTTTGGACACCTAAAATATTTTTTTGTAGCATGTTTTGGGCTTGTATTTTGAAAATACTCTAACACAAAGTAGGCATGTACAGATCGCTTCTAGGACCCCAAAATATCGAATTTTCGGGTGTTTTGAGCCTGAATTTGAGATATAAACGGGTACTGAAGATGCATGCACATATCGACTTTTGGGCACCGAAAATATCGATTTTGAGCATGTTTTGGGTCTGTATCTAGAAAACATTCTAACTAGGAGTAGGCATATACAGATCGCTTCCAGGACCCAAAAATACCGAATTTTAGGATGCTTTGAGCCTGAATTTGAGATATAAACAGGTACAGAAGATGCATGCACATATCGACTTTGGACACTTAAAATATCGATTTTTAGCATGTTTTGAGCCCATATTTTGAAAACATTCTAGCACTGAGTAGGCACGTACAGATCGATTCTAGAACCAAAAATATCAAATTTTCGGGTGTTTTGGGCCTGAATTTGAGATATCGACTTTGGGCACCTAAAATATCGATTTTTAGCATGTTTTGGACCTATATTTTAAAAATATTCTAGCACTGAGTAGGCATGTACAGATCGCTTCTGGGACCCAGAAATATCAAATTTTCGGGTGTTTTGAGCCTGAATTTGAGATATCAACTTTGGGCACCTGAAATATCGATTTTTAACATGTTTTGGACCTATGTTTTGAAAATATTTTAGCAATGAGTAGGTATGTACAGATCGCTTCTGGGACTCCAAAATATCGAATTTTCGGGTGTTTTGGCCCTTAATTTGAGATATCGACTTTGGGCACCTAAAATATCGATTTTTAGCACGTTTTGGGCCTGTATTTTGAAAATACTCTAACACGAAGTAGGCATGTACAGATCGCTTCTGGGACCACAAAATATCGAATTTTCGGGTGTTTTGAGCCTGAATTTGAGATATCGACTTAGGGCACCTAAAATATAAATTTTTAGCACGTTTTGGGCCTACATTTTGAAACTATTCTAGCACTGATTAGGCATGTACAGATCGCTTCTGGGACCCCAAAATATCGAATTTTCGGGTGTTTTGAGCCTAAATTTTAAATAAAAACGGGTACAGAAGATGCATGCACATATTGACTTTGGGCACCTAAAAGATCGATTATCAGCATGTTTTGGGCCAATATTTTGAAAATACTCTAACACGGAGTAGGCATGTACAGATCGCTTCTGGGACCCCAAAATATCGAATTTTCGGGTGTTTTGGGCCTGAATTTGAGATATCGATTTTAGGCACTTAAAATATCGATATTTAGCATGTTTTGGACCTATATTTTTGAAAATATTCTAGCACTGAGTAGGCATGTACAGATCGCTTCTGGTACCCAAAAATATCGAATTTTCGGGTGATTTGAGCCTGAATTTGAGATATAAACGGGTACAGAAGATGCATGCACATATTGACTTTGGGCACCTAAAATATCGATTTTCAGCATGTTTTGGGCCTGTATTTTGAAAATACTCTAACACGGAGTAGGCATGTCCAGATCGCTTCAGGGACCCCAAAATATCGAATTTTCGGGTATTTTGAGCCTGAATTTGAGATATAAACGGGTACTGAAGATGCATGCACATATCGACTTTTGGGCACCGAAAATATCGATTTTGAGCATGTTTTGGGTCTGTATCTAGAAAACATTATAACTAGGAGTAGGCATGTACAGATCGCTTCCAGGACCCAAAAATACCGAATTTTCGGGTGTTTTGAGCCTGAATTTGAGATATAAACAGGTACAGAAGATGCATGCACATATCGACTTTGGACACTTAAAATATCGATTTTTAGCATGTTTTGAGCCCATATTTTGAAAACATTCTAGCACTGAGTAGGCACGTACAGATTGCTTCTAGAACCAAAAATATCGAATTTTCGGGTGTTTTGGGCCTGAATTTGAGATATCGACTTTGGGCACTTAAAATATCGATTTTTAGCATGTTTTGGACCTATATTTTGAAAATATTCTAGCACTGAGTAGGCATGTACAGATCGCTTCTGGGACCCAAAAATATCAAATTTTCGGGTGTTTTGAGCCTGAATTTGAGATATCAACTTTGGGCACCTGAAATATCGATTTCTAACATGTTTTGGACCTATGTTTTGAAAATATTTTAGCAATGAGTAGGTATGTACAGATCGCTTCTGGGACCCCAAAATATTGAATTTTCGGGTGTTTTGGGCCTTAATTTGAGATATCGACTTTGGGCACCTAAAATATTTTTTTTTAGCATGTTTTGGGCCTGTATTTTGAAAATACTCTAACACGAAGTAGGCATGTACAGATAGCTTCTGGGACCCCAAAATATAGAATTTTCGGGTGTTTTGAGCCTAAATTTGAGATATAAACGGGTATAGAAGATGCATACACATATCGACTTTTGGGCACCTAAAAGATCGATTTTCAGTATGTTTTCGGCCTGTATTTTGAAAATACTCTAACACGGAGTAGGCATGTACAGATCGCTTCTGGGACACCAAAATATCGAATTTTCGGGTGTTTTGGGCCTGAATTTGAGATATCGATTTTAGGCACTTAAAATATCGATATTTAGCATGTTTTGGACCTATATTTTTAAAATATTTTAGCACTGAGTAGGCATGTACAGATCGCTTCTGGGACCCAAAAATATCGAATTTTCGGGTGTTTTGAGCCTGAATTTGAGATATAAACGGGTACTGAAGATGCATGCACATATTGATTTTTGGGCACCGAAAATATCGATTTTGAGCATGTTTTGGGTCTGTATCTAGAAAACATTCTAACTAGGAGTAGGCATGTACAGATCGCTTCCAGGACCCAAAAATACCGAATTTTCGGGTGTTTTGAGCCTGAATTTGAGATATAAACAGGTACAGAAGATGCATGCACATATCGACTTTGGACACTTAAAATATCGATTTTTAGCATGTTTTGAGCCTATATTTTGAAAACGTTCTAGCACTGAGTAAACATGTACAGATTGCTTCTAGACCCAAAAATATCGAATTTTCGGGTGTTTTGGGCCTGAAATTGAGATATCGACTTTGGGCACCTAAAATATCGCTTTTTAGCATGTTTTGGACCTATATTTTGAAAATATTCTAGCAATGAGTAGGCATGTACAGATCGCTTCTGGGACCCAAAAATATAGAATTTTCGGGTGTTTTGAGTCTGAATTTGAGATATCGACTTTGGGCACCTGAAATATCGATTTTTAGCATGTTTTGGGCCTATATTCTGAAAATATTCTAGCAATGAGTAGGTATGTACAGATCGCTTCTGGGACCCCAAAATTTCGAATTTTCGGGTGTTTAGGGCCTTAATTTGAGATATCGACTTTGGGCACCTGAAATATCAATTTTAGCATGTTTTGGGCCTGTATTTTGAAAATATTCTAGCAATGAGTAGGTATGTACAGATCGCTTCTGGGACACCAAAATATCGAATTTTCGGGTGTTTTGAGCCTGAATTTAAGATATAAACGGGTACAGAAGATGCATGCGCATATTGACTTTGGGCACCTAAAAGATCGATTTTCAGTATGTTTTGGGCCTGTATTTTGAAAATACTCTAACACGGAGTAGGCAAGTACAGATCGCTTCTGGGACCCAAAAATATCGAATTTTCGGGTGTTTTGAGCCTGAATTTGAGATATAAACGGGTACTTAAAATGCATGCACATATTGACTTTGGGTACCTAAAATATCGATTTTCAGCATGTTTTGGGCCTGTATTTTGAAAATACTCTAACACGAAGTAGGCATGTAGAGATCGCTTCTGGGACCCCAAAGTATCGAATTTTCGGGTGTTTTGAGCCTAAATTTGAGATATAAACGGGTACAGAAGATGCATGCACATATCGACTTTTGGGCACCTAAAAGATCGATTTTCAGTATGTTTTGGGCCTGTATTTTGAAAATACTCTAACACGGAGTAGGCATGTACAGATCGCTTCTGGGAACCCAAAATATCGAATTTTCGGGTGTTTTGGGCCTGAATTTGAGTTATCAACTTTAGGCACCTAAAAGATCGATTTTCAGTATGTTTTCGGCCTGTATTTTGAAAATACTCTAACATGGAGTAGGCATGTACAGATCACTGCAGGGACCCCAAAATATCGATTTTTTGGGTGTTTTGGGCCTGAATTTGAGATATAAACGGGTAATGAAGATGCAGGCACATATCGACTTTTGGGCACCGAAAATATCGATTTTAAGCATGTTTTGGGTCTGTAACTTGAAAATATTCTAACTAGGAGTAGGCATGTACAGATCGCTTCCAGGACCCAAAAATACCGAATTTTCGGATGTTTTGAGCCTGAATTTGAGATATAAACGGGTACAGAAGATGCATGCACATATCGACTTTTGGGCACCTAAAAGATCGATTTTCAGTATGTTTTGGGCCTGTATTTTGAAAATACTCTAACACGGAGTAGGCATGTACAGATCGCTTCTGGGACCCAAAAATATCGAATTTTCGAGTGTTTTGAGGTTGAATTTGAGATATAAACGAATGCAGAAGATGCATACACATATTGACTTTGGGCACCTAAAATATCGATTTTCAGCATGTTTTGGGCTTGTATCTTAGTAGGCATGTACAGATCGCTTCTGGGACCCCAAAATATCGATTTTCGGGTGTTTTGGGCCTGAATTTGAGATATCGACTTTGGGCACCTAAAATATCGATTTTTAGCATGTTTTGGGCCTATATTTTGAAAATATTCTAGCACTAAGTAGGCATGTACAGATCTCTTATGGGACCCCCAAATATCAAATTTTCGGGTGTTTTGAGCCTGAATTTGAGATATAAACGGGTACAGAAGATGAACGCACATATTGACTTTGGACATTTAAAATATCGATTTTTAGCATGTTTTGGGCCTATAATTTAAAAATATTCTAGCACTGAGTAGGCATGTACGGATCGCTTCTGAGACCCCAAAATATCGAATTGTCGGGTGTTTTGAGCCTGAATTTGAGATATAAACGGGTACAGAAGATGCATGCACATATCGACTTTTGGGCACCTAAAATATCGATTTTGAGCATGTTTTGGGTGTGAATCTCGAAAACATTCTATCTAGGAGTAGGCATGTACAGATTGCTTCTAGGACCCAAAAATACCGAATTTTCGGGTGTTTTGAGCCTGAATTTGAGATATAAACAGGTAAAGAAGATGCATTCACATATCGACTTTGGACACTTAAAATATCGATTTTTAGCATATTTTGAGCCTATATTTTGAAAACATTCTAGCACTGAGTAGGCATGTACAGATCGCTTCTGGGACCCAAAAATATCGAATTTTCGGATGTTTTGACGTTGAATTTGAGATATAAACGAGTGCAGAAGATGCATACACATATTGACTTTCGGAACCTAAAATATCGATTTACAGCATGTTTTGGGCTTTTATCTGAGTAGGCAGGTACAGATCGCATCTGGGACCCCAAAATATCGATTTTCGGATGTTTTAGGCCTGAATTTGAGATATAGACTTTGGGCACCTAAAATATCGATTTTTAGCATGTTTTGGGCCTATATTTTGAAAATATTCTAGCACTAAGTAGGCATGTACAGATCTCTTATGGGACCCCAAAATATCGAATTTTAGGGTGTTCTGAGCTGGAATTTGAGATATAAACGGGTACAGAAGATGCATGCACATATTGACTTTGGACACTTAAAATATCGATTTTTAGCATGTTTTGGGCCTATATTTTAAAAATATTCTAGCACTGAGTAGGCATTTACAGATCGCTTCTGGGACCCCAAAATATCGAATTGTCGGGTGTTTTGAGCCTGAATTTGAGATATAAACGGGTACAGAAGATGCATGCACATATCGACTTTTTGGCACCTAAAATATCGATTTTGAGCATGTTTTGGGTCTGAATCTCGAAAACATTCTATCTAGGAGTAGTCATGTACAGATTGCTTCTGGGTCCCAAAAATATCAAATTTTCGGATGTTTTGACGTTGAATTTGAGATATAAACGAGTGCAGAAGATGCATACACATATTGATTTTCGGAACCTAAAATATCGATTTACAGCATGTTTTGGGCTTTTATCTATGTAGGCATGTACAGATCGCTTCTGGGACCCCAAAATATCGATTTTCGGATGTTTTAGGCCTGAATTTGAGATATCGACTTTGGGCACCTAAAATATCGATTTTTAGAATGTTTTGGGCCTTTATTTTGAAAATATTCTAGCACTAAGTAGGCATGTACAGATCTCTTATGGGACCCCAAAATATCGAATTTTCGGGTGTTTTGAGCCTGAATTTGAGATATAAACGGGTACAGAAGATGCATGCACATATTGACTTTGGACACTTAAAATATCGATTTTTAGCTTGTTTTGGGCCTATATTTTGAAAACATTCTAGCACTGTGTAGGCATGTACAGATCGCTTCTTGGGCACAAAAATATCGAATTTTCGGATGTTTTGAGCCTGAATTTGAGATATAAACAGGTACTGAAGATGCATGCACATATCGACTTTTGTGCACCTAAAATATCGATTTTGAGCATGTTTTTGGTCTGTATCTTGAAAACATTCTAATTAGGAGTAAGCATGTACAGATCACTTCTTTTTCCCAAAAATACCGAATTTTCGGATGTTTTGAGCCTGAATTTGAGATATAAACGGGTATAGAAGATGCATACACATATCGACTTTGGACACTTAAAATAACGATTTTTAGCTTGTTTTCAGCCTATATTTTGAAAACATTCTAGCACTGAGTAGGCATGTACAGATTGCTTCAGGGACCCCAAAATATCGAATTTTCGGGTGTTTGGAGCCTGAATTTGAGATATAAACGGGTACAGAAGATGCATGCACATATCGACTTTTTGGCACCTAAAAGATCGATTTTCACTATGTTTTGGGCCTGTATTTTGAAATTACTCTAACACAGAGTAGGCATGTACAGTTCGCTTCTGGGACCCCAAATTATTGAATTTTCGGGTGTTTTGGGCCTGAATTTGAAATATCGACTTTGGGCACCTGAAATATCGATTTTTAGCATGTTTTGGGCCTATATTTTGAAAATATTCTAGCACTAAGTAGGCATGTACAGATCTCTTATAGGACCCCAAAATATCGAATTTTAGGGTGTTTTGAGCCTTTATTTGAGATATAAACGGGTACAGAAGATGAATGCACATATTGACTTTGGACATTTAAAATATCGATTTTTAGCATGTTTTGGGCCTATAATTTAAAAGTATTCTAGCACTGAGTAGGCATGTACGGATCGCTTCTGAGACCCCAAAATATCGAATTGTCGGGTGTTTTGAGCCTGAATTTGAGATATAAACGGGTACAGAAGATGCATGCACATATCGACTTTTGGGCACCTAAAATATCGATTTTGAGCATGTTTTGGGTGTGAATCTCGAAAACATTCTATCTAGGAGTAGGCATGTACAGATTGCTTCTAGGACCCAAAAATACCGATTTCTCGGGTGTTTTGAGCCTGAATTTGAGATATAAACAGGTAAAGAAGATGCATTCACATATCGACTTTGGACACTTAAAATATCGATTTTTAGCATATTTTGAGCCTATATTTTGAAAACATTCTAGCACTGAGTAGGCATGTACAGATCGCTTCTGGGACCCAAAAATATCGAATTTTCGGATGTTTTGACGTTGAATTTGAGATATAAACGAGTGCAGAAGATGCATACACATATTGACTTTCGGAACCTAAAATATCGATTTACAGCATGTTTTGTGCTTTTATCTGAGTACGCAGGTACAGATCGCTTCTGGGACCCCAAAATATCGATTTTCGGATGTTTTAGGCCTGAATTTGAGATATAGACTTTGGGCACCTAAAATATCGATTTTTAGCATGTTTTGGGCCTATATTTTGAAAATATTCTAGCACTAAGTAGGCATGTACAGATCTCTTATGGGACCCCAAAATATCGAATTTTCGGGTGTTTTGAGCCTGAATTTGAGATATAAACGGGTACAGAAGATGCATGCACATATTGACTTTGGACACTTAAAATATCGATTTTTAGCATGTTTTTGGTCTGTATCTTGAAAACATTCTAACTAGAAGTAGGCATGTACATATCGCTTCTATTACCCAAAAATACCGAATTTTCGGGTGTTTTGAGCCTGAATTTGAGATATAAACGGGTACAGAAGATGCATGCACATATTGACTTTGGACACTTAAAATATCGATTTTTAGCTTGTTTTGAGCCTTTATTTTGAAAACATTCTAGCACTGAGTAGGCATGTACAGATCGCTTCTTGGGCACAAAATTATCGAATTTTCGGATGTTTTGAGCCTGAATTTGAGATATAAACAGGTACTGAAGATGCATGCACATATCGACTTATGTGCTCCTAAAATATCGATTTTGAGCATGTTTTTGGTCCGTATCTTGAAAACATTCTAATTAGGTGTAAGCATGTACAGGTCGCTTCTGGGACCCAAAAATATCGAATTTTCGGATGTTTTGACGTTCAATTTGAGATATAAACGGGTGCAGAAGATGCATACACATATTGACTTTCGAAACCTAAAATATCGATTTACAGCATGTTTTGGGCTTTTATCTGAGTAGGCATGTACAGATCGCTTCTGGGACCCCAAAATATCGATTTTCGGATGTTTTAGGCCTGAATTTGAGATATCGACTTTGGGCACCTAAAATATCGATTTTTAGCATGTTCTGGGCCTATATTTTGAAAATATTCTAGCACTAAGTAGGCATGTACAGATCTCTTTTGGGACCCCAAAATATCGAATTTTAGGGTGTTTTGAGCCTGAATTTGAGATATAAACGGGTACAGAAGATGCATGCACATATTGACTTTGGACACTTAAAATATCGATTTTTAGCATGTTTTGGGCCTATATTTTAAAAATATTCTAGCACTGAGTAGGCATTTACAGATCGCTTCTGGGACCCCAAAATATCGAATTGTCGGGTGTTTTGAGCCTGAATTTGAGATATAAACGGGTACAGAAGATGCATGCACATATCGACTTTTTGGCACCTAAAATATCGATTTTGAGCATGTTTTGGGTCTGAATCTCGAAAACATTCTATCTAGGAGTAGTCATGTACAGATTGCTTCTAGGAACCAAAAATACCGAATTTTAGGGTGTTTTGAGCCTGAATTTAAGATATAAACAGGTAAAGAAGATGCATTCACATATCGACTTTGGGCTCTTAAAATATCGATTTTTAGCATATTTTGAGCCTATATTTTGAAAACATTCTAGCACTGAGTAGGCATGTACGGATCGCTTCTGGGACCCAAAAATATCAAATTTTCGGATGTTTTGACGTTGAATTTGAGATATAAACGAGTGCAGAAGATGCATACACATATTGATTTTCGGAACCTAAAATATCGATTTACAGCATGTTTTGGGCTTTTATCTATGTAGGCATGTACAGATCGCTTCTGGGACCCCAAAATATCGATTTTCGGATGTTTTAGGCCTGAATTTGAGATATCGACTTTGGGCACCTAAAATATCGATTTTTAGCATGTTTTGGGCCTATATTTTGAAAATATTCTAGCACTAAGTAGGCATGTACAGATCTCTTATGGGACCCCAAAATATCGAATTTTCGGGTGTTTTGAGCCTGAATTTGAGATATAAACGGGTACAGAAGATGCATGCACATATTGACTTTGGACACTTAAAATATCGATTTTTAGCATGTTTTTGGTCTGTATCTTGAAAACATTCTAACTAGAAGTAGGCATGTACATATCGCTTCTATTACCCAAAAATACCGAATTTTCGGGTGTTTTGAGCCTGAATTTGAGATATAAACGGGTACAGAAGATGCATGCACATATTGACTTTGGACACTTAAAATATCGATTTTTAGCTTGTTTTGAGCCTTTATTTTGAAAACATTCTAGCACTGAGTAGGCATGTACAGATCGTTTCTTGGGCACAAAAATATCGAATTTTCGGATGTTTTGAGCCTGAATTTGAGATATAAACAGGTACTGAAGATGCATGCACATATCGACTTATGTGCTCCTAAAATATCGATTTTGAGCATGTTTTTGGTCTGTATCTTGAAAACATTCTAATTAGGTGTAAGCATGTACAGGTCGCTTCTGGGACCCAAAAATATCGAATTTTCGGATGTTTTGACGTTCAATTTGAGATATAAACGAGTGCAGAAGATGCATACACATATTGACTTTCGAAACCTAAAATATCGATTTACAGCATGTTTTGGGCTTTTATCTGAGTAGGCATGTACAGATCGCTTCTGGGACCCCAAAATATCGATTTTCGGATGTTTTAGGCCTGAATTTGAGATATCGACTTTGGGCACCTAAAATATCGATTTTTAGCATGTTCTGGGCCTATATTTTGAAAATATTCTAGCACTAAGTAGGCATGTACAGATCTCTTTTGGGACCCCAAAATATCGAATTTTAGGGTGTTTTGAGCCTGAATTTGAGATATAAACGGGTACAGAAGATGCATGCACATATTGACTTTGGACACTTAAAATATCGATTTTTAGCATGTTTTGGGCCTATATTTTAAAAATATTCTAGCACTGAGTAGGCATTTACAGATCGCTTCTGGGACCCCAAAATATCGAATTGTCTGGTGTTTTGAGCCTGAATTTGAGATATAAACGGGTACAGAAGATGCATGCACATATCGACTTTTTGGCACCTAAAATATCGATTTTGAGCATGTTTTGGGTCTGAATCTCGAAAACATTCTATCTAGGAGTAGTCATGTACAGATTGCTTCTAGGAACCAAAAATACCGAATTTTAGGGTGTTTTGAGCCTGAATTTAAGATATAAACAGGTAAAGAAGATGCATTCACATATCGACTTTGGGCTCTTAAAATATCGATTTTTAGCATATTTTGAGCCTATATTTTGAAAACATTCTAGCACTGAGTAGGCATGTACGGATCGCTTCTGGGACCCAAAAATATCAAATTTTCGGATGTTTTGACGTTGAATTTGAGATATAAACGAGTGCAGAAGATGCATACACATATTGATTTTCGGAACCTAAAATATCGATTTACAGCATGTTTTGGGCTTTTATCTATGTAGGCATGTACAGATCGCTTCTGGGACCCCAAAATATCGATTTTCGGATGTTTTAGGCCTGAATTTGAGATATCGACTTTGGGCACCTAAAATATCGATTTTTAGAATGTTTTGGGCCTTTATTTTGAAAATATTCTAGCACTAAGTAGGCATGTACAGATCTCTTATGGGACCCCAAAATATCGAATTTTCGGGTGTTTTGAGCCTGAATTTGAGATATAAACGGGTACAGAAGATGCATGCACATATTGACTTTGGACACTTAAAATATCGATTTTTAGCTTGTTTTGGGCCTATATTTTGAAAACATTCTAGCACTGTGTAGGCATGTACAGATCGCTTCTTGGGCACAAAAATATCGAATTTTCGGATGTTTTGCGCCTGAATTTGAGATATAAACAGGTACTGAAGATGCATGCACATATCGACTTTTGTGCACCTAAAATATCGATTTTGAGCATGTTTTTGGTCTGTATCTTGAAAACATTCTAATTAGGAGTAAGCATGTACAGATCACTTCTATTACCCAAAAATACCGAATTTTCGGGTGTTTTGAGCCTGAATTTGAGATATAAACAGGTATAGAAGATGCATACACATATCGACTTTGGACACTTAAAATAACGATTTTTAGCTTGTTTTCAGCCTATATTTTGAAAACATTCTAGCACTGAGTAGGCATGTACAGATTGCTTCAGGGACCCCAAAATATCGAATTTTCGGGTTTTTGGAGCCTGAATTTGAGATATAAACGGGTACAGAAGATGCATGCACATATCGACTTTTTGGCACCTAAAAGATCGATTTTCACTATGTTTTGGGCCTGTATTTTGAAATTACTCTAACACAGAGTAGGCATGTACAGTTCGCTTCTGGGACCCCAAAATATCGAATTTTCGGGTGTTTTGGTCCTGAATTTGAAATATCGACTTTGGGCACCTGAAATATCGATTTTTAGCATGTTTTGGGCCTATATTTTGAAAATATTCTAGCACTACGTAGGCATGTACAGATCTCTTATAGGACCCCAAAATATCGAATTTTCGGGTGTTTTGAGCCTTTATTTGAAATATAAACGGGTACAGAAGATGCATGCACATATTGACTTTGGACACTTAAAATATCGATTTTTAGCATGTTTTGGGCCTATATTTTAAAAATATTCTAGAACTGAGTAGGCATGTACAGTTTGCTTCTGGGACCCCAAAATATCGAATTGTCGTGTGTTTTGAGCCTGAATTTGAGATATAAACGGGTACAGAAGATGCATGCACATATCGACTTTTGGGCACCTAAAATATCGATTTTGAGCATGTTTTGGGTCTGAATCTCGAAAACATTCTATCTAGGAGTAGGCATGTACAGATCGCTTCTGGGACCCTAAAATATCGAATTTTCGGATGTTTTGACGTTGAATTTGAGATATAAACGAGTGCAGAAGATGCATACACATATTGACTTTCGGAACCTAAAATATCGATTTACAGCATGTTGTGGGCTTTTATCTGAGTAGGCATGTACAGATCGCTTCTGGGACCCCAAAATATCGATTTTCGGATGTTTAAGGCCTGAATTTGAGATATCGACTTTGGGCACCTAAAATATCGATTTTTAGCATGTTTTGGGCCTATATTTTGAAAATATTCTAGCACTAAGTAGGCATGTACAGATCTCTTATGGGACCCCAAAATATCGAATTTTCGGGTGTTTTGAGCCTGAATTTGAGATATAAACGGATACAGAAGATGCATGCACATATTGACTTTGGACACTTAAAATATCGATTTTTAGCATGTTTTGGGCCTATATTTTAAAAATATTCTGGCACTGAGTAGGCATGTACAGATCGCTTCTGGGACCCCAAAATATCGAATTGTCGGGTGTTTTCAGCCTGAATTTGAGATATAAACGGGTACAGAGGATTCATACACATATTGATTTTCGGAACCTAAAATATCGATTTACAGCATGTTTTGGGCTTTTATTTATGTAGGCATGTACAGATCGCTTCTGGGACCCCAAAATATCGATTTTCGGATGTTTTAGGCATGAATTTGAGATATCGACTTTGGGCACCTAAAATATCGATTTTTAGCATGTTTTGGGCCTGTATTTTGAAAATATTCTAGCACTAAGTAGGCATGTACAGATCTCTTATGGGACACCAAAATATCGAATTTTCGGGTGTTTTGAGCCTGAATTTGAGATATAAACGGGTACAGAAGATGCATGCACATATTGACTTTGGACACTTAAAATATCGATTTTTAGCTTGTTTTGGGCCTATATTTTGAAAACATTCTAGCACTGAGTAGGCATGTACAGATCGCTTCTTGGGCACAAAAATATCGAATTTTCGGATGTTTTGAGCCTGAATTTGAGATATAAACAGGTACTGAAGATGCATGCACATATCGACTTTTGTGCACCTAAAATATCGATTTTGAGCATGTTTTTGGTCTGTATCTTGAAAACATTCTAATTAGGAGTAAGCATGTACAGATCGCTTCTATTACCCAAAAATACCGAATTTTCGGGTGTTTTGAGCCTGAATTTGAGATATAAACAGGTATAGAAGATGCATGCACATATCGACTTTGGACACTTAAAATAACGATTTTTAGCTTGTTTTCAGCCTATATTTTGAAAACATTCTAGCACTGAGTAGGCATGTACAGATTGCTTCTGGGACCCCAAAATATCGAATTTTCGGGTGTTTGGAGCCTGAATTTGAGATATAAACGGGTACAGAAGATGCATGCACATATCGACTTTTTGGCACCTAAAAGATCGATTTTCACTATGTTTTGGGCCTGTATTTTGAAAATACTCTAACACGGAGTAGGCATGTACAGTTCGCTTCTGGGACCCCAAAATATCGAATTTTCGGGTGTTTTGGGCTTGAATTTGATATATCGACTTTGGGCACCTAAAATATCGATTTTTAGCATGTTTTGGGCCTATATTTTGAAAATATTCTAGCACTAAGTAGGCATGTACAGATCGCTTCTGGGACCCCAAATAATCGAATTTACAGGTGTTTTGAGCCTGAATTTGAGATATAAACGGTTACAGAAAATGCATGCACATATTGACTTTGGGCACCTAAAATATCGATATTCAACATGTTTTGGGCCTGTAGTTTGAAAATACTCTAACACGGAGTAGGCATGTACAGATCGCTTTTTTGGCCCAAAAATATCGAATTTTCGGTTGTTTTGAGCCTGAATTTGAAATATAAACACGTACTGTAGACTTTTGGGCACCTAAAATATCGATTTTGAGCATGTTTTGGGTCTGTATCTTGAAAACATTCTAACTAGGAGTAAGCATGTACAGATTGCTTCTATTACCCAAAAATATCGAATTTTCGGATGTTGTGAGCCTGAATTTGAGATATAAACAGGTACTGAAGATGCATGCACATATCGACTTTTAGGCACCTAAAATATCGATTTTGAGCATGTTTTAGGTCTGTATCTTGAAAACATTCTAACTAGGAGTAGGCATGTACATATCGCTTCTATTACCCAAAAATACCGAATATTCGGGTGTTTTGAGCCTGAATTTTAGATATAAACGGGTACAGAAGATGCATGCACATATTGACTTTGGACACTTAAAATATCGATTTTTAGCTTGTTTTGAGCCTATATTTTGAAAACATTCTAGCACTAAGTAGGCATGTACAGATCGCTTCTTGGGCACAAAAATATCGAATTTTCGGATGTTTTGAGCCTGAATTTGAGATATAAACAGCTACTGAAGATGCATGCACATATCGACTTTTGTGCTCCTAAAATATCGATTTTGAGCATGTTTTTGGTCTGTATCTTGACAACATTCTAATTAGGAGTAAGCATGTACAGATCGCTTCTATTACCCAAAAATACCGAATTTTCGGGTGTTTTGAGCCTGATTTTGAGATATAAACGGGTATAGAAGATGCATGCAAATATCGACTTTGGACACTTAAAATATCGATTTTTAGTTTGTTTTTAGCCTATATTTTGAAAACATTCTAGCACTGAGTAGGCATGTACAAATCGCTTCTGTGACCCCAAAATATCGAATTGTCTGGTGTTTTGAGCCTGAATTTGAGATATGAACGGGTACAGAAGATGCATGCACATATCGACTTTTGGGCACCTAAAATATCGATTTTGAGCATGTTTTAGGTCTGTATCTTGAAAACATTCTAACTAGGAGTAGGCATGTACATATCGCTTCTATTACCCAAAAATACCGAATTTTCGGGTGTTTTGAGCCTGAATTTGAGATATAAACGGGTACTGAAGATGCATGCACATATCGACTTTGGACACTTAGAATATCGATTTTTGGCATGTTTTGAGCCTATATTTTGTAAACATTCTAGCACTGCGTAGGCATGTACAGATCGCTTCTGGGACCCAAAAATATCGAATTTATGGTTGTTTTGAGGTTGAATTTGAGATTTAAACGAGTGCAGAAGATGCATACACATATTGACTTTGGGCACCTAAAATATCTATTTTCAGCATGTTTTGGGCCTGTATCTGAGTAGGCATATACAGATCGCTTCTGGGACCCCAAAATATCGAATTTTCGGGTGTTTGGAGCCTGAATTTGAGATATAAACGGGTACAGAAGATACATGCACATATCGACTTTTGGGCTCCTAAGAGATCGATTTTCAGTATGTTTTGGGCCTGTATTTTGAAAATACTCTAACACGGAGTAGGCATGTAAAGTTCGCTTCTGGAACCCCAAAATATAGAATTTTTGGGTGTTTTGGGCCTGAATTTAAGATATCGACTTTGGGCACCTAAAATATCGATTTTTAGAATGTTTTGGGCCTATATTTTGAAAATATTATAGCACTAAGTAGGCATGTACAGATCACTTCTGGAACCCCAAAGTATCGAATTTTCGGTGTTTTGAGCCTGAATTTGAGATATAAACGGGTATAGAAGATTCATGCACATACCTACTTTGGACACTTAAAATATCGATTTTTAGCATGTTTTAAGCCAATATATTGAAAACATTCTAGCACTGAGAAGGCATGTACAGATCGCTTCTTGGGCCCAAAAATATCGAATTTTCGGTTGTTTTGAGCCTGAATTTGAAATATAAACAGGTACTGAAGACTTTTGGGCACCTAAAATATCGATTTTGAGCATGTTTTGGGTCTGTATCTTGACAACATTCTAACTAGGAGTAAGCATGTACAGATTGCTTCTATTACCCAAAAATATCGAATTTTCGGATGTTGTGATCCTGAATTTGAGATATAAACAGGTACTGAAGATGCATGCACATATCGACTTTTAGGCACCTAAAATATCGATTTCGAGCATGTTTTAGGTCTGTATCTTGAAAACATTCTATCTAGGAGTAGGCATGTACAGATTGCTTCTAGGACCCAAAAATACCGAATTTTCGGGTGTTTTGAGCCTGAATTTTAGATATAAACGGGTACAGAAGATGCATGCAGATATTGACTTTGGACACTTAAAATATCGATTTTTAGCTTGTTTTGAGCCTATATTTTGAAAACATTCTAGCATTGAGTAGGCATGTACAGATCGCTTCTTTGGCACAAAAATATCGAATTTTCGGGTGTTTTGAGCCTGAATTTGAGATATAAACAGGTACTGAAGATGCATGCACATATCGACTTTTGTGCACCTAAAATATCGATTTTGAGCATGTTTTTGGTCAGTATCTTGAAAACATTCTAATTAGGAGTAGGCATGTGCAGATCGCTTCTATTACCCAAAAATAACGAATTTTCGGGTGTTTTGAGCCTGATTTTGAGATATAAACGGGTATAGAAGATGCATGCACATATCGACTTTGGACACTTAAAATATCGATTTTTAGTTTGTTTTCAGCCTATATTTTGAAAACATTCTAGCACTGAGTAGGCATGTACAGATCGCTTCTGTGACCCCAAAATATCGAATTGTCGGGTGTTTTGAGCCTGAATTTGAGATATAAACGGGTACAGAAGATGCATGCACATATCGACTTTTGGGCACCTAAAATATCGATTTTGAGCATGTTTTGGGTCTGAATCTCGAAAACATTCTATCTAGGAGTAGGCATGTACAGATTGCTTCTAGGACCTATAAATACCGAATTTTCGGGTGTTTTGAGCCTGAATTTGAGATATAAACAGGTAAAGAAGATGCATTCAAATATCGACTTTGGACACTTAAAATATCGATTTTTAGCATATTTTGAGCCTATATTTTGAAAACATTCCAGCACTGAGTAGGGATGTACAGATCGCTTCTGGGACCCAAAAATATCGAATTTTCGGATGTTTTGACGTTGAATTTGAGATATAAACGAGTGCAGAACATGCATACACATATTGACTTTGGGCACCTAAAATATCGATATTCAGCATGTTTTGGGCATGTAGTTTGAAAATACTCTAACACGGAGTAGGCATGTACAGATCGCTTCTTGGGCCCAAAAATATCGAATTTTCGGATGTTGTGAGCCTGAATTTGTGATATAAACAGGTACTGAAGATGCATGCACATATCGACTTTTGGGCACCTAAAATATCGATTTTGAGCATGTTTTAGGCCTGTATCTTGAAAACATTCTAACTAGGAGTAGGCATGTACATATCGCTTCTATTACCCAAAAATACCGAATTTTCGGGTGTTTTGAGCCTGAATTTGAGATATAAACGGGTACTGAAGATGCATGCACATATCGACTTTGGACACTTAGAATAACGATTTTTGGCATGTTTTGAGCCTATATTTTGAAAACATTCTAGCACTGAGTAGGCATGTACAGATCGCTTCAGGGACCCAAAAATATCGAATTTATGGTTGTTTTGAGGTTGAATTTGAGATTTAAACGAGTGCAGAAGATGCATACACATATTGACTTTGGGCACCTAAAATATCGATTTTCAGCATGTTTTGGGCCTGTATCTGAGTAGGCATGTACAGATCGCTTCTGGGACCCCAAGATATCGAATTTTCGGGTGTTTGGAGCCTGAATTTGAGATATAAACGGGTACAGAAGATACATGCACATATCGACTTTTGGGCTCCTAAGAGATCGATTTTCAGTATGTTTTGGGCCTGTATTTTGAAAATACTCTAACACGGAGTAGGCATGTAAAGTTCGCTACTGGAACCCCAAAATATAGAATTTTGGGGTGTTTTGGGCCTGAATTTAAGATATCGACTTTGGGCACCTAAAATATCGATTTATAGCATGTTTTGGGCCTATATTTTGAAAATATTCTAGCACTAAGTAGGCATGTACAGATCACTTCTGGAACCCCAAAATATCGAATTTTCGGTGTTTTGAGCCTGAATTTGAGATATAAACGGGTATAGAAGATTCATGCACATACCTTCTTTGGACACTTAAAATATCGATTTTTAGCATGTTTTAAGCCTATATATTGAAAACATTCTAGCACTGAGTAGGCATGTACAGATCGCTTCTGGGACCCAAAAATATAGGATTTTCGGGTGTTTTGATGTTGAATTTGGGATATAAACGGGTACAGAAGATGCATGCACATATCGACTTTGGACATTTAAAATATCGATTTTTAGAATGTTTTGAGACTATATTTTAAAAACATTCTAGCACTGAGTAGGCATGTACATATCGCTTCTGGGACCCCGAAATATAGAATTTTCGGGTGTTTTGACCCTGAATTTGAGATATAAACAGGTACTGAAGATGCATGCACATATCGACTTTTGTGCACCTAAAATATCGATTTTTAGCATGTTTTTGGTCTGTATCTTGAAAACATTATAATTAGGAGTAAGCATGTACAGATCGCTTCTATTAACCAAAAATACCGAATTTTCGGGTGTTTTGAGCCTGAATTTGAGATATAAACGGGTATAGAAGATGCATGCACATATCGACTTTGGACACTTAAAATAACGATTTGTAGCTTGTTTTCAGCCTATATTTTGAAAACATTCTAGCACTGAGTAGGCATGTACAGATTGCTTCTGGGACCCCAAAATATCGAATTTTCGGGTGTTTGGAGCCTGAATTTGAGATATAAACGGGTACAGAAGATGCATGCACATATCGACATTTTGGCACCTAAAAGATCGATTTTCACTATGTTTTGGGCCTGTATTTTGAAAATACTCTAACACGGAGTAGGCATGTACTGTTCGCTTCTGGGACCCCAAAATATCGAATTTTCGGGTGTTTTGGGCCTGAATTTGAAATATCGACTTTGGGCACCTAAAATATCGATTTTTAGCATGTTTTGGGCCTATATTTTGAAAATATTCTAGCACTAAGTAGGCATGTACAGATCTCTTATAGGACCCCAAAATATCGAATTTTCGGGTGTTTTGAGCCTTAATTTGAGATATAAACGGGTACAGAAGATGCATGCACATATTGACTTTGGACACTTAAAATATCGATTTTTAGCATGTTTTGGGCCTATATTTTAAAAATATTCTAGCACTGAGTAGGCATGTACAGTTTGCTTCTGGGACCCCAAAATATCGAATTGTCGTGTGTTTTGAGCCTGAATTTGAGATATAAACTGGTACAGAAGATGCATGCACATATCGACTTTTGGGCACCTAAAATATCGATTTTGAGCATGTTTTGGGTCTGAATCTCGAAAACATTCTATCTAGGAGTAGGCATGTACAGATTGCTTCTAGGACCCAAAAATACCGAATTTTCGGGTGTTTTGAGCCTGAATTTGAGATATAAACAGGTAAAGAAGATGCATTCACATATCGACTTTGGACACTTATAATATCGATTTTTAGCATATTTTGAGCCTATATTTTGAAAACATTCTAGCACTGAGTAGGCATGTACAGATCGCTTCTGGGACCCTAAATTATCGAATTTTCGGATGTTTTGACGTTGAATTTAAGATATAAACGAGTGCAGAAGATGCATACGCATATTGACTTTCGGAACCTAAAATATCGATTTACAGCATGTTTTGGGCTTTTATCTGAGTAGGCATGTACAGATCGCTTCTGGGACCCCAAAATATCGATTTTCGGATGTTTTAGGCCTGAATTTGAGATATCGACTTTGGGCACCTAAAATATCGATTTTTAGCATGTTTTGGGCCTATATTTTGAAAATATTCTAGCACGGAGTAGGCATGTACAGATCGCTTCTGGGACCCCAAATAATCGAATTTACAGGTGTTTTGAGCCTGAATTTGAGATATAAACGGTTACAGAAAATGCGTGCACATATTGACTTTGGGCACCTAAAATATCGATATTCAACATGTTTTGGGCCAGTAGTTTGAAAATACTCTAACACGGAGTAGGCATGTACAGATCGCTTCTTGGGCACAAAAATATCGAATTTTCGGATGTTTTGAGCCTGAATTTGAAATATAAACAGGTACTGAAGACTTTTGGGCACCTAAAATATCGATTTTGAGCATGTTTTGGGTCTGTATCTTGAAAACATTCTAACTAGGAGTAAGCATGTACAGATTGCTTCTATTACCCAAAAATATCGAATTATAGGATGTTGTGAGCCTGAATTTGAGATATAAACAGGTACTGAAGATGCATGCACATATCGACTTTTAGGCACCTAAAATATCGATTTTGAGCATGTTTTAGGTCTGTATCTTGAAAACATTCTAACTAGGAGTAGGCATATACATATCGCTTCTATTACCCAAAAATACCGAATATTCGGGTGTTTTGAGCCTGAATTTTAGATATAAACGGGTTCAGAAGATGCATGCACATATTGACTTTGGACACTTAAAATATCGATTTTTAGCTTGTTTTGAGCCTACATTTTGAAAACATTCTAGCACTGAGTAGGCATGTACAGATCGCTTCTTGGGCACAAAAATATCGAATTTTCGGATGTTTTGAGCCTGAATTTGAGATATAAACAGGTACTGAAGATGCATGCACATATCGACTTTTGTGCTCCTAAAATATCGATTTTGAGCATGTTTTTGGTCTGTATCTTGACAACATTCTAATTAGGAGTAAGCATGTACAGATCGCTTCTATTACTCAAAAATACCGAATTTTCGGGTGTTTTGAGCCTGATTTTGAGATATAAACGGGTATAGAAGATGCATGCACATATCGACTTTGGACACTTAAAATATCGATTTTTAGTTTGTTTTTAGCCTATATTTTGAAAACATTCTAGCACTGAGTAGGCATGTACAGATCACTTCTGGGACCCCAAAATATCGAATTGTCGGGTGTTCTGAGCCTGAATTTGAGATATAAACGGGTACAGAAGATGCATGCACATATCGACTTTTGGGCACCTAAAATATTGATTTTGAGCATGTTTTGGGTCTGAATCTCGAAAACATTCTATCTAGGAGTAGGCATGTACAGATTGCTTCTAGGACCCAAAAATACCGAATTTTCGGGTGTTTTGAGCCTGAATTTGAGATATAAACAGGTAAAGAAGATGCATTCAAATATCGACTTTGGACACTTAAAATATCGATTTTTAGCATATTTTGAGCCTATATTTTGAAAACATTCCTGCACTGAGTAGGCATGTACAGATCGCTTCTGGGACCCAAAAATATCGAATTTTCGGATGTTTTGACGTTGAATTTGAGATAAAAACGAGTGCAGAACATGCATACACATATTGACTTTGGGCACCTAAAATATCGATATTAAGCATGTTTTGGGCCTGTAGTTTGAAAATACTCTAACACGGAGTAGGCATGTACAGATCGCTTCTGGGACCCCAAAATATCGAATTGTCGGGTGTTTTGAGCCTGAATTTGAGATATAAACGGGTACAGAAGATGCATGCACATATCGACTTTGGGCACCTAAAATATTGATTTTGAGCATGTTTTGGGTCTGAATCTCGAAAACATTCTATCTAGGAGTAGGCATGTACAGATTGCTTCTAGGACCCAAAAATACCGAATTTTCGGGTGTTTTGAGCCTGAATTTGAGATATAAACAGGTAAAGAAGATGCATTCAAATATCGACTTTGGACACTTAAAATATCGATTTTTAGCATATTTTGAGCCTATATTTCGAAAACATTCCAGCACTGAGTAGGCATGTACAGATCGCTTCTGGGACCCAAAAATATCGAATTTTCGGATGTTTTGACGTTGAATTTGAGATATAAACGAGTGCAGAACATGCATACACATATTGACTTTGGGCACCAAAAATATCGATATTCAGCATGTTTTCGGCCTGTAGTTTGAAAATACTCTAACACGGAGTAGGCATGTACAGATCGCTTCTTGGGCCCAAAAATATCGAATTTCCGGATGTTTTGAGCCTGAATTTGAAATAAAAACGGGTACTGAAGATGCATGCACATATCGACTTTGGACACTTAGAATATCGATTTTTGGCATGTTTTGAGCCTATATTTTGAAAACATTCTAGCACTGAGTAGGCATGTACAGATCGCTTCTGGGACCCCAAAATATCGAATTTTCGGGTGTTTTGGGCCTGAATTTGAAATATCGACTTTGGGCACCTAAAATATCGATTTTTAGCATGTTTTGGGCCTATATTTTGAAAATATTCTAGCACTAAGTAGGCATGTACAGATCTCTTATAGGACCCAAAAATATCGAATTTTCGGGTGTTTTGAGCCGGAATTTGAGATATAAACGGGTACAGAATATGCATGAACATATTGACTTTGGACACTTAAAATATCGATTTTTAGCATGTTTTGGGCCTATATTTTAAAAATATTCTAGCACTGAGTAGGCATGTACAGTTTGCTTCTGGGACCCCAAAATATCGAATTGTCGGGTGTTTTGAGCCTGAATTTGAGATATAAACGGGTACAGAAGATGCATGCACATATCGACTTTTGGGCACCTAAAATATCGATTTTGAGCATGTTTTGGGTCTGAATCTCTAAAACATTCTATCTAGGAGTAGGCATGTACAGATTGCTTCTAGGACCCAAAAATACCGAATTTTCGGGTGTTTTGAGCCTGAATTTGAGATATAAACAGGTAAAGAAGATGCATTCACATATCGACTTTGGACACTTAAAATATCGATTTTTAGTATATTTTGAGCCTATATTTTGAAAACATTCTAGCACTGAGTAGGCATGTACAGATCGCTTCTGGGACCCTAAAATATCTAATTTTCGGATGTTTTGACGTTGAATTTGAGATATAAACGAGTGCAGAAGATGCATACGCATATTGACTTTCGGAACCTAAAATATCGATTTACAGCATGTTTTGGGCTTTTATCTGAGTAGGCATGTACAGATCGCTTCTGGGACCCCAAAATATCGATTTTCGAATGTTTTAGGCCTGAATTTGAGATATCGACTTTGGGCACCTAAAATATCGATTTTTAGCATGTTTTGGGCCTATATTTTGAAAATATTCTAGCACGGAGTAGGCATGTACAGATCGCTTTTGGGACCCCAAATAATCGAATTTACAGGTGTTTTGAGCCTGAATTTGAGATATAAACGGTTACAGAAAATGCATGCACATATTGACTTTGGGCACCTAAAATATCGATATTCAACATGTTTTGGGCCTGTAGTTTGAAAATACTCTAACACGGAGTAGGCATGTACAGATCGCTTCTTGGGCCCAAAAATATCGAATTTTCGGTTGTTTTGAGCCTGAATTTGAAATATAAACAGGTACTGAAGACTTTTGGGCACCTAAAATATCGATTTTGAGCATGTTTTGGGTCTGTATCTTGAAAACAATCTAACTAGGAGTAAGCATGTACAGATTGCTTCTATTACCCAAAAATATCGAATTTTCGGATGTTGTGAGCCTGAATTTGAGATATAAACAGGTACTGAAGATGCATGCACATATCGACTTTTAGGCACCTAAAATATCGATTTTGAGCATGTTTTTGGTCTGTATCTTGAAAACATTCTAACTAGGAGTAGGCATGTACATATCGCTTCTATTACATAAAAATACCAAATATTCGGGTGTTTTGAGCCTGAATTTTAGATATAAACGGGTACAGAAGATGCATGCACATATTGACTTTGGACACTTAAAATATCGATTTTTAGCTTGTTTTGAGCCTATATTTTGAAAACATTCTAGCACTGAGTAGGCATGTACAGATCGCTTCTTGGGCACAAAAATATCGAATTTTCGGATGTTTTGAGCCTGAATTTGAGATATAAACAGGTACTGAAGATTCATGCACATATCGACTTTTGTGCTCCTAAAATATCGATTTTGAGCATGTTTTTGGTCTGTATCTTGACAACATTCTAATTAGGAGTAAGCATGTACAGATCGCTTCTATTACCCAAAAATACCGAATTTTCGGGTGTTTTGAGCCTGATTTTGAGATATAAACGGGTATAGAAGATGCATGCACATATCGACTTTGGACACTTAAAATATCGATTTTTAGTTTGTTTTCAGCCTATATTTTGAAAACATTCTAACACTGAGTAGGCATGTACAGATCGCTTCTGGGACCCCAAATTATCGAATTGTCGGGTGTTTTGAGCCTGAATTTGAGATATAAACGGGTATAGAAGATTCATGCACATACTTACTTTGGACACTTAAAATATCGATTTTTAGCATGTTTTAAGCCTATATATTGAAAACATTCTAGCACTGAGTAGGCATGTACAGATCGCTTCTGGGACCCAAAAATATAGGATTTTCGGGTGTTTTGATGTTGAATTTGGGATATAAACGGGTACAGAAGATGCATGCACATATCGACTTTGGACATTTAAAATATCAATTTTTAGTATGTTTTGAGACTATATTTTAAAAACATTCTAGCACTGAGTAGGCATGTACATATCGCTTCTGGGACCCCGAAATATCGAATTTTCGGGTGTTTTGACCCTGAATTTGAGATATAAACAGGTACTGAAGATGCATGCACATATCGACTTTTGTGCACCTAAAATATCGATTTTAAGCATGTTTTTGGTCTGTATCTTGAAAACATTCTAATTAGGAGTAAGCATGTACAGATCGCTTCTATTACCCAAAAATACCGAATTTTAGGGTGTTTTGAGCCTGAATTTGAGATATAAACGGGTATAGAAGATGCATGCACATATCGACTTTGGACACTTAAAATAACGATTTTTAGCTTGTTTTCAGCCTATATTTTGAAAACATTCTAGCACTGAGTAGACATGTACAGATTGCTTCTGGGACCCCAAAATATCGAATTTTCGGGTGTTTGGAGCCTGAATTTGAGATATAAACGGGTACAGAAGATGCATGCACATATCGACTTTTTGGCACCTAAAAGATCGATTTTCACTATGTTTTGGGCCTGTATTTTGAAAAAACTCTAACACGGAGTAGGCATGTACAGTTCGCTTCTGGGACCCCAAAATATCGAATTTTCGGGTGTTTTGGGCCTGAATTTGAAATATCGACTTTGGGCACCTAAAATATCGATTTTTAGCATGTTTTGGGCCTATATTTTGAAAATATTCTAGCACTAAGTAGGCATGTACAGATCTCTTATAGGACCCCAAAATATCGAATTTTCGGGTGTTTTGAGCCTTAATTTGAGATATAAACGGGTACAGAAGATGCATGCACATATTGACTTTGGACACTTAAAATATCGATTTTTAGCATGTTTTAGGCCTATATTTTAAAAATATTCTAGCACTGAGTAGGCATGTACAGTTTGCTTCTGGGACCCCAAAATATCGAATTGTCGGGTGTTTTGAGCCTGAATTTGAGATATAAACGGGTACAGAAGATGCATGCACGTATCGACTTTTGGGCACCTAAAATATCGATTTTGAGCATGTTTTGGGTCTGAATCTCGAAAACATTCTATCTAGGAGTAGGCATGTACAGATTGCTTCTAGGACCCAAAAATACCGAATTTTCGGGTGTTTTGAGCCTGAATTTGAGATATAAACAGGTAAAGAAGATGCATTCACATATCGACTTTGGACACTTAAAATATCGATTTTTAGCAAATTTTGAGCCTATATTTTGAAAACATTCTAGCACTGAGTAGGCATGTACAGATCGCTTCTGGGACCCTAAAATATCGAATTTTCTGATGTTTTGACGTTGAATTTGAGATATAAACGAGTGCAGAAGATGCATACGCATATTGACTTTCGGAACCTAAAATATCGATTTACAGCATGTTTTGGGCTTTTATCTGAGAAGGCATGTACAGATTGCTTCTGGGACCCCAAAATATCGATTTTCGGATGTTTTAGGCCTGAATTTGAGATATCGACTTTGGGCACCTAAAATATCGATTTTTAGCATGTTTTGGGCCTATATTTTGAAAATATTCTAGCACGGAGTAGGCATGTACAGATCGCTTTTGGAACCCCAAATAATCGAATTTACAGGTGTTTTGAGGCTGAATTTGAGATATAAACGGTTACAGAAAATGCATGCACATATTGACTTTGGGCACCTAAAATATCGATATTCAACATGTTTTAGGCCTGTAGTTTGAAAATACTCTAACACGGAGTAGGCATGTACAGATCGCTTCTTGGGCCCAAAAATATCGAATTTTCGGTTGTTTTGAGCCTGAATTTGAAATATAAACAGGTACTGAAGACTTTTGGGCACCTAAAATATCGATTTTGAGCATGTTTTGGGTCTGTATCTTGAAAACATTCTAACTAGGAGTAAGCATGTACAGATATCTTCTATTACCCAAAAATATCGAATTTTCGGATGTTTTGAGCCTGAATTTAAGATATAAACAGGTACTGAAGATGCATGCACATATCGACTTTTGTGCTCCTAAAATATCGATTTTGAGCATGTTTTTGGTCTGTATCTTGACAACATTCTAATTAGGAGTAAGCATGTACAGATCGCTTCTATTACCCAAAAATACCGAATTTTCGGGTGTTTTGAGCCTGAATTTGAGATATAAACGGGTACAGAAGATGCATGCACATTTCGACTTTTGGGCACCTAAAATATCGATTTTGAGCATGTTTTGGGTCTGAATCTCGAAAACATTCTATCTAGGAGTAGGCATGTACAGATTGCTTCTAGGACCCAAAAATACCGAATTTTCGGGTGTTTTGAGCCTGAATTTGAGATATAAACAGGTAAAGAAGATGCAATCAAATATCGACTTTGGACACTTAAAATATCGATTTTTAGCATATTTTGAGCCTATATTTTGAAAACAATCCAGCACTGAGTAGGCATGTACAGATCGCTTCTGGGACCCAAAAATATCGAATTTTCGGATGTTTTGACGTTGAATTTGAGATATAAACGAGTGCAGAACATGCATACACATATTGACTTTGGGCACCTAAAATATCGATATTCAGCATGTTTTGGGCCTGTAGTTTGAAAATACTCTAACACGGAGTAGGCATGTACAGATCGCTTCTTGGGCAAAAAAAATATCGAATTTTCGGATGTTGTGAGCCTGAATTTGAGATATAAACAGGTACTGAAGATGCATGCACATATCGACTTTTGGGCACCTAAAATATCGATTTTGAGCATGTTTTAGGTCTGTATCTTGAAAACATTCTAACTAGGAGTAGGCATGTACATATCGCTTCTATTACCCAAAAATACCGAATTTTCGGGTGTTTTGAGCCTGAATTTGAGATATAAACGGGTACTGAATATGCATGCACATATCGACTTTGGACACTTAGAATATCGATTTTTGGCATGTTTTGAGCCTATATTTTGAAAACATTCTAGCACTGAGTAGGCATGTACAGATCGCTTCTGGGACCCAAAAATATCGAATTTATGGTTGTTTTGAGGTTCAATTTGAGATTTAAACGAGTGCAGAAGATGCATACACATATTGACTTTGGGCACCTAAAATATCGATTTTCAGCATGTTTTGGGCCTGTATCTGAGTAGGCATGTACAGATCGCTTCTGGGACCCCAAAATATCGAATTTTCGGGTGTTTAGAGCCTGAATTTGAGATATAAACGGGTACAGAAGATACATGCACATATAGACTTTTTGGCTCCTAAGAGATCGATTTTCAGTATGTTTTGGGCCTGTATTTTGAAAATACTCTAACACGGAGTAGGCATGTAAAGTTCGCTTCTGGAACCCCAAAATATAGAATTTTTGGGTGTTTTGGGCCTGAATTTAAGATATCGACTTTGGGCACCTAAAATATCGATTTTTAGCATGTTTTGGGCCTATATTTTGAAAATATTCTAGCACTAAGTAGGCATGTACAGATCACTTCTGGAATCCCAAAATATAGGATTTTCGGGTGTTTTGATGTTGAATTTGGGATATAAACGGGTACAGAAGATGCATGCACATATCGACTTTGGACATTTAAAATATCGATTTTTAGTATGTTTTGAGACTATATTTTAAAAACATTCTAGCACTGAGTAAGCATGTACAGATCGCTTCTGGGACCCCAAAATATCGAGTTTTTGGGTGTTTTGAGCCTGAATTTGAGATATAAACGGGTACAGAAAATGCATGCACATATTGACTTTGGGTACCTAAAATATCGATTTTCAGCATGTTTTGGGCCTATATTTTGAAAATACTCTAACACGGAGTAGGAATGTACAGATCGCTTCTGGGACCCAAAAATTTGGATTTTTCGGGTGTTTTGAGCCTGAATTTGAGATATAAACAGGTACGGAAGATGCAGGCACATATCGACTTTTGGGCACCTAAAATATCGATTTTGAGCATGTTTTGGGTCTGTATCTTGAAAACATTCTAACAAGGAGTAGGCAAGTACAGATCGATTCTAGGACCCAAAAATACTGATTTTTCGGGTGTTTTGAGCCAGAATTTGAGATATAAACGGGTACAGAAGATGCATGCACATATCGACTTTGGACACTTAAAATAACGATTTTTAGCATGTTTTGAGCCTATATTTTGAAAACATTCTAGCACTGAGTAGGCATGTACAGATCGCTTCTGGGACCGAATAATATTGAATTTTCGGGTGTTTTGTGGTTGAATTTGAGATATAAACGGGTGCAGAAGATGCATACACATATTGACTTTGGGCACCTAAAATATCGATTTTCAGCATGTTTTGGGCCTGTTTCTGAGTAGGCATGTACAGATCGCTTCCGGGACCCCAAAATATCGAATTTTCGGGTGTTTGGAGCCTGAATTTGAGATATAAACGGGTACAGAAGACGCATGCACATATCGACTTTGGACACTTAAAATATCAATTTTTAACAAGTTTTGAGCCTATATTTTGAAAATATTCTAGCACAAAGTAGATATGTACAGATCACTTCTGGGACCCCAAAATATCGAATTTTCATGTGTTTTAAGCCTGAAATTGAGATATAAACGGGTACAGAAGATGCATGCACATATCGACTTTGGACATTTAAAATATCGATTTTTAGCATGTTTTGAGCCTATATTTTGAAAACATTCTAGCACTGAGTAGGCATGTACAGATCGCTTCTGGGACCCAAAAATATCGAATTTTCGGGTGTTTTGAGGTTGAATTTGGGATATAAACGGGTGCAGAAGATGCATACACATATCGACTTTTGGGCACCTAAAAGATCGATTTTCAGTATGTTTTGGGCCTGTATATTAAAAATACTCTAACACGGAGTAGGCATGTACAAAACGCTTCTAGGACCCCAAAATATCGAATTTTCGGGTGTTTTGGGCCTGAATTTGAGATATCGACTTTGGGCTCCTTAAATATCGATTTTTAGCATGTTTTGGGCCTGTATTTTGAAAATATTCTAGCACTGCGTAGGCATGTACAGATCGCTTCTGGGACCCCAAAATATCGAATTTTCGGGGGTTTTGAACCTGAAAGAGATATAAACGGGTACTGAAGATGCATGCACATATCGACTTTTGGGCACCTAAAATATCGATTTTAAAGCATGTTTTGGGTCTGTATCTTGAAAACATTCTAACTAGGAGTAGGCATGTACAGATCGCTTCTAGGACCCAAAAATATAGAATTTTCGGGTGTTTTGAGCCTGAATTTGAGATAGAAACCGGAACTGAAGATACATGCACATATCGACTTTGGTCACCTGAAGTATCGATTTTCAGGATGTTTTGGCCATATATTTTGAATGTATTCTAGCATTGTGAAAGCATGTTCAGATTACTTCTGAGACCCAAAAATATCGAATTTTCTGGTGTTTTGAGCCTGAATTTGGGATATAAACGGATACAGAAGATGAATGCACATATGGATTTTCGGCACATAAAATATCGGTTTTCAGCTTGTTTTGGGTCTGTATTTTGAAAATATTTTAACATTGAGTAGGCATTTACAGATCCCTTCTGGGAACAAAAAGTATCTAATTTTAAGGTGTTTTAAACCTGAATTTGGGATACAAGCGAGTGCTTATGATTCATGCACATATCGATTTTGGGCACCAGAAATTGCGACTTTCAGCTTATTTTCGGCCTGTATTTTGAAAATATTCTAACACTGAGTAGGCATGTACAGATCGCTTCTGGGACCCAAAAAAATTAAATTTTCAGGTATTTTTAGCCTGAATTTGGGATATAAACAGGAACAGAAGATGCATTCAGATATCGACTTTGATCACCTATATTATCGATTTTAAGCATGTTTTGGGCCTGTATTTTGAAAATATTCTAGCACTGACTATGCATGTGGAGATTGCTTCTGGGATCCAAAAATATCGAATTTTCAGGTGTTTTGAGACTGAATTTGGGATATAAACGGGTACAGAAGATGCATGCACGTATCGACTTTTGGGCACCTAAAATATCGATTTTTAGTATGTTTTGGCCCTATATTTTGAATTTAATCTTGCACTGGGTAAGCATGTACATAGCGCTTCTAAGACCCAAAAATACCGAATTTTCTGGTGTTTTGAGAATGAATTTGGGATATAAACGGGTACAGAAGATGCATGCACATATCGACTTTCTTCACAAAAAAGAAACGATTTTCAGCATGTTTTAGGCCAATATTTTGTAAAAATATTCTAGCACAGAGTGAGCATGTACAGATAGCTTCTGGGACCCAAAAATATTGAATTTCGGGTGTTTTGGGCCTGAATTTGAGATATCGACTTTGGGCACCTAAAATATCGATTTTTAGCATGTTTTGGGCCTATATTTTGAAAATATTCTAGCACTGAGTAACCATGTACAGATCGCTTCAGGGACCCCAAAATATTGAATTTTCGGGTGTTTTGAGCCTGAATTTGAGATATAAACGGGTACAGAAAATGCATGCACATATTGACTTTGAGCACCTAAAATATCGATTTTCAGCATGTTTTGGGCCAGTATTTTGAAAATACTCTAACACGGAGTAGGCATGTACATCTCGCTTCTGGGACCCAAAAATATCGAATTTTCGGGTGTTTTGAGCCTGAATTTGGGATATAAACGGGTGCAGAAGATACATGCACATATCGACTTTGGACACTTAAAATATCGATTTTTAACATGTTTTGATCCTGTATCTGAGTAGGCATGTACAGATCGCTTCTTGTACCAAAAAATATCGAATTTTCGGGTGTTTTGGGCCTGAATTTGAGATATCGACTTTGGGCACCTAAAATATCGATTTTTAGCATGTTTTGGGGCTATATTTTGAAAATATTCTAGCACTGAGTAGGCATGTACAGATCGCTTCTGGGACCCCGAAATATCTAATTTTCGGGTGTTTTGACCCTGAATTTGAGATATAAACGGGTACAGAAAATGCGTGCACATATTGACTTTGGGCACCTAAAATATCGATTCTCAGCATGTTTTGGGCTTGTATTTTGAAAATACTCTAAAACGGAGTAGGCAAGTACAGATCGCTTCTGGGACCCCAAAATATCGAATTTTCGGATGTTTGGAGCCTGAATTTGAGATATAAACGGGTACAGAAGATGCATCCACATATCGACTTTTGGGCACCTAAAAGATCGATTTTCAGTATGTTTTTGGCCTGTATATTGAAAATACTCGAACACGGAGTAAGCATGTACAGATCGCTTCTGGAACCCCAAAATATCGAATTTTCGGGTGTTTTGGGCCTGAATTTGAGATATCGACTTTGGGCACCTAAAATATCGATTTTTAGCATGTTTTGGGCCTGAATTTTAAAAATATTCTAGCACTGAGTAGGCATGTACAGATCGCTTCTGGGACCCCAAAATATCGAATTTTTGGGTGTTTTGAGCCTGAATTTGAGATACAAACGGGTACAGAAGATGCATACATATATCGACTTTTGGGCACCTATAATATCGATTTTGAGCATGTTTTGGGTCTGTATCTTGAAAACATTCTAACTAGGAGTAGGCATGTACAGATCACTTCTAGAACCCAAAAATACCGAATTTTCGGGTGTTTTGAGCCTGAATTTGAGATATAAACGGGTACAGAATATGCATGCACATATCGACTTTGGACACTTAAAATATCGATTTTTAACATGTTTTGAGCCTATATTTTGAAAACATTCTAGCACTGAGTAGGCATGAACAAATCGCTTCTGGGACCCAAAAATATCAAATTTTCGGGTGTTTTGAGGTTGAATTTGGGATATAAACGGGTCCAGAAGATGTATACACATATTGACTTTGGGCACCTAAAATATCGATTTTTAGCATGTTTTGGGCCTGTATCTGAGTAGGCATGTACAGATCGCTTCTGGGACCAAAACATATGGAATTTTCGGGTGCTTGGAGCCTGAATTTGAGATATAAACGGGTTTAGAAGATGCATGCACATATCGACTTTTGGTCACCTAAAATATCGATTTTCTGTATGTTTTTGGACTGTATTTTGAAAATACTCTAACACGGAGTAGGCATGTACAAATCGCTTCTGGGACCCCAAAATATCGAATTTTCGGGTGTTTTGGGGATAAATTTGAGATATCGACTTTGGGCACCTAAAATATCGATTTTTAGCATGTTTTGGGCATATATTTTGAAAATATTCTAGCACTGAGTAAGCATCTACAGATCGCTTCTGGGACCCCAAATATATTGAATTTTCGGGTGTTTTGAGCCTGAATTTGAGATATAAACGGGTACAGAAAATGCATGCACATATTGACTTTGGGCACCTAAAATATCGATTTTCAGCATGTTTTGGGCCTGTATTTTGAAAATATTCTAACACGGAGTAGGCATGTACAGATCGCTTCAGACACCCAAAAATATCGAATTTTCGGGTGTTATGAGCCTGAATTTGAGATATAAACATGTACTGAAGATGCAAGCACATATCGACTTTTGGGCACCTAAAATATCGATTTTGAGCATGTTTTGGGTCTGTATCTTGAAAACATACTAACTAGGACTAGGCAAGTACAGATCGCTTCAGTGACCCAAAAATACCGATTTTTCAGGTGTTTTGAGCCTTAATTTGAGATATAAACGGGTACAGATGATGCATGCACATATTAAATTTGGGCACCTAAAATATCGATTTTCAGCATGTTTTGGGCATGTATTTTGAAAATACTTTAACACGGAGTAAGCATGTACAGATCGCTTCTTGGACCCAAAATTATCGAATTTTCGGGTGTTTTGAGCCTGAATTTGAGTTATAAACGGGTACAGAAGATGCATGCACATATTGTCTTTGAGCACCTAAAATATCGATTTTCAGCATATATTGGGCCTGTATTTTGAAAATACTCTAACACGGAGTAGGCATGTACAGATCGCTTCTGGGACCCAAAAATATCGAATTTTCGGGTGTTCTGAGCCTAAATTTAAGATATAAACGGGTACAGAAGATGCATGCACATATCGACTTTGGACACTTAAAATATCGATTTTTAGTATGTTTTGAGCCTATATTTTGAAAACATTCTAGCACTGAGTAGGCATGAACAGATCGCTTCTGGGACCCAAAAATATCGAATTTTCGGGTGTTTTGAGGTTGAATTTGGGATATAAACGGGTGCAGAAGATGCATACACATATTGAATTTGGGCACCTAAAATATCGATTTTTAGCATGTTTTGGGACTGTATCTGAGTAGGCATGTACAGATCGCTTCTGGGACCAAAACATATGGAATTTTCGGGTGTTTGGAGCCTGAATTTGAGATATAAACGGGTATAGAAGATGCATGCACATATCGACTTTTGGGCACCTAAGATATCGATTTTCTGTATGTTTTGGGCCTGTATTTTGAAAATACTCTAACACGGAGTAGGCATGTACAAATCGCTTCTGGGACCCCCAAATATCGAATTTTCTGGTGTTTTGGGGATAAATTTGAGATATCGACGTTGGGCACCTAAAATATCGATTTTTAGCATGTTTTGGGCATATATTTTGAAAATATTCTAGCACTGAGTAAGCATGTACAGATCGCTTCTGGGACCCCAAAATATCGAATTTTCGGGTGTTTTGAGCCTGAATTAGAGATATAAACGGGTACAGAAAATGCATGCACATATTGACTTTGGGCACCTAAAATATCGATTTTCAGCATGTTTTGGGCCTATATTTTGAAAATATACTAACTAGGAGTACGCAAGTACAGATCGCTTCTGGGACCCAAAAATACCGATTTTTGGGGTGTTTTGAGCCTGAATTTGAGATATAAACGGGTACAGAAGATGCATGCACATATCGACTTTGGACACTTAAAATATCGATTTTTAGCATGTTTTGAGCCTATATTTTGAAAACATTCTAGCACTGAGTAGGCATGTACAGATCGCTTCTGAGACCGAAAAATATCGAATTTTCGGGTGTTTTGTGGTTGAATTTGAGATATAAACGCGTACAGAAAATGCATGCACATATTGACTTTGGGCACCTAAAATATCGATTTTCAGCATATTTTGGGCCTGTATTTTGAAAATATTCTAACACGGAGTAGGCATGTACAGATCGCTTCAGGGACCCAAAAATATCGAATTTTCGGGTGTTTTGAGCCTGAATTTGAGATATAAACAGGTACTGAAGATGCATGCACATATCGACTTTGGACACTTAAAATATCGATTTTCAGTATGTTTTGAGCCTGTATCTAAGTAGGCATGTACAGATCGCTTCTGGGACCCAAAAATATCGAATTTTCGGGTGTTTTGAGTCTGAATTTGAGATATAAACGGATACAGAAAATGCATTCACATATAGACTTTGGGTACCCACAATATCGATTTTTAGCATGTTTTGGGCCAATATTTGGAAAACATTCTATCACTGAGTAGGCATGTACAGATCGTTTCTGGGACCCAAAAATATCGAATTTTCGGGTGTTTTGTGGTTGAATTTGAGATATCGACTTTGGGCACCTAAAATATCGATTTTTAGCATGTTTTGGGCCTGTATTTTTAAAATATTCTAGCACTGCGTATGCATGTACAGATCGCTTCTTTGACCCCAAAATATCGAATTTTTGGGTGTTTTGAGCCTGAATTTGAGATATAAACGGGTACAGATGATGCATGCACATATCGACTTTTGGGCACTTAAAATATCGATTTTGAGCATGTTTTGGGACTGTATCTTGAAAACATTCTAACTAGGAGTAGGCATGTACAGATCGCTTATAGGACCCAAAAATATCGAATTTTCGGGTGTTTTGAGCCTGAATTTGGGATATAAACGGGTACAGAAGATGAATGCACATATGGATTTTGGGCACATAAAATATCGGTTGTCAGCTTGTTTTGTGTCTGTATTTTAAAAATATTTTAACATTGAGTAGGCATTTACAGATCCCTTCTGGGAACAAAAAGTATCTAATTTTAAGGTGGTTTAGGCCTGAATTTGGGATGCAAGCGAGTGCTGATGATTCATGCACATAGCGATTTTGGGCACCAAAAATTGCGATTTTCAGCTTATTTTGGGCCTGTATTTTGAAAATATTCTAACACTGAGTAGGCATGTACAGATCGCTTCTGGGACCCAAAAAAATCAAATTTTCAGGTGTTTTTAGCATGAATTTGGGATATAAACGGGAACAGAAAATGCATGCAGATATCGACTTTGATCACCTATAATATCGATTTTAAGCATGTTTTGGGCCTGTATTTTGAAAATATTCTAGCACTGACTATGCATGTGGAGATTGCTTCTGGGATCAAAAAATATCGAATTTTCAGGTGTTTTGAGACTGAATTTGGGATATAAACGGGTACAGAAGATGCATGAACATTTCGACTTTGGGCACATAAAATATCGATTTTTAGTATGTTTTGGAACTATATTTTGAATTTAAACTAGCACTGGGTAAGCATGTACAGAGCGCTTCTAAGACCCAAAAATACCGAATTTTCTGGTGTTTTGAGAATGAATTTGGGATATAAACGGGTACAGAAGATGCATGCACAAATCGACTTTCTTCACAAAAAAAAAACGATTTTCAGCATGTTTTAGCCCTATATTTTGTAAAATATTCTAGCCTAGAGTGAGCATGTACAGATCGCTTCTGGGACCCAAAAATATTGAATTTTCGGGTGTTTTGAACCTCAATTTGGAATGTAAACGGGTACTGAAGATGCATGCACATATCGACTTTGGGCACCCAAAATATCGATTTTGAGCATGTTTTTGTCCTGTATATTGAAAATACTCTAACACGGAGTAGGCATGTACAGATCGCTTCTGGGATCCAAAAATATCGAATTTTCGGGTGTTTTGAGCCTGAATTTGAGATATAACGGGTACAGAAAATGCATGCACATATCGACTTTGGGCACCCACAATATCGATTTTTAGCATGTTTTGGGCCAATATTTTGTAAATACTCTAACACGGAGGAGGCATGTACAGATCGCTTCTGGGACCCCAAAATATCGAATTTTCGGGTGTTTTGAGCCTGAATTTGGGATATAAACGGGTGCAGAAGATGCATGCACATATCGACTTTGGACACTTAAAATATCGATTTTTAGCATGTTTTGAGCCTGTATCTGAGTAGGCATGTACAGATCGCTTCTGGGACCAAAAAATATCGAATTTTCGGGTGTTTGGAGCCTGAATTTGAGATATAAACGGGTACAGAAGATGCATCCACATATCGACTTTTGGGCACCTAAAAGATCGATTTTCAGTATGTTTTGGGCCTGTATATTGATAATACTCTAACACGGAGTAAGCATGTACAGATCGCTTCTGGGACCCCAAAATATCGAATTTTCGGGTGTTTTGGGCCTGAATTTGAGATATCGACTTTGGGCACCTAAAATATCGATTTTTAGCATGTTTTGGGCCTGAATTTTGAAAATATTCTAGCACTGAGTAGGCATGTACAGATCGCTTCTGGGACCCCCAAATATCGAATTTTCGGGTGTTTTGAGCCTGAATTTGAGATACAAACGGGTACAGAAGATGCATGCACATATCGACTTTTGGGCAACTAAAATATCGATTTTGAGCATGTTTTGGGTCTGTATCTTGAAAACATTCTAACTAGGAGTAGGCATGTACAGATAGCTTCTAGGACCCAAAAATACCGATTTTTCGCGTGTTTTGAGCCTGAATTTGAGATATAAACGGGTACAGAAGATGCATGCACATATCGACTTTGGACACTTAAAATATCGATTTTTAGTATGTTTTGAGCCTATATTTTGAAAACATTTTAGCACTGAGTATGCATGTACAGATCGCTTCTGGGACCCAAAAATATCGAATTTTCGGGTTTTTTGAGGCTGAATTTGGGATATAAACGGGTGCAGAAGATGCATACACATATTGACTTTGGGCACCTAAAATATCGATTTTCAGCATGTTTTGGGCCTGTATCTGAGTAGGCATGTACAGATCGCTTCTGGGACCCCAAAATATCGAATTTTTGGGTGTTTTGAGCCTGAATTTGAGATATAAACGGGTATAGAAGATTTATTAACATATCGACTTTTGGGCACCTAAAATATCGATTTTCTGTATGTTTTGGGCCTGTATTTATAAAATACTCTAACACGGAGTAGACATGTACAGATCGCTTCTGGGCCCCAAAAATATCGAATTTTCGGTGTTTTGGGGATAAATTTGAGATATCGACTTTAGGCACCTAAAATATCGATTTTTAGCATGTTTTGGGCCTATATTTTGAAAATACTCTAACACGGAGTAGGCATGTACATATCGCTTCTGGGACCCAAAAATATCGAATTTTCGGGTCTTTTGAGCCTGAATTTTGGATATAAACAGGTACTGAAGATGCATGCACATATCGACTTTTGGGCACTTAAAATATCGATTTTGAGCATGTTTTGAGTCTGTATCTTGAAAACATTCTAACTAGGAGTAGGCAAGTACAGATCGCTTTTAGGACCCAAAAATACCGATTTTTCGGGTGTTTTGAGCCTGAATTTGAGACAGAAACCGGTACTGAAGATACATGCACATATCGACTTTGGTCACTTTAAGTATCGATTTTTAGGATGTTTTGGCCCTATATTTTGAATGTATTCTAGCATTGTGTAATCATGTTTAGATTGCTTCTGAGACTAAAAAATATCGAATTTTCGGGAGTTTTGAGGTTGAATTAGGGATATAAACGGGTGCAGAAGATGCATACACATATTGACTTTGGGCACCTAAAATATCGATTTTCAGCATGTTTTGGGCCTGTATCTGAGTAGTCATGTACAGATCGCTTCTGAGACCCAAAAATATCGATTTTTAGGGTGTTTTAAGCCTGAATTTGAGATATAAACGGGTACAGAAGATGCATGCACATATCAACTTTTGGGCACCTAAAATATCGGCCTGTATTTTGAAAATACTCTAACACGGAGTAGGCATGTACAGATCGCTTCTGGGAACCCAAAATATCGAATTTTCGGGTGTTTTGGGGATAAATTTGAGATATCGACTTTGGGCACCTAAAATATCGATTTTATAGCATGTTTTGAGCCTATATTTTGAAAACATTCTAGCACTGAGTATGCATGTACAGATCGCTTCTGGGACCCAAAAATATCGAATTTGCTGGTGTTTTAAGCCTAAATTTGGGATATAAACGGGTGCAGAAGATGCATACACGTATCGACTTTTGGGCACCTAAAAGATCGATTTTTAGTATGTTTTGGGCCTGTATATTAAAAATACTCTAACACGGAGTAAGCATGTACACATCGCTTCTGGGACCCCAAAATATCGAAATTTCGGGTGTTTTGGGCCTGAATTTGAGATATAAACGGGTATAGAAAATTTATGAACATATCGACTTTTGGGCACCTAAAATTTTGATTTTCTGTATGTTTTGGGCCTGTATTTATAAAATACTCTAACACGGAGTAGACATGTACAGATCGCTTCTGGGACCCCAAAATATCGAATTTTTCGGTGTTTTGGGGATAAATTTGAGATATCGACTTTAGGCACCTAAAATATCGATTTTTAGCATGTTTTGGGCATATATTTTGAAAATATTCTAGCACTGAGTAGGCATGTACAGATCGCTTCTGGGACCCAAAAATATCGAATTTTCGGGTGTTTTGAGGTTGAATTTGGGATATAAATGGGTGCAGAAGATGCATACACATATTGACTTTGGGCACCTAAAATATCGATTTTCAGCATGTTTTGGGCCTGTATCTGAGTAGGCATGTACAGATCGCTTCTGGGACCCCAAAATATCGAATTTTTGGGTGTTTCGAGCCTGAATTTGAGATATAAACGGGTATAGAAAATTTATGAACATATCGACTTTTGGGCACCTAAAATATTGATTTTCTGTATGTTTTGGGCCTGTATTTATAAAATACTCTAACACGGAGTAGACATGTACAGATCGCTTTTGGGACCCCAAAATATCGAATTTTTCGGTGTTTTGGGGATAAATTTGAGATATCGACTTTAGGCACCTAAAATATCGATTTTTAGCATGTTTTGGGCATATATTTTGAAAATATTGTTGCACTGAGTAAGCATGTACAGATCGCTTCTGGGACCCCAAAATATCGAATTTTCGGGTGTTTTGAGCCTGAATTTGAGATATAAACGGGTACAGTAAATGCATGCACATATTGACTTTAGGCACCTAAAATATCGATTTCCAGCATGTTTTGGACCTGTATTTTGAAAATACTCTAACACGGAGTAGGCATGTACAGATCGCTTATGGGACCAAAAAATATCGAATTTTCGGGTGTCTTGAGCCTGAATTTTAGATATAAACAGGTACTGAAGATGCATGCACATATCGACTTTTGGGCACCTAAAATATCGATTTTGAGCATGTTTTGAGTCTGTATCTTGAAAACATTCTAACTAGGAGTAGGCAAGTACAGATCGCTTTTAGGACCCAAAAATACCGATTTTTCGGGTGTTTTGAGCCTGAATTTTAGATATAAACAGGTACTGAAGATGCATGCACATATCGACTTTTGGGCACCTAAAATATCGATTTTGAGCATGTTTTGAGTCTGTATTTTGAAAACATTCTAACTAGGAGTAGGCATGTACAGATCGCTTCTAGGACCCAAAAATATAGAATTTTCGGGTGTTTTGAGCCTGAATTTGATACAGAAAACGGTACTGAAGATACATGCACATATCGACTTTGGTCACTTGAAGTATCGATTTTCAGGATGTTTTGGCCCTATATTTTGAATGTATTCTAGCATTGTGTAAGCATGTTCAGATTGCTTCTAACACCCAAAAATATCGAATTTTCGGGTGTTTTGAGGTTGAATTTGGGATATAGACGGGTGCAGAAGATGCATACACATATTGACTTTGGGCACCTAAAATATCGATTTTCAGCATGTTTTGGGCCTGTATCTGAGTAGTCATGTACAGATCGCTTCTGAGACCCAAAAATATCGATTTTTCGGGTGTTTTAAGCCTGAATTTGAGATATAAACGGGTACAGAAGATGCATGCACATATCGACTTTTGGGCACCTAAAATATCGATTTTAAGCATGTTTTGGGCCTGTATTTTGAAAATACTCTAACACGGAGTAGGAATGTACAGATCGCTTCTGGGAACCCAAAATATCGAATTTTCGGGTGTTTTGGGGATAAATTTGAGATATCGACTTTGGGCACCTAAAATATCGATTTTATAGCATGTTTTGACCTATATTTTGAAAATATTCTAGCACTGAGTAAGCATGTACAGATCGCTTCTGGGACCCCAAAATATCGAATTTTCGGGTGTTTTGAGCCTGAATTTGAGATATAAACGGGTACAGAAAATGCATGCACATATTGACTTTGGGCACCTAAAATATCGATTTTTTAGCATGTTTTGGGCCTGTATTTTGAAAATACTCTAACACGGAGTAGGCATGTACAGATCGCTTCTGGGACCCAAAAATATCGAATTTTCAGGTGTTTTGAGCATGAATTTGGGATATAAACGGGTGCAGAAGATGCATGCACATATCGACTTTGGACACTTAAAATATCGATTTTTAGCATGTTTTGAGCCTGTTACTGAGTAGGCATGTACAGATCGCTTCAGGGACCTCAAAATATCGAATTTTCGGGTGTTTTGAGCCTGAATTTGAGATATAAACAGGTACTGAAGATGCATGCACATATCGACTTTTGGTCAACTAAAATATCGATTTTGAGCATGTTTTGGGTCAGTATCTTGAAAACATTCTAACTAGGAGTAGGCAAGTACAGATCGCTTCTGGGACCCAAAAATACCGGTTTTTCGGGTGTTTTGAGCCTGAATTTGAGATATAAACGGGTACAGAAGATGCATGCACATATCGACTTTGGACACTTAAAATATCGATTTTTAGCATGTTTTGAGCCTATATTTCGAAAACATTCTACCACTGAGTAGGCATGTACAGATCGCTTCTGGGACCGAAAAATATCGAATTTTCGGGTGTTTTGTGGGTCAATTTGAGATATAAACGGGTGCAGAGGATGCATACACATATTGACTTTGGGCACCTAAAATATCGATTTTCAGCATGGTTTGGGCCTGTATCTGAGTAGGCATGTACAGATCACTTCTAGGACCCCAAATATCGAATTTTCGGGTGTTTCCAGCCTGAATTTGAGATATAAACGGGTACAGAAGATCCATGCACATATCGACTTTGGACACTTAAAATATCGATTTTTAGCATGTTTTGAGCCTATATTTTGAAAACATTCTAGCATTGAGTAGGCATGTACATATCGCTTCTGGGACCCAAAAATATCGAATTTGCTGGTGTTTTAAGCATAAATTTGGGATATAAACGGGTGCAGAAGATGCATACACGTATCGACTTTTGGGCACCTAAAAGATCGATTTTCAGTATGTTTTGGGCCTGTATATTAAAAATACTCTAACACGGAGTAGGCATGTACGGATCGCTTCTGGGACCCCAAAATATCGAAATTTCGGGTGTTTTGGGCCTGAATTTGAGATATCGACTTTGGACACCTAAAATATCGATTTTTAGCATGTTTTGGGCCTGAATTTTGAAAATATTCTAGCACTGAGTAGGCATGTACAGATCGCTTCTGGGACCCCAAAATATCGAATTTTCGGGTGTTTTGAGCCTGAATTTGAGATATAAACGGGTACAGAAGATGCATGCACATATCGACTTTTGGGCACCTAAAATCTCGATTTTGAGCATGTTTTGGGTCTGTATCTTGAAAACATTCTAACTAGGAGTAGGCATGTAAAGATCGCTTCTAGGACCCAAAAATATAGAATTTTCGGGGGTTTTGAGCCTGAATTTGAGATATAAACGATTACAGAAGATGCATGCACATATCGACTTTGGACACTTAAAATATCGATTTTTAGCATGTTTTGATCCTATATTTTGAAAACATTCTAGCACTGAGTAGGCATGTACAGATCGCTTCTGGGACTGAAAAATATCGAATTTTCGGGTGTTTTGTGGTTGAATTTGAGATATAAACGCGTGGAGAAGATGCATACACATATTGACTTTGGGTACCTAAAATATTGATTTTTAGCATGTTTTGAGCCTGTATCTGAGTAGGCATGTACAGATCGCTTCTGGGACCCCAAAATATCAAATTTTCGGGTGTTTGGAGCCTGAATTTGAGATATAAACGGGTACAGAAGATGCATGCACATATCGACTTTGGACACTTTAAATATCGATTTTTAGCATGTTTTGAGCCTATATATTGAAAACATTCTAGCACTGAGTAGGCATGTACAGATCGCTTCTGGGAACCAAAAATATCTTATTTGCTGGTGTTTTAAGCCTGAATTTGGGATATAAACGGGTGCAGAAGATACATACACGTATCGACTTTTGGGCACCTAAAAGATCGATTTTCAGTATGTTTTAGGCCTGTATATTAAAAATACTCGAACACGGAGTAGGCATGTACAGATCGCTTCTGGGACCCCAAAATATCGAAATTTCGGGTGTTTTGGGCCTGAATTTGAGATATCGACTTTGGGCACCTAAAATATTTATTTTTAGCATGTTTTGGGCCTGTATTTTGAAAATATTCTAGCACTGAGTAGGCATGTACAGATCGCTTCTGGGACCCCAAAATATCGAATTTTCGGGTGTTTTGAGCCTGAATTTGAGATATAAACGGGTACTGAAGATGGATCCACATATCGAATTTTGGGCACCTAAAATATCGATTTTGAGCATGTTTTGGGTCTGTATCTTGAAAACATTCTAACTAGGAGTAGGCATGTACAGATCACTTCTAGGACCCAAAAATATAGAATTTTCGGGTGTTTTGAGCCTGAATTTGAGAGAGAAACCGGTGCTGAAGATATATGCACATATCGACTTTGGTCACCTGAAGTATCGATTTTCAGGATGTTTTGGCCCTATATTTTGAATGTATTCTAGCATTGTGTAAGCATGTTCAGATTGCTTCTGAGACCCAAAAATATCGAATTTTCTGGTGTTTTGAGCCTGAATTTGGGATATAAACGGGTACAGAAGATAAATGCACATATGGATTTTGGGCACATAAAATATCGGTTTTCAGCTTGTTTTCGGTCTGTATTTTGAAAATATTTTAACATTGAGTAGGCATTTACAGATCCCTTCTGGGAACAAAAAGTATCGAATTTTAAGGTGTTTTAAGCCTGAATTTGGGATACAAGCGAGTGCTGATGATTCATGCACATATCGATTTTGGGCACCAAAAATTGCGATTTTCAGCTTATTTTGGGCCTGTATTTTGAAAATATTCTAACACTGAGTAGGCATGTACAGATCGCTTCTGGGACTCAAAAAAATCAAATTTTCAGGTGTTTTTAGCCTGAATTTGGGATATAAACGGGAACAGAAGATGCATGCAGATATCTACTTTGATCACCTATAATATCGATTTTAAGCATGTTTTGGGCCTGTAATTTGAAAATATTCTAGCACTGACTATGCATGTGGAGATTGCTTCTGGGATCCAAAAATATCGAATTTTCAGGTGTTTTGAGACTGAATTTGGTATATAAACGGGTACAGAAGATGAATGAACATTTCGACTTTGGGCACCTAAAATATCGATTTTTAGTATGTTTTGGCCCTATATTTTGAATTTAATCTAGCACTGGCTAAGCATGTACAGAGCGCTTCTAAGACCCAAAAATACCGAATTTTCTGGTGTTCTGAGAATGAATTTGGGATATAAACGGGTACAGAAGATGCATGCACATATCGACTTTCTTCACAAAAAAAAAAACGATTTTCAGCATGTTTTAGGCCTATATTTCGTAAAATATTCTAGCACAGAGTGAGCATGTACAGATCGCTTCTGGGACCCAAAAATATTGAATTTTTGGGTGTTTTGAACCTCAATTTGGAATGTAAACGGTTACTGAAGATGCATGCACATATCGACTTTGGGCACCCAAAATATCGATTTTGAGCATGTTATTGGCCTGTATTTTGAAAATACTCTAACACGGAGTAGGCATGTACAGATCGCTTCTGGGACCCAAAAATATCGAATTTTCGGGTGTTTTGAGCCTGAATTTGGGATATAAACGGGTGCAGAAGATGCATGCACATATCGACTTTGGACACTTAAAATATCGATTTTTAGCATGTTTTGAGCCTGTATCTGAGTAGGCATGTACAGATCGCTTCTGGGACCAAAAAATATCGAATTTTCGGATGTTTTGGGCCTGAATTGGAGATATCGACTTTGGGCACCTAAAATATCGATTTTTAGCATGTTTTGGGCCTATATTTTGAAAATATTCTAGCACTGAGTAGGCATGTACAGATCGCTTCTGGGACCCCAAAATATCGAATTTTCGGGTGGTTTGACCCTGAATTTGAGATATAAACAGGTACTGAAGATGCATGCACATATCGACTTTTGGGCACCTAAAATATCGATTTTGAGCATGTTTTGGGTCTGTATCTTGAAAACATTTTAACTAGGAGTAGGCAAGTACAGATCGCTTCTAGTACCCCAAAATATCGATTTTTCGGGTGTTTTGAGCCTGAATTTGAGATATAAACGGGTACAGAAGATGCATGCACATATCAACTTTGGACACTTAAAATATCGATTTTTAGCATGTTTTGAGCCTATATTTTGAAAACATTCTAGCACTGAGTAGGCATGTACAGATCGCTTCTGGGACCGAAAAATATCGAATTTTCGGTTGTTTTGTGGTTGAATTTTAGATATAAACGGGTGCAGAAGATGCATACACATATTGACTTTGGGCATCTAAAATATCGATTTTTAGCATGTTTTGGGCCTGTATCTGAGTAGGCATGTACAGATCGCTTCTGGGACCCCAAAATATCGAAATTTCGGGTGTTTTGAGCCTGAATTTGAGATATAAACGGGTACAGAAGATGCATGCACATATCGACTTTGGACACTTAAAATATCGATTTTTAGCATGTTTTGAGCCTATATTTTGAAAATATTCTAGCACAAAGTAGATATGTACAGATCACTTCTGGGACCCCAAAAAATCGAATTTTCGGGTGTTTTAAGCCTGAATTTGAGATATAAACGTGTACTGAAGATGCATGCACATATCGACTTTGGACACTTAAAATATCGATTTTTAGCATGTTTTTAGCCTATATTTTGAAAACATTCCTTGCACTGAGTAGGCATGTACAGATCGCTTCTGGGACCGAAAAATATTGAATTTTCGGGTGTTTTATGGTTGAATTTGAGATATAAACGGGTGCAGAAGATGCATACACATATTGACTTTGGGCACCTAAAATATCGATTTTCAGCATGTTTTGGGCCTGTATCTGAGTAGGCATGTACAGATCGCTTCTGGGACCCCATAATATCGAATTTTCGGGTGTTTGGAGCCTGAATTTGAGATATAAACGGGTACAGAAGATGCATGCACATATCGACTTTGGACACTTAAAATATCGATTTTTAGCATGTTTTGGGCCTATATTTTAAAACATTATAGCACTGAGTAGGCATGTACAGATCGCTTCTGGGACCCAAAAATATCGAATTTTCGGGTGTTTTGAGGTTGAATTTGGGATATAAACGGGTGCAGAAGATGCATACACATATCGACTTTTGGGCACCTAAAAGATCGATTTTCAGTATGTTTTGGGCCTGTATATTAAAAATACTCTAACACGGAGTAGGCATGTACAAATTGCTTCTGGGACCCCAAAATATCGAATTTTCGGGTGTTTTGGGCCTGAATTTGAGATATCGACTTTGGGCACCTGTACCAGTTCTGAAGGCTTGAACTCTGGGCAAAACCTGGTAAGTTACTTGTGTGTAATTCTTGGAGTTGTAGTTGTAGTAGTTGTTTTTGTTGTGGTTTTAGGTAACGTGGAAGACGGGGTGCTTTCTTAGGTTTGCTTAGGTGATGGACTTCACAAGTTTCTTAAGGCTTAATTTATTAATATGTGTACTTATCTATACAGGGTATTATCGTGATGTGCCTTGTCTTATATGGTATTATGTCTCTCTCTATGGAGACAGTTTATAGCCCTTAGGGAGTCAGTGTTGTATCCTAAATCCTAGTGTACCTCCTCTGCTTATATACATTTCAAACTCAATAGTTTACAGAATGGCTAGAGTGTGACTGTGTTGCCTGTGAATGGTCAGTTTGATTCTGTACCTACTTCTCTCTTCTCGTGTGAAAGGGAAAGTGGGCCAACCCTTTCCTATCTCTCTCTCTCTCTCTCTCTCCTTTACTCTCTTTCCTACTCTCCTTCGAAGGGGAGGTAGGAAAGGTTAATAATGTCTTTGTATGACCTGACGCCGCACCTGTGTGTGTGTGTGTGTGTCCAACCTGCCCAGGTGGCCTGTTTCTGATGTGTAAACAGATTAGAAGTAGTGATCCTTTTCTAAATGGTTTTATGGTGTGTACACCGCTCAGTCCGCTACCCTCGACTGGCCTCCAGGCGTTTGCTTTATGCTTTATTTAATAGAAGGCCAGTTCACAATGTTGGTAGGGTACATAATACTAAGACATTAACAATGAATACATGTATAGTAACATAAAAATAGACATTAAGACATTGGCACACCATATACTAAAAATTAACATTACCGGTAATACATGAATATAATTACATGAACATGAATACATTGTTACATAAAATTTCATCTTAATATTAATGTGTTTAGCTAGGTGCATGTTATTGTGTGTATATAATCTAACCTATGCTAAAAATTCACACATTAATGAGGGGGGAGCCGTGTTGCTATGTTGTGGCTGTGAAATGACAGTCTTGTTCTTTTCAACACAAGATAATTCAGTATACTTCGATAGTTCTTTCTTATACAATATAAAAATAGTATTTTAGACTGTCTTATACAATACATAAATTTTATAGTACATGCCAGAAAGATAAGACATGGGATAATAAACATTGGTACCAAGTTTTATTTTGATCACTATATGAGGAATCAAATGATATAATAAGGATGATTGAATCCTATTCTCATTGAATAACATAATAGTTTCATTTTGTCTGATACAACTGATAATGAATTAGGAGATGTTAAACAATTCAACTTTAAAGGAAATATGTTGAAAAGGTGGAAGAGATTGTGCTATGTTTTCTAGCAAATTATGTTTACTAGGCAAGGTAACGATTCCCTTGGATCGTATTTCCTATGAGTCTGCTTCTTTATAGTTGCCTTGAACCATACCATGTGTAGGGTGATTAGGGCAAATTAATGTTAATTGTGTATCAGCAGGTAAGTATAGATAGTGGAAATTAAAATTGATGATGAAAGAGAGTTTGATTAGTAATAGATATGAATGTACATGCATATAGTGCTTGATTAGTAGTACTTATGATTCTAAGCAAGTGGAGATTTTGCATCCTTTGGAGACTTAAATGCAACTCAAATGCAAAGAAATATGCAAGACAAACATATATGAAGATATGCAACATGGCACTTGAAGTGTTGTGTGTCACTGATGACATCATTACTAAGTATATTACTTATTGGATGAAAATTGAATATTAAATTATTACTTCCATTTTCATAGGGAATTGTAGAAGTGCGTAGCTTGTGAATAACATTTTACCTTTTATGGGAATAATAATGAGTATATGATCTTGTATTAAAATACTACGCATGACTGGATAATAATATTTCATGAAAGATAATAAGGAAGATGAGATTTCATCATTGATTGTACCATTGCATCTCGTGGCTATTGGAGTGGAAATAATATTGTGAGTTGATCTTATCTTACCCGCCGTAAATACTCTCTTAATAAATGTTGTCATTCTTCTCTAAGTTCCTCACCTGCTATCATTTTTCCGCAAACTCACAGAAATAAATAGAAGCCTAAAAATATGATGTGATTATTTCATATATGTAGTTCTTTTCATTCGTTGCTCATGTAAACTATATAATTCGTATTTAATTTCTGTGCAATGATTTACACTCTAATACAGTATATACCTGTTACTCTATCTTACCTTGATTTGCAAAGGCTTGTCCTGCAACCTTTTATGTATGGGATAATGCTTGTATACCACTATATCTCTAAGCATTACCAAATAGTGCTCATGAAATTACATTTAAAAATTATCTAAATCACGCTCTGGGCTGTGATGATGGCTCTAAACCACTATATATTTTTTTTTTTGTATAATAAGCGAGCAATATTACCTGAGTCGCTGAATCCATTCCTAGGGCGCCCAATAGTGAAAGGACACTATAGAATATAATGCACTTACATAGGTAAATTCAGTTGTGTGATACCTGTCAAACAAAACTAGTGTATCATTAAGTACCTTATCTGTAATTACTGCTCAGTGGCAGAAAAATTTGGTAATAATTCATATATCCAGTAAAGAGTAAGAAATAGTGATCATATCGTTCATCACCAATATTTTATTTATTTTCCTTTTCTTTTCAACTGTTTCATAAAATTGTAAACGAGAGCTCTCGGATTTTAAGACGTCATCTTTATCTGTGTTATGCACTTCGTCGGAGGTTGTAGCCACCGCGAGTATAGACATGAAAACCGTTATATAGGTTGATTTGGGCCACATTTGTAAGAAGAAATATTATTTTTCATTGGAAACCGATCGGAGTTTTTGTTTGTTAGTGTTTATTTTATTATCATCAATAGTAGGGAAAATATTACGAGGAAGAGGACATTGTTGCTGTTGCAGAGATATTGATTGGTTTTATTTTGGATGTTAGGTTTTTGCGCGCATTTTACCAATTTCTTTATTCTGTTTACATAAACAACATCATCCGCCTGGTAAAATTATTCTTTATTATAAGGTTATGCCTACTAAAGACATGACTGTGTGAAGTTCGATCGGGTACCCATTATGTCGGCGATTACGCATTTTTTTCTTCTCTAGCAAGTCTATACTTTGTTTTGTTATGTCGGCGATCACGCATTTTCCCTGCAAGCCGATAAATTGCTTTGTTATGTTGGCGATCACGCATTTTCCCTGCAAGCCGATAAATTGCTTTGTTATGTCGGCGATCACGCATTTTCCTTGCAAGCCGATAAATTGCTTTGTTATGTCGGCGATCACGCATTTTCCTTGCAAGCCGATAAATTGCTTTGTTATGTCGGCGATCACGCATTTTCCTTGCAAGCCGATAAATTGCTTTGTTATGTCGGCGATCACGCATTTTCCTTGCAAGCCGATAAATTGCTTTGTTATGTCGGCGATCACGCATTTTCCTTGCAAGCCGATAAATTGCTTTGTTCATCATGATGAAATTGTGGAAATGCAACTCACTGTCGTTCAGCATAGTTGTCCATGTTTTAGCATGGCTTCTTCGTGGCAATTGTTATATCATTTAAAAGACGTATCCATACGTATTTTGTAGTGTTTATTGACCGTCATATCGATGCAGTCTTCCCATGTGGAGGGATTTTCCTTGTTTCTGTGCCACGAAGTACTTCTAGTAGTGTTACGGTTTTGCCGTTTTGTTAACCCATTAGATGCTGGGAAATATGGTAATACAAACGTTTGCTTAATGTAGTAGAAATCAGCTATCTTTTATAATATTGGGACATGTAAATGGGCATAGGAATTTGGTTTTTAAATATATGTGCACTTACTTTTGCGGTTTTTATCGTAGTGGTGCTGCCATTAAATATCTAGAAAATGGTTAATCATAGGTAAAAACTTATCTGTGTCCTGATTCTAAATTGGTAAGGAAAGTAGATCTATTCCTACTATGTCCCATGATTCGTCCAGGATTAGGGATTCCCGTCATGGAACAGAGGTCCAAATGTATGGCCTTGACCTGCATTGTATGTTTCGTACTGAGCGATATATGTGTTTCATCATCTACCCCTAGGTTTATGTTAATAGTATATTGTATGTAGGTTGGTTAGGTACCTACCTCTATCAGGATGTCCTGCTGCATTATGATATAAGGGTAATTAATACTGAGGGAATTATTATTTGTTGTATCACTATGTGATTGGTTTGTACGTCACGTTTCCTAAGTTTTCTGTAAATAATATCATCATGAAGGGAAAAGGTATTTAAGTGACTGGGTAATTATGGTCCATTATTTTCAACCTCAGGGTTTTTTAATGAATATCTTATTACATTCATCATAGAATCCGTTTGCTAATGTTTAGGAACCGTATTAAGGTCAAAGTCCATGGGTGTCCTCGGAACTAAAGGACACGATGATTGTTTAAGGGATCTGCTACTTTATTAATCGTCCTGGAAGGTATTTAATATCTATATGTGGGAGAAATTCCTGTCTTATTAGATATTATCTGGCAAATTTTTCCGTTAGGGTTAGAGGTTATAGTAAGCCAAGGATCGTTTGGTAATTCGCGAAAACTTGTAAAGGATAGCCTAATACGATTTCTCTAAAAGTACGAAGTGCCCATAATATTGCTTAAATTTCCTGTTTTGTTACAGAGTAACGAGTTCCCTGCGCATTTAATATACTCTAAGCATTAGCACATACCTGATATCGACCCCTAGCTATCTCTTACATAAGTACAGCGCCTAAGCCTACTGAAGAAGCATCTGTACACTTGATAAAAGTTAATGAATACTTGGGAACGCAAAAATTGGAGCTGACATTAATTAACCTTTAATAATTCAAAGCTCAGCTGTTTTTTCTGGCCTCCATACAAAATCTCGAGTTTATTATTTAGGGGTTTAGCTACTTGGGAAAAATGCTGTACCAAGATTCTATAATAAGAACCTAAACCCAAGAATTATTTTACGTTAGTAGCATTCATTAGGAATAGTGAATACTTTCATTGCTCGTATTTTACCAGATTGTGTATGGAGCACAGTGTCGGGTAATGTATAACCTAAAATTATAATTTCCTGGTTAAGAAAATGACACATAGGCAGTTAAAGTTTGAGGCCTACCTAATGTAATCTCTGGATAAGCTTCTTTATTGTTACTTATTATGAATGTACGTCTATAGAAAAATAATCAAATCGTTGAGATTAGCGATGACTACGTTATTAAGAACGCCAATACGGAAATTGACCATATGCTGAAATATGGATGAAACATTACATAACCCAAATGGTCTACGAATGTATTCATAATAACCATGGGAAGTACTAAATGTTGTAATGGGTTGACTTTTATCATCTAATGCTACTTGCCAGTTTCCACTGACCAAGTTTAAGGTGGAGAATATCATAGGCTTTGATTTACCAATGTTAGACAAAACATCTTAAAGGAGGGAGGGGATATTTATCTTTAATTGTAGCATTATTTATTTGTCTGTAATCAATTACTGGCGTAAATTCACCATTATTATTGAAACCAAAAACATTGGGTTGTTAAAAGGGGAGTTAGAATTCTAAATAATGCCTTCATCCATCATTTCATTAATAATTTTCTCTACAACTTTCTGCCTACTATGAGGTATGGTACTCTATATGCTCGAATAAATGGGTTTAGGAGATGTTAGTGTAATGGCATGCTTTATAATGTTGGTTCATCATAAGGAGTCACCAAGTAGGGCAATCGCATTTCAATATGTGGCTAGTATGGTGATAAGATTATCACGATAAAGTGGAAAATCGCGTCCACTGACAAAATTTCTAAGTTGCTCCCTTATGTGAGTATCACTTTATCCCTCGGTAAGAACCGATACAATATTTCCTTGTGGTATTGGTCTAACTTCCATCTGTACAGATCACATAGATATGTTCCTTTCTTTACATGAATATTGGTAGATGTTTTATTAATATCAGTGAAATTTTCACTGTTTACATTGGTTAAAGTAAATTAATCCCTGGTTATATATTATTGTACTAGTTCTATTAAGGATAGAACGGTAGTTTGTGACTGTACATGAGATGGAAGCTCTACCTTCAATTAATGGACGAAATTTGAAGTTAATATAGTATTACAATATGCAGCAATGGCCTTTATGACAATGGGGTCGTTTCACTCATTTTCAATATGTATAGAGTTAACATTACATGGACTTATATATTGGCCTCGACAATCCTGTATTGGAATACATTAATTCCTAAAATGTATTATTTTATATTTAGGGTTAATTATTATGGTTTGTTTGATAAGGTATGATAAACCTAGTTTATAATTTCGTATTATATAAAATTCAATATGTATATGGTTAGTTCCCTTGTCTAACCGTACAGGAAGGGTTAAAGTGTCCCTAATACCTGTAATTTATTGCCTGTCATGGTTGACAATGCTATGTCAACTGTTCAATCTTGGTTTATAAATGCCGTTGGGGACCTAATTTGCATAATTTGTTAAAGGAATTATCCGATAACAAGGAAACTGCCGCGCCTGTGTCTATCATTAAGTTGGTGTTACTATGTGATCCTAGGACAGGGAATTATAGTATATTAACGGTAAATGCGACGACAGGGCCTACAGTTTTATTTTCGGGACGTTTTAATATTGTGGCGGTCTCGTTTCATACATCATATTTCGATTGTGCAAGTCCCATTTCATTCTGCTAAGGATCATGCATTCATCTAAGGAATGCGACTTTGATTCATGTAAATGACTGTATTTATTATTACTTTTCCCTTGATCATTTCCTTTAGTATTATGTAAGTAATAACAATCACTGGTAATATTATTATTTCCGTTACAGTGTTTGCAACGTTTTCCCTGTGATTCCCCTTGAGTAGGTGTGGCATCAAAATTAAAATTCTTCGTCCCTATGGATTGAGTAATCTGTAATTCACGATGTATGATACGAGATTCCTTCGAATTTAAAGTTAGAGACCCTGATAATGCAAGTGCTTTTGCTGGTTCACTTGTAGTTATGTTTTCTGCCTTTGTTATAATCATTCTCTGAACCCATGATAATGAATTATGTAGTTTACCATCCCCAAAAACATCAATAAGTGACTGTTTGAATGTAGCATATGACGTTAAATTCTCTGGGTCAGAAAAAGCACTTGTAGTTATCATATAGCTGGCTGGACTATCTGGTGCAATATGCTCTCTCACGAATCTGATCTTATGTAAGTCCTGCTCTATATTAGTTTGGTTAAACACATCCTCCAAATGACGCAAGAAGAGATCAATCCCATATCTTGGATTATCTCCCGTATAATACTTTAAATACTTGTGGGTGGGTAAGATTGTCATTGTATGCATAGAGGAGGTAGTGGGGCTAGAAGAAGTTGTATGAAGAGCAGAGACAGTAGGAGATTTTGGAGGAGTAGCCATTGTTGGAGAAAATACAGGTTAATATAGTATACCATATTAAGTTTTTAATGGGGATAAGGTAGAAGCAGAAAATGTACTCGAATGTGTTGGCACCACAAACGAGGCTTAGGGAGGCAGGGAAATCTAGCTTGGAGACTAATGAATCATTATCAGGGATATTCGAAGTTAGTTATGATACCTTTGGAGTAATGGGGGAGAATACCTTTACCTTTGTTGTAATTTGGCACTTCTTTTCTTTCTTTCTGGGCTGTAACTGAGGAACCTAATCTATTCTAACATGTTCGTGGACAAGTGAAAAATAATGTAATGTAACATGTAATGTGTACCTACTTTTAGTTGACTCTAGTTGCAACGACGATGACGACGAGTTGAAGTCTAGTTGGGGTGGTGTCTGACGAGGCGACGATGTGGTGAAGAGGCGACGTCGGTGGAGAGGCGAAGCGATTATTAGTTAGCTCGCACACTAACACACTAACAGTCGTTATTGGAGTGAAGATGATGAACGTTGACTTGCCTTTACGAGAGAATTTACGTAACGAGGCGTCAGCGTGGAGGTGATGGAGGTCGTGGCGTTGTCCTGACAAGAGAATTTATGCAGGGCCGCCGATATGGTAGTGATGAAGTGATGATTGTTTGTTGTGAAGTAGATGAGGACCCCTTGTAGGTCAGTTGCAGGTATGTTGAAGCAGGTGCCTCTTGTAGGTGAAGAATTTGTGGTTTATCTCCCTCGTTAGAGGTCGTAAGATTATACCCACAGAAGAAATTACTTGAGAGGATTTACAAGTAAATTCCTTCAACTTGTCCTTGAACAATGTTAGTCACTGTACTCCCGTGAAGTCTATACCTTGCAATTTGCCTTATTGCAAAAACACCGCTGCCATCAAATGTACCAGTTCTGAAGGCTTGAACTCTGGGCAGAACCTGGTAAGTTACTTGTGTGTAATTCTTGGAGTTGTAGTTGTAGTAGTTGTTGTTGTTGTGGTTTTAGGTAACGTGGAAGACGGGGTGCTTTCTTAGGTTTGCTTAGGTGATTGACTTCACAAGTTTCTTAAGGCTTAATTTATTAATATGTGTACTTATCTATACAGGGTATTATCGTGATGTGCCTTGTCTTATATGGTATTATGTCTCTCTCTATGGTTTATAGCCCTTAGGGAGTCAGTGTGGTATCCTAAATCCTAGTGTACCTCCTCTGCTTATATACATTTCAAACTCAATAGTTTACAGAATGGCTAGAGTGTGACTGTGTTGCCTGTGAATGGTCAGTTTGATTCTGTACCTACTTCTCTCTTCTCGTGTGAAAGGGAAAGTGGGCCAACCCTTTCCTATCTCTCTCTCTCTCTCTCTCTCTCTCCTTTACTCTCTTTCCTACTCTCCTTCGAAGGGGAGGTAGGAAAGGTTAATAATGTCTTTGTATGACCTGAAGCCGCACCTGTGTGTGTGTGTGTGTGTCCAACCTGCCCAGGTGGCCTGTTTCTGATTTGTAAACAGATTAGAAGTAGTGACCCTTTTCTAAATGGTTTTATGGTGTGTACACACCTAAAATATCGATTTTTAGCATGTTTTAGGCCTGTATTTTGAAAATATTCTAGCACTGCGTAGGCATGTACAGATCGCTTCTGGGACCCCAAAATATCGAATTTTCGGGTGTTTTGAGCCTGAATTTGAGATATAAACGGGTACAGAAGATGCATGCACATATCGACTTTTGGGCACCTAAAATATCGATTTTGAGCATGTTTTGGGTCTGTATCTTGAAAACATTCTAACTAGGAGTAGGTATGTACAGATCGCTTCTAGGACCCAAAAATATAGAATTTTCGGGTGGTTTAAGCCTGAATTTGAGATATAAACGGGTACAGAAGATGCATGGACATATCGACTTTGGACACTTAAAATATCGATTTTTAGCATGTTTTGAGCCAATATTTTGAAAATATTCTAGCACAAAGTAGATATGTACAGATCACTTCTGGGACCCCAAAATATCAAATTTTCGGGTGGTTTAAGCCTGAATTTGAGATATAAACGGGTACAGAAGATACATGCACATATCGACTTTGGTCACTTAAAATATCGATTTTTAGCATGTTTTGAGCCTATATTTTGAAAACATTCTAGCACTGAGTAGGCATGTACAGATCGCCTCTGGGACCCAAAAATATCGAATTTTCGGGTGTTTTGAGGTTGAATTTGGGATATAAACGGGGGCAGAAGATGCATACACATATCGTCTTTTGGGCACCTAAAAGATCGATTTTCAGTATGTTTTGGGCCTGTATGTTAAAAATACTCTAACACGGAGTAGGCTTGTACAGATCGCTTCTAGGACCCAAAAATATAGAATTTTCAGGTGTTTTTAGCCTGAATTTGGGATATAAACGGGAACAGAAGATGCATGCAGATATCGACTTTGATCACCTATAATATCGATTTTAAGCATGTTTTGGGCCTGTAATTTGAAAATATTCTAGCACTGACTATGCATGTGGAGATTGCTTCTGGGATCCAAAAATATCGAATTTTCAGGTGTTTTGAGACTGAATTTGGGATATAAACGGGTACAGAAGATGAATGAACATTTCGACTTTGGGCACCTAAAATATCAATTTTTAGTATGTTTTGGCCCTATATTTTGAATTTAATCTATCACTGGGTAAGCATGTACAGAGCGCTTCTAAGACCCAAAAATACCGAATTTTCTGGTGTTTTCAGAATGAATTTGGGATATAAACGGGTACAGAAGATGCATGCACATATCGACTTTCTTCACAAAAAAAAAAAAACGATTTTCAGCATGTTTTAGGCCTATATTTTGTAAAATATTCTAGCACAGAGTGAGCATGTTCAGATCGCTTCTGGAACCCAAAAATATTGAATTTTCGGGTGTTTTGAGCCTGAATTTGAGATATAAACGGGTACAGAAGATGCATGCACATATCGACTTTGGACACTTAAAATATCGATTTTTAGTATGTTTTGAGCCTATATTTTGAAAACATTCTAGCACTGAGTAGGCATGTACAGATCGCTTCTGGGACCGAAAAATATCTAATTTTCGTGTGTTTTGTGGTTGAATTTGAGATATAAACGGGTGCAGAAGATGCATACACATATTGACTTTGGGCACCTAAAATATCGATTTTCAGCATGTTTTGAGCCTATATTTCGAAAATATTCTAGCACAAAGTAGATATGTACAGATCACTTCTGGGACCCCAAAATAACGAATTTTCGGGTGTTTTAAGACTGAATTTGAGATACAAACGGATATAGAAGATTCATCAACATATCGAGTTTGGACACTTAAAATAACGATTTTTAGCATGTTTTGAGCCTATATTTTGAAAATATTCTAGCACAAAGTAGATATGTACAGATCACTTCTGGGACCCCAAAATAACGAATTTTCGGGTGTTTTAAGACTGAATTTGAGATACAAACGGATATAGAAGATTCATGCACATATCGACTTTTGGGCACCTAAAATATCGATTTTAAGCATGTTTTGAGCCTATATTTTGAAAACATTCTAGCACTGAGTAGGCATGTACATATCGCTTCTGGGACCCCAAAATATCGAATTTTCGTGTGTTTTGGAGATAAATTTGAGATATCGACTTTGGGCACCTAAAATATCGATTTTTAGCATGTTTAGGGCCTATATTTTGAAGATATTCTAGCACTGAGTAAGCATGTACTGATCGCTTCTGAGCCCCAAAAATTTCGAATTTTCGGGTGTTTTCAGCCTGAATTTGAGATATAAACGGGTACAGAAAATGCATGCACAGATTGACTTTTGGGCACCTAAAATATCGATTTTCAGCATGTTTTGGGCCTGTAGTTTGAAAATACTCTAACACGGAGTAGGCATGTACAGATCGCTTCTGGGACCCAAAAATATCGAATTTTCGTGGGTTTTGAGCCTGAATTTGAGATATAAACAGGTACTAAAGATGCATGAACATATCGACTTTATGGCACCTAAAATATCGATTTTGAGCATGTTTTGAGTCTGTATCTTGAAAACAATCTAACTAGGAGTAGGCAAGTACAGATCGCTTCTAGGACCCAAAAATACCGATTTTTCGGGTGTTTTGAGCCTGAATTTGAGATATAAACGGGTACAGAAGATGCATGCACATATCGACTTTGGACACTTAAAATATCGTTTTTTAGCTTTTTTTGAGCCTATTTTTTGAAAACATTCTAGCACTGAGTATGTATGTACAGATCGCTTCTGGGACCGAAAAATATCGAATTTTCGGGTGTTTTGTGGTTGAATTTGAGATATAAACGGGTGCAGAAGATGCATACACATATTGACTTTGGGCACCTAAAATATCGATTTTCAGTATGTTTTGGGCCTGTATATTAAAAATACTCTAACACGGAGTAGGCATGTACAGATCGCTTCTGGGACCCCAAAATATCGAATTTTCGGGTGTTTTGGGCTTGAATTTGAGATATCGACTTTGGGCACCTAAAATATCGATTTTAGCTTGTTTTGGGCCTGTATTTTGAAAATATTCTAGCACTGCGTAGGCTTGTACAGATCGCTTCTGGGACCCCAAAATATCGAATTTCCGGGTGTTTTGAGTCTGAATTTGAGATATAAACGGGTACAGAAGATGCATGCACATATCGACTTTTGGGCACCTAAAATATCGATTTTGAGCATGTTTTGGTTCTGTATCTTGAAAACATTCTAACTAGGAGTAGGCATGTACATATCGCTTCTAGGACCCAAAAATATAGAATTTTCGGGTGTTTTGAGCCTGAAATTGAGATAGAAACGGGTACAGAAGATGAATGCACATATGGATTTTGGGCACATAAAATTGCGATTTTCAGCTTATTTTCGGCCTGTATTTTGAAAATATTCTAACACTGAGTAGGCATGTACAGATCGCTTCAGGCACCCAAAAAAATCAAATTTTCAGGTGTTTTTAGCCTGAATTTGGGATATAAACGGGAACCGAAGATGTATGCAGATATCGACTTTGATCACCTATAATATCGATTTTAAGCATGTTTTTGGCCTGTATTTTGAAAATATTCTAGCACTGACTATGCATGTGGAGATTGCTTCTGGGATCCAAAAATATCGAATTTTCAGGTGTTTGGGACTGAATTTGGGATATAAACGGGTACAGAAGATGCATGAACATTTCGACTTTGGGCACCTAAAATATCGATTTTTAGTATGTTTTGGTCCTATATTTTGAAATTAATCTAGCACTGGGTAAGCATGTACAGATCGCTTCTGGGACCCAAAAATTTCGAATTTTCGGGTGTTTTGAGCCTGAATTTGAGATATAAACGGGTACAGAAAATGCATGCACATATCGACTTTCTTCACAAAAAAAAAACTATTTTCAGCATGTTTTAGGCCTATATTTTGTGAAATATTCTAGCACAGAGTGAGCATGTACAGACCGCTTCTGGGACCCAAAAATATTGAATTTTCGGGTGTTTTGAACCTCAATTTGGAATGTAAACGGGTACTGAAGATGCATGCACATATCGACTTTGGGCACCCAAAATATCGATTTTGAGCATGTTTTTGTCCTGTATTTTGAAAATACTCTAACACGGAGTAGGCATGTACAGATCGCTTCTGGGACCAAAAAATATCGAATTTTCGGGTGTTTTGAGCTTGAATTTGAGATATAAACGGGTACCGAAAATGCATGCACATATCGACTTTGGGCACCCACAATATCGATTTTTAGCATGTTTTGGGCCAATATTTGGAAAATACTCTAACACGAAGGAGGCATGTACAGATCGCTTCTGGGACCCAAAAATATCGAATTTTCGGGTGTTTTGAGGCTGAATTTGAGAGATAAACGGGTACAGAAAATGCATGCACATATCGACTTTCTTAAAAAAAAAAAACGATTTTCAGCATGTTTTAGGCCTATATTTTGTAGAATATTCTAGCACAGAGTGAGCATGTACAGACCGCTTCTGGGACCCAAAAATATTGAATTTTCGGGTGTTTTGAACATCAATTTGGAATGTAAACGGGTGCAGAAGATGCATGCACATATCGACTTTGGACACTTAAAATATCGATTTTTAGCATGTTTTGAGCCTGTACTTTAAAAATACTCTAACACGAAGTAGGCATGTACAGATCGCGTCTGGGACACACAAAAATCGAATTTTCCGTTGTTTTGAGGCTGAATTTGAGATATAAACGGGTACAGAATTTGCATGCACATATCGACTTTGGGCACCCAAAATATTGATTTTTATCATGTTTTGGGCCTGTATTTTTAAAACATACTCTAACACGGAGTAGGCATGTACAGATTGCTTCTATAGCACTAAGTAGACATGTACAGATCGGTTCTGGAACCCAAAAATATCGATTTTTCGGGTGTTTTGAGCCTGAATTTGAGATATAAACGGGTACAGAAGATGCATGCACATATCGACATTGGGCACCTAAAATATCGATTTTTAGCATGTTTTGGACCTTTATTTTGAAAATACTCTAACACGAAGTAGGCATGTACAGATCGCTTCTGGGACCCAAAAATATCGAATTTTCGGGTGTTTTGAGCCTGATTTTGAGATATAAAAGGGTACAGATGATGCATGCACAAATTGACTTTGGGCACCTAAAATATGGATTTTCAGCATGTTTTGGGCATATATTTTGAAAATACTTTATCACGGAGTAGGCATGTACAGATCGCTTCTAAAAAACCAAAAAATATTGACTTTTCGGGTGTTTTAAGCTTGAATTTGAGATATAAAAGGGTACTGAAGATACATGCACATATCGACTTTTTGCAACTAAATTATCGATTTTAAGCATGTTTTGGGTCTGTATCTTGAAAACATTCTAGCAAGGAGTAGGCATGTACAGATCGATTCTCGGACCCAAAAATATCGAATTTTCGGATGTTTTGAGCCGGAATTTGGGATATAAACGGGTACAGAAGATGCATGCACATATCGACTTTGGGCACCAAAAATATCGATTTTTAGCATGTTTTGGGCCAATATTTTGAAATTATTCAAGCACTGAGTAGGCATGTACAGATCGCTTCTTGGACCCAAAAATATCGAATTTTCGGGTGTTTTGAGCATGAATTTGGGATGTATACGGGTATAGAAGATGCATACACATATCGACTTTGGGCACCTAAAACATCGATTTTCAGCATGTTTTGGACCTGTATTTTGAAATTACTCAAACACGGGGTAGGCATGTACAGACCGCTTCTGGGACCCAAAAATATCGAAATTTCGGGTATTTTGAGCCTGAATTTGATATATAATCGCGTACAGAAGATGCATGCACATATCAACTTTGGGCACCCAAAATTTCGATTTTGAGCATGTTTTGGGCCTGCACTTTGAAAATACTCTAACACGAAGTAGGCCTGTACAGATCGCGTCTGGGACACACAAAAATCGAATTTTCGGGTGTTTTGAGCCTGAATTTGAGATATAAACGGGTACAGAAGATGCATGCACATATTGACTTGGGACACCTAAATTATCAATTTTTAGCATGTTTTGAGCCTATATTTTGAAAACATTTTGGCACTGAGTAGGCATGTTTGTACTGTATATATCTCTTCTGGGACCCAAAAATATTGAATTTTCCGTTGTTTTGAGCCTGAATTTGAAATATAAACGGGTACAGAAGTTGCATGCACATATTGACTTTGGGTACCCAAAATATCGATTTTTATCATATTTTGGGCCTGTATTTATTAAAACATTCTCTAACACGGAGTAGGCATGTACAGATCGCTTCTGTAAAACTGAGTAGACATGTACAGATCGGTTCTGGAACCCAAAAATATCGATTTTTCGGGTGTTTTGAGCCTGAATTTGAGATATAAACGGGTACAGAAGATGCATGCACATATCGACATTGGGCACATAAAATATCGATTTTTAGCATGTTTTGGGCCTATATCTTGAAAATATTCTATCACTCAGTAGGCATGTACAGATTGCTTCTGGGACCCAAAAATTTTGAATTTTCGGGTGTTTTGAACATGAATTTGGGATATAAACAGGTACAGAAGATGTATGTATATATCGACTTTGGACACGTAAAATATTGATTTTTAGCATGTTTTAAACCTATATTTTAAAAACATTTTAGCACGAAGTAGACATGTACAGATCGCTTCTGGAACCTGAAACTATTGAATATTCGGGTGTTTTGAGCCCGAATTTGAGATATAAACCGGTACTGAAGATACATGCACATATCGACTTTTTGCACCTAAAATATCGATTTTCAGCTTGTTTTGGGTCTGTATCTTGAAAACATTCTAGCAAGAAGTAGGCATGTACAGATCGCTTCTGGAACCTAAAACTATTGAATATTCGGGTGTTTTGAGCCTGAATTTGAGATATAAACCGGTACTGAAGATACATGCACATATTGACTTTTTGCACCTAAAATATCGATTTTGAGCATGTTTTGGGTCTGTATCTTGAAAACATTCTATCATGGAGTAGGGATGTACAGATCGCTTCTGGGACACAAAAATACCGAATTTTAGAATGTTTTGAGCCTGAATTTGATATATAAACTGGCAAAGAATATCCTTGCACATATCGACTTGGGACACCTAAATTATCGAATTTTAGCATGTTTTGAGCCTATATTTTGAAAATACGCTAACACAGAGTAGGCATGTACAGATCGCTTCTGGGACCCAAAAATATCGAATTTTCGGGTGTTTTGAGCCTGAATTTGGGATATAAACGGGTACAGAAGATGCATACACATATTGACTTTGGGCACCTAAAATATCGATTTTAAGCATGTTTTGGGCATGTATTTTGAAAATACTCTAACACGGAGTAGGCATGTACAGATCGCTTATGGAACCCAAAAATATTGACTTTTCAGGTGTTTAGAGCTTGAATTTGAAATATAAACGGGTACAGAGCATGCATGGACACTTTGACTTTGGGCCCCCAAAATATCGATTTTTAGCATGTTTTGGGCCAATATCTTGAAATTATTCTAGCACTGAGTAGGCATGTACAGATCGCTTCTGGGACCCAAAAATACCGAATTTTCGGGTGTTTTGAGCTTGAATTTGAGATATTAACGGATACTGAAGATGCATGCACATATCGACTTTGGGCACCTAAAATATCGATTTTGAGCATATTTTGGGCCTGTATTTTAAAAATATTCTACCACTGCGTAGGCATGTACAGATCGCTTCTGGGACCCAAAAATATCGAATTTTCGGGTGTTTTGAGCCTGAATTTGAGATATAAACGGGTACTGAAGATGCATGCACATATCGACTTTTTGCACCTAAAATATCGATTTTGGGCATGTTTTGGGTCTGTATCTTGAAAACATTCTAGCATGGAGTAGGCATATACAGGTTGCTTCTGGGACCAAAAAAATATCGAATTTTCGGGTGTTTTGAGCCTGAATTTGAGATATAAACGAGTACAGAAGATACATGCACATATCGACTTGGGACACCTAAAATATAAATTTTTAGCATGTTTTAAACCTATATTTTAAAAATATTCTAGCACTGAGTAGATATGGACAGATCACTTCTGGAACCTAAAACTATTGAATATTCGGGTGTTTTGAGCCTGAATTAAAGATATAAAACGGTACTGAAGATACATGCACATATCGACTTTTTGCACCTAAAATATCGATTTTAAGCTTGTTTTGGATCTGTATCTTGAAAACATTCTAGCAAGAAGTAGGCATGTACAGATCACTTCTGGGACCCAAAAATACCGAATTATCGGGTGTTTTGAGCCTGAATTTGAGATATAAACGGATACTGAAGATGCATGCACATATCGACTATTGGCACCTAAAATATCGATTTTGAGCATATTTTGTACCTGTATTTTGAAAATATTCTAACACGGAGTAGGCATGTACAGATCGCTTCTGGGACCCAAAAATATCGAATTTTCGGGTGTTTTGAGCCTGAATTTGAGATATAAACGGGTACAGAAGATGCATGCACATATCGACTTTGGGCACCTAAAATATCGATTTTCAGCATGTTTTGGTCCTGTATTTTGAAAATACTCTAACACGCAGGAGGCATGTCCAGATCGCTTCAGGGACCCCAAAATATCGATTTTTCGGGTGTTTTGAGCCTAAATTTGAGATATAAACGGGTACAGAACATGCATGCACATATCGACTTGGGACACATAAAATATCGATTTTTAGCATGTTTTGACCCTATATTTTGAAAACATTCCAGCACTGAGTAGGCATGTACAGATCACTTCTTGGACCCAAAAATATCGAATTTTCGGGTGTTTTGAGCCTGAATTTGGGATATAAACGGGTACAAAAGATGCATGCACATATCGACTTTGGACACGTAAAATATCGATTTTTAGCATGTTTTGGGCCAATATTTTGAAAACATTATAGCACTAAGTAGACATGTACAGATCGCTTCGGGGACCCAAAAATATTGAATTTTTGGGTGTTTTGAGCCTGCATTTGAGATATAAAAGGGTACTGAAGATTCATGCACATATCGACTTTTTGCACCTAAAATATCAATTTTCAGCTTGTTTTGGGTCTGTATCTTGAAAACATTCTAGCAAGAAGTAGGCATGTACAGATCGCTTCTGGGACCCAAAAATACCGAATTTTCGAGTGTTTTGAGCTTGAATTTGAGATATTAACGGATACTGAAGATGCATGTACATATCGACTATGGGCACCTAAAATATCGATTTTGAGCATATTTTGGGCCTGTATTTTAAAAATATTCTAACACGGAATAGGCATGTACAGATCGTTTCTGGGATTCAAAAATATCGAATTTTCGGGTGTTTTGAGCCTGAATTTGAAATATAAACGGGTACAGAGCATGCATGCACATTTCGACTTTGGGCACCCAAAATATCGATTTTTAGCATGTTTTGGACCAATATTTTGAAATTATTCTAGCACTGAGTAGGCATGTACAGATCGCTTCTGGGACCCAAAAATATCGAATTTTCGGGCGTTTTGAGCCTGAATTTGAGATATAAACGGGTACTGAAGATGCATGCACATATCGACTTCTTGCACCTAAAATATCGATTTTGGGCATGTTTTGGGTCTGTATCTTGAAAACATTCTAGCATGGAGTAGGCATATACAGGTCGATTCTGGGACCAAAAAATATCGAATTTTCGGGTATTTTGAGACTGAATTTAAGATATAAACGAGAACAAAAGATGCATGCACATATCGACTTTTGACACCTAAAATATAAATTTTTAGCATGTTTTAAACCTATATTTTAAAAACATTCTAGCACTGAGTAGACATATACAGATCGCTTTTGGAACCTAAAACTATTGAATATTCCGGTGTTTTGAGCCTGAATTTGAGATATAAACCGGTACTGAAGATAAATGCACATATCGACTTTTTGCACCTAAAATATCGATTTTGAGCATGTTTTGGGTCTGTATCTTGAAAACATTCTAGCATGGAGTAGGGATGTACAGATCGCTTCTGGGACACAAAAATACCGAATTTTAGGATGTTTTGAGCCTGAATTTGAGATATAAACGGGTACAGATAATGTATGCACATATCGACTTTGGGCACCAAAAATATCGATTTTTAGCATGTTTTGGGCCTTTATTTTGAAAATACTCTAACACGAAGTAGGCATGTACAGATCGCTTCTGGGACCCAAAATATCGAATTTTCGGATATTTTGAGCCCGAATTTGAGATATAATCGGGTACAGAAGAAGCATGCACAAATTGACTTTGGGCACCTAAAATATTGATTTTCAGCATGTTTTCGGCCTGTATTTTGAAAATACTCTATCACGGAGTAGGCATGTACAGATCGCTTCTGGAACCCAAAAATATCGAATTTTCGGGTGTTTTGAGCCTGATTTTGAGATATAAACGGGTACAGAAGATGCATGCACAAATCGACTTTTTGCACCTAAAATATCGATTTTGAGCATGTTTTGGGTCTGTATTTTGAAAACATTCTAGCATGGAGTAGGGATGTACAGATCGCTTCTGGGACCCAAAAATATCGAATTTTCGGATATTTTGAGCCCGAATTTGAGATATAATCGGGTACAGAAGAAGCATGCACATATTGACTTTGGGCACCTAAAATATTGATTTTCAGCATGTTTTCGGCCTGTATTTTGAAAATACTCTATCACGGAGTAGACATGTACAGATCGCTTCTGGGACCCAAAAATATCGAATTTTCGGGTGTTTTGAGCCTGATTTTGAGATATAAACGGTTACAGAAGATGCATGCACAAATCGACTTTTTGCACCTAAAATATCGATTTTGAGCATGTTTTGGGTCTGTATTTTGAAAACATTCTAGCAAGGAGTAGGCATGTACAAATCGCTTCTGGGACCCCAAAATATCGAATTTTCGGGTGTTTTGAGCCTGAATTTGAGATATAAACGGGTACAGAAAATGGATGCACACACCGACTATGTAGAGCTAAAATATCGATTTTCAGCATGTTTTGGGTCTGTATTGTGTAAATACTCTAACACGGAGTAGTCATGTACAGATCGCTTCAGGCACACAAGAATATCGAATTTTTGGGTGTTTTGAGCCTGAATTTGAGATATAAACGGGTACAGAAGATGAATGCACATATCGACTTTGGGCACCCAAAATGTCGATTTTTAGCATGTTTTGGGCCTGTATTTTGAAAATACTCTAAGACTGAGAAGGCATCTACAGATCACTTAAGGGACCCAAAAATATCGAATTTTCGGGTGTTTTGAGCCTGAATTTGAGATATAAACGGGTGCAGAATACGCATGCACATATCGACAATGGGCACCTAAAATATCGATTTTTAGCTTGTTTTAAGCCTATAGTTTGAAAATATTCTATCACTGAGTAGGCATGTACAGATCGCTTCTGTGACCCAAAAATATCGAATTTTCGGGTGTTTTGAGCCTGAATTTGGGATATAAACGGGAACAAAAGACGTATGCATATATTGACTTTGGACACGTTAAATATCGATTTTAGCATGTTTTAAGCCTATTTTTAAAAAATACTCTAACACAGAGTAGGCATGTAGATATCGCTTCTTGGACCCAAAAATATCGAATTTTCGGGTATTTTGAGCCTGAATTTGAGATATGATCGGGTACAGAAGATGCATGCTCATATCCACTTTGGGCACCTTAAATATCGATTTTTAGCATGTTTTGAGCTTGAATTTTAAAAGTACTCTAACACGGAGTAGGCATGCACAGATCGCTTCTGGGACCCAAATATATCGAATTTTCGGGTGTTTTGAGCTTGAATTTAAGATATGATCGGGTACAGAAGATGCATGCACATATCGACTTTGGGCACCTAAAATATCGATTTTCAGCATTTTTTATGGCCTGTATTTTGAAAGTACTCTAACACGGAGTAGGCATGTACAGATCGCTTCTGGGACCCAAAAACATTGAATTTTCGGGTGTTTTGAGCCTGAATTTGAGATAAAAACGGGTACAGAAGATGCATGCACATATCGACTATGGGCAGCTAAAATATCGATTTTCAGCATGTTTTGGGCCTGTATTTTGAAAATACTCAAACACGGAGTAGGCATATACAGATCGCTTCTGGGACCCAAAAATATCGAATTTTCGGGTGTTTTGAGCCTAAATTTGAGATATAAACGGGTACAGTAGTTGCATGCACATATTGACTTTGGGCACCCAAAATATCGATTTTTAGCATGTTCTGAGCCTCTATTTTAAAAATATTCTAGCACTGAGTAGGCATGTACAGATCGCTTCTGGGACCCAAAAATATTGAATTTTCGGGTGTTTTGAGCCTGAATTTGAGATATAACCGGCTGCAACGAATGCATACACATATTGACTTTGTGCACCTAAAATATCAATTTTCAACATGTTTTGGGCCTGTATTTAAAAAACACTCTAACACGGAGTATACAGGTACAGATCGCTTCTGGGACACAAAAATATCGAATTTTCGGAGTTTTGAGCCTGAATTTGAGATATAAACGGGTACAGAAGATGCATGCACATATCGACTTTTTGCACCTAAAATATCGATTTTGAGCATGTTTTTGGTCTGTATCTTGAAAACTTTCTAGCAAGAAGTAGGCATGTACAGACTACTTCTGGGACCCAAAAATATCGAATTTTCGAGTGTTTTGAACCTGAATTTGGGATATAGACGGGTACAGAAGATGCATACACATATTGACTTTGGGCAGCTAAAATATCGATTTACTGCATGTTTTAGGCATGTATTTTGAAAATAATCTAACACGGAGTATGCATGTACAGATGGTTTTTGGGACCTAAAAATATCGAATAATCGGGTGTTTTGAGTCTGAATTTGAAATATAAACGGGTACAGAAGATGCATGCACATATCGACTTTGGGGACCTAAATTATCGATTTTAAGCATGTTTTAGGCCTATATTTTAAAAACACTCTAACACGGAGTATGCACGTACAGAACGCTTCTGGGACCCTAATAAATCGAATTTTCGGGGGTTTTCAACCAGAATTTGGGATATAACTGGGTACACAGGATGCATGCACATATCGACTTTTTGCACCTAAAATATCGATTTTGAGCATGTTTTGGGTCTGTATCTTGAAAACATTCTAGCAAGGAGTAGGCATGTACAGATCGCTTCTGGGACCAAAAAATATCGAATTTTCTGGTGTTTTGAACCTGAATTAGGGATATAAACGGGAACAGAAGATGCATACACATATTGACTTTGGTCAGCTAAAATATCGATTTTCAGCATGTTTTAGGCCTGTATTTAAAAAATACTCTAACACGGAGGATGCACGTACAGATCGCTTCTGGGACCCAAAAACATTGAATTTTCGGGAGTTTTGAGCATGAATTTGAGATATAAACGGATACAGAAGATGCATGCACATATCGACTTTTGGGCACCTATAATATCGATTTTGAGCATCCTTTGGGCGTATAATTTGAAAATATTCTAGCACTGAGTAGGCATGTACAGATCGCTTCTGGGACCCAAAAATATTGAATTTTCGGGTGTTTTGAGCCTGAATTTGAGATATAACCGGGTACGGAGAATGCATACACATATTGACTTTGTGCACCTAAAATATCAATTTTCAGCATGTTTTGGGCCTGCATTTTAAAAAAACTCTAACACGGAGTATGCATGTACAGATCGCTTCTGGGACACAAAAATATCGAATTTTCGGAGTTTTGAGCCTGAATTTGAGATATAACCGGGTACAGAGGATGCATACACATATTGACTTTGGGCACATAAAATATCGATTTTCAGCATGTTTTGGGCCTGTATTTTAAAAACACTCTAACACGGAGTATGCACATACAGATCGCTTCTGGGACCCAAAAACATTGAATTTTCGGGTGTTTTGAGCCTGAATTTGAGATATAAATGGGTACAGAAGATGCATGCACATATCGACTTTGGGCACCTATAATATCGATTTTGAGCATGTTTTGGGCCTGTATTTTGAAAATACTCTAACACGGAGTAGGCATGTACAGATCGCTTCGGGGACCCCAAAATATCGAATTTTCGGTGTTTTGAGCCTGAATTTGAGATATAAACGGGTACAGAAGATGCATGCACATACCGACTTTGGACACCTAAAATATCGATTTATAGCATGTTTTGGGCCTGTATTTAAAAAAAATTCTAGCACTGAGTAGGCATGTGCAGATTGCTTAAGGGACCCAAAAATATCGAATTTTCAGAGTTTTAGGCCTGAATTTGAGATATAAACGGATACAGAAGATGCATGCACATATCGACTTTTTGCTCTTAAAATATCGATTTTGAGCATGTTTTGGGTTCTGTATCTTGAAAACATTCTAGCAAGGAGTAGACATGTACAGATCGCTTCTCGGACCCCAAAATATCGAATTTTCTGGTGTTTTGAACCTGAATTAGGGATATACACGAGTACAGAATATGCATGCACATATCGACTTTGGGCACCCAAAATATTGATTTTGAGCATATTTTGGGCCTGTATTTTTAAAATACTCTAACACGGAGTAGACACGTACAGATCGCTTCTGGGACACAAAAATATCGATTTTTTTGGGTGTTTTGAGCCTGAATTTGAGATATAAACGGGTACAGAAGATGCATGCACATATCGACTTTGGGCACCCAAAATATCGATTTTTAGCATGTTCTGAGCCTCTATTTTGAAAACATTCTTGCAATGAGTAGGCATGTACAGATCGCTTCTGGTACACAAAAATATCGAATTTTCGGAGTTTTGAGCCTGAATATGAGATATAAACGAGTACAGAAGATGCATGCACATATCGACTTTTTGAACCTAAAATATCGATTTTGAGCATGTTTTTGGTCTGTATCTTGAAAACTTTCTAGCAAGCAGTAGGCATGTACAGATTGCTTCTGGGACCCAAAAATATCGATTTTTCGAGTGTTTTGAACCTGAATTTGGGATATGGACGGGTACAGAAAATGCATACACATATTGACTGTGGGCAGCTAAAATATCGATTTACATCATGTTTTAGGCCTGTATTTTGAAAAAACTCTAACACGGAGTATGCATGTTCAGATGGCTTTTGAGACCCAAAAATATCGAATATTCGGGTGTTTTGAGTCTGAATTTGAGATATAAACGGGTACAGAAGATGCATGCACATATCGAATTTGGCACCCAAAATATCGATTTTTAGTATGTTTTGGGCGTATAATTTGAAAATATTCTAGCACTAAGTAGGCATGTACAGATCGCTTCTGGGACCAAAAAATATCGAATTTTCGGGGGTTTTGAGCCAGAATTTGGGATATAACCGGGTACAGAGGATGCATGCACATATCGACTTTTTGCACCTAAAATATCGATTTAAAGCATGTTTTCGGTCTGTATCTTGAAAACATTCTAGCAAGGAGTAGGCATGTACAGGTCGCTTCTGGGACCCAAAAATATCGAATTTTCTGGTGTTTTGAACCTGAATTTGGGATATAGACGGGTACAGATGATGCATACACATATTGACTTTGGGCACCTAAAATATCGATTTTCAGCATGTTTTGGGCCTGTATTTTGAAAATACATTAACACAGAGTAGGCATGTACAGATCGCTTCTGGGACACAAAAATATCGATTTTTTGGGTGTTTTGAGCCTGAATTTGAGATATAAACGGGTACAGAAGATTCATGCACATATCGGCTTTTCACACCTAAAATATCATTTTTGAGCATGTTTTAAGCCTGTATTTTAAAAACATTCTAGCACTGAGTAGGCATGTGCAGATCGCTTAAGGGACGCAAAAATATCGAATTTTCGGAGTTTTGAGCCTGAATTTGAGATATAAACGGGTACAGAAGATGCATGCACATATCGACTTTTTGCACTTAAAATATCGATTTTGAGCATGTTTTGGGTCTGTATCTCGAAAACATTCTAGCAAGGAGTAGGCATGTACAGATCGCTTCTGGGACCCAAAAATATCGAATTTTCTGGTGTTTTGAACCAGAATTAGGGATATACACGGGTACAGAAGATGCATACACATATTGACTTTGGGCACATAAAATATCGATTTTCAGCATGATTTGGGCCTGTATTTTAAAAACACTCTAACACAGAGTATGCACGTACAGATCGCTTCTGGGACCCCAAAACATTGAATTTTCGGGTGTTTTGAGCTTGAATTTGAGATATAAACGGGTACAGAAGATGCATGCACATATCGACTTTGGGCACCTAAAATATCGATTTTGAGCATGTTTTGGGTCTGTATCTTGAAAAAATTCTAGCAAGGAGTAGGCATGTACAGATCACTTCTGTGACCCAAAAATATCGAAATTTTGGGTGTTTTGAACCTGAATTTGGGATATAGACGGATACAGAAGATGCATGCACATATTGACTTTGGGCAGCTAAAATATCGATTTTCAGCATGTTTTGGGCATGTATTTTGAAAATACTCTAACACGGAGTATGCATGTACAGATGGCTTTTGAGTCCCAAAAATGTCGAATATTCGGGAGTTTTGAGTCTGAATTTGAGATATAAACGGGTACAGAAGATGCATGCACATATCGACTTTGGGCATCCAAAATATCGATTTATAGCATGTTTTGGGCCTGTATTTTTAACACACTCTAACACGGAGTAGACACGTACAGATCACTTCTGGGACCCAAATAAATCGAATTTTCGGGTGTTCTGAGCCAGAATTTGAGATATGAACGGGTACAGAAGATGCATGCACATATCGACTTTGGGCACCTAAAATATCGATTGTGAGCATGTTTTGGGCCTGTATTTTGAAAACACTATAACACGGTGTAGACATGTACAGATCGCTTCTGGGACACAAAAATATCGATTTTTTGGGTGTTTTGAGCCTGAATTTGAGATATAAACGGGTACAGAAGATGCATGCACATATCGACTTTTTGCACCTAAAATATCGATTTTGAGCATGTTTTGGGTCTGTATCATGAAAACTTTCTAGCAAGAAGTAGGCATGTACAGATTGCTTCTGGGACACAAAATATCGAATTTTCGGGTGTTCTGAGACAGATATTGAGATATAACCGGGTACAAAGGATGCATGCACATATCGACTTTTTGCACCTAAAATATCGATTTTGAGCATGTTTTGGGTCTGTTTCTTGAAATTTTTTTAGCAAGGAGTAGGCATGTACAGATCGCTTCTGGGACCCAAAAATATCGAATTTTCGAGTGTTTTGAACCTGAATTTGGGATATACACGGGTACAGAAGATGCATACACATATTGACTTTGGGCACATAAAATATCGATTTTCAGCATGATTTGGGCCTGTATTTTAAAAACACTCTAACACGGAGTATGCACGTACAGATCGCTTCTGGGACCCCAAAACATTGAATTTTCGGGTGTTTTGAGCCTGAATTTGAGATATAAACGATTACAGAAGATGCATGTACATATCGACTTTTTGCACCTAAAATATCGATTTTGAGCATGTTTTGGGTCTGTATCTTGAAAACTTTCTAGCAAGAAGTAGGCATGTACAGATTGCTTGTGGGACCCAAAAATATCGAATTTTCGAGTGTTTTGAACCTGAATTTGGGATATAGACGGGTACAGAAGATGCATACACATATTGACTTTGGGCAGCTAAAAAATCGATTTACATCATGTTTTAGGCCTGTATTTAGAAAATACTCTAACACTGAGTAGACACGTACAGATCGCTTCTGGGACCCAAATAAATTGAATTTTCGAGTGTTTTGAGCCTGAATTTGAGATATAAACGGGTACAGAAGATGCATGCACATATCGACTTTGGACACCTAAAATATCGATTTATAGCATGTTTTGGGCCTGTATTTTAAAAACATTCTAGCACTGAGTAGGCATGTGCAGATCGCTTCTGGGACCCAAAAATATTGAATTTTCGGGTGTTTTGAGCCTTAATTTGAGATATAAACGGGTACAGAAGATGCATGCACATATCGACTTTGGGCACCTAAAATATCGATTTTTAGTATGTTTTGGGCCTGTATTTTAAAAATACTCTAACACGGAGTAGACATGTACAGATCGCTTTTGGGACCCAAAAATATCAAATTTTCGGGTGTTTTGAGCCTGAATTTAAGATATAAACGGGTACAGAAGATGCATACACATATTGACTTTGGGCAGCTAAAATATCGATTTTCAGCATGTTTTAGGCCTGTATTTTAAAAATACTCTAACACGGAGTATGCATGTACAGATGGCTTTTGGGACCCAAAAATATCGAATATTCGGGTGTTTTGAGTCTGAATTTGAGACATAAACGGGTACAGAAGATGCATGCACATATCGACTTTGGGCACCCAAAATATCGATTTTGAGCATATTTTGGGCCTGTATTTTTAAAATACTCTAAGACGGAGTAGACACGTACAGATCGCTTCTGGGACACAAAAATATCGATTTTTTGGGTGTTTTGAGCCAGAATTTGAGATATAAACGGGTACAGAAGATGCATGCACATATCGACTTTGGGCACCTAAAATATCGATTTTTAGCATGTTCTGAGCCTCTATTTTGAAAACATTCTAGCACTGAGTAGGCATGTACAGATCGCTTCTGGGACCCAAAAATATTGAATTTTCTGGTGTTTTGAGCCTGAATTAAAGATATAACCGGGTACAGAGAATGCATACACATATTGACTTTGTGCACCTAAAATATCAATTTTCAGCATGTTATAAGCCTGCATTTTAAAAACACTCTAACACGGAGTATGCATGTACAGATCGCTTCTGGGACACAAAAATATCGAATTTTCGGAGTTTTGAGCCTGAATTTGAGATATAAACGATTACAGAAGATGCATGTACATATCGACTTTTTGCACCTAAAATATCGATTTTGAGCATGTTTTGGGTCTGTATCTTGAAAACTTTCTAGCAAGAAGTAGGCATGTACAGATTGCTTCTGAGACCCAAAAATATCGAATTTTCGAGTGTTTTGAACCTGAATTTGGGATATAGACGGGTACAGAAGATGCATACACATATTGACTTTGGGCAGCTAAAAAATCGATTTACATCATGTTTTGGGTCTGTATCTTGAAAAAATTCTAGCAAGGAGTAGGCATGTACAGATCGCTTCTGGGACCCAAAAATATCGATTTTTTGTGTCTTTTGAACCTGAATTTGGGATATAGACGGATACAGAAGATGCATGCACATATCGACTTTGGGCACCTAAAATATCGATTTTGAGCATGTTTTGGGTCTGTATCTTGAAAACATTCTAGCAAGGAGTAGGCATGTACAGATCGCTTCTGGGACCCACAAATATCGATTTTTCTGGTGTTTTGAACCAGAATTAGGGATATACACGGGTACAGAAGATGCATACACATATTGACTTTGGGCACATAAAATATCGATTTTAAGCATGTTTTGGGTCTGTATCTTGAAAACATTCCAGCAAGAAGTAGGCATGTACATATTGCTTCTGGGACCCAAAAATATCGAATTTTCGAGTGTTTTGAACCTGAATTTGGGATATAGACGGGTACTGAAGATGCATACACATATTGACTTTGGGCAGCTAAAATATCGATTTACATCATGTTTTAGGCCTGTATTTTGAAAATACTCTAACACGGAGTATGCATGTACAGATGGCTTTTGGGACCCAAAAATATCGAATATTCTGGTGTTTTGAGTCTGAATTTGAGATATAAACGGGTACAGAAGATGCATGCACATATCGACTTTGGGCACCAAAAATATCGATTTTGAGCATGTTTTGGGCCTGCATTTTGAAAATACTCTAACACGGTTTAGACATGTACAGATCGCTTCTGGAACACAAAGATATCGATTTTTTGGGTGTTTTGAGCCTGAATTTGAGATATAAACGGGTACAGAAGATGCATGCACATATCGACTTTGGCACCCAAAATATCGATTTTTCGTATGTTTTCGGCGTATAATTTGAAAATATTCTAGCACTGAGTAGGCATGTACAGATCGCTTCTGGGACCCAAAAATATCGAATTTTCGGGGGTTTTGAGCCAGAATTTGGGTTATAGACGGGTACAGAAGATGCATACACATATTGACTTTGGGCACCTAAAATATCGATTTTCAGCATGTTTGGGGCCTGTATTTTGAAAATACATTAACACGGAGTATGCATGTACAGATCGCTTAAGGGACCCAAAAATATCGAATTTTCGGAGTGTTGAGCCTGAATTTGAGATATAAACGGGTACAGAAGATGCTTGCACATATCGACTTTTTGCACTTAAAATATCGATTTTGAGCATGTTTTGGGTCTGTATCTTTAAAACATTCTAGCAAGGAGTAGGCATGTACAGATCGCTTCTGGGACCCAAAAATATCGAATTTTCTGGTGTTTTGAACCAGAATTAGGGATATACACGGGTACAGAAGATGCATACACATATTGACTTTGGGCACATAAAATATCGATTTTCAGCATGATTTGGGCCTGTATTTTAAAAACACTCTAACACGGAGTATGCACGTACAAATCGCTTCTGGGACCCAAAAACATTGAATTTTCGGGTGTTTTGAGCATGAATTTGAGATATAAACGGGTACAGAAGATGCATGCACATATCGACTTTGGGCACCTAAAATATCGATTTTGAGCATGTTTTGGGTCTGTATCTTGAAAAAATTCTAGCAAGGAGTAGGCATGTACAGATCGCTTCTGGGACCCAAAAATATCGATTTTTTGTGTCTTTTGAACCTGAATTTGGGATATAGACGGATACAGAAGATGCATGCACATATCGACTTTGGGCACCTAAAATATCGATTTTGAGCATGTTTTGGGTCTGTATCTTGAAAACATTCTAGCAAGGAGTAGGCATGTACAGATCGCTTCTGGGACCCACAAATATCGATTTTTCTGGTGTTTTGAACCAGAATTAGTGATATACACGGGTACAGAAGATGCATACACATATTGACTTTGGGCACATAAAATATCGATTTGCAGCATGATTTGGGCCTGTATTTTAAAAACACTCTAACACGGAGTATGCACGTATAGATCGTTCCTGGGACCCAAAAACATTGAATTTTCGGGTGTTTTGAGCCTGAATTTGAGATATAAACGGGTACAGAAGATGCATGCACATATCGACTTTGGGCACCAAAAATATCGATTTTGAGCATGTTTTGGGCCTGATTTTTTAAAATACTATAACACTGAGTAGACACGTACAGATCGCTTCAGGGACCCAAATATATCGAATTTTCGGTTGTTCTGAGCCTGAACTTGAGATATGAACGGGTACAAAAAATGCATGCACATTTCGACTTTTTGCACCTAAAATATCGATTTTAAGCATGTTTTGGGTCTGTATCTTGAAAACATTCCAGCAAGAAGTAGGCATGTACATATTGCTTCTGGGACCCAAAAATATCGAATTTTCGAGTGTTTTGAACCTGAATTTGGGATATAGACGGGTACTGAAGATGCATACACATATTGACTTTGGGCAGCTAAAATATCGATTTACATCATGTTTTAGGCCTGTATTTTGAAAATACTCTAACACGGAGTATGCATGTACAGATGGCTTTTGGGACCCAAAAATATCGAATATTCGGGTGTTTTGAGTCTGAATTTGAGATATAAACGGGTACAGAAGATGCATGCACATATCGACTTTGGGCACCAAAAATATCGATTTTGAGCATGTTTTGGGCCTGCATTTTGAAAATACTCTAACACGGTGTAGACATGTACAGATCGCTTTTGGAACACAAAGATATCGATTTTTTGGGTGTTTTGAGCCTGAATTTGAGATATAAACGGGTACAGAAGATGCATGCACATATCGACTTTGGGCACCCAAAATATCGATTTTGAGCATGTTTTGGGCCTGAATTTTTAAAATACTCTAACACTGAGTAGACATGTACAGATCGCTTCTGGGACCCAAATAAATCGAATTTTCGGGTGTTCTGAGCCAGAATTTGAGATATGAACGGGTACAGAAGATGCATGCACATATCGACTTTGGGCTCCTAAAATATCGATTTTGAGCATGTTTTGGGCCTGTATTTTGAAAACACTATAACACGGTGTAGACATGTACAGATCGCTTCTGGGACACAAAAATATCGATTTTTTGGGTGTTTTGAGCCTGAATTTGAGATATAAACGGGTACAAAAGATGCATGCACATATCGACTTTTTGCACCTAAAATATCGATTTTGAGCATGTTTTGGGTCTGTATCATGAAAACTTTCTAGCAAGAAGTAGGCATGTACAGATTGCTTCTGGGACACAAAATATCGAATTTTCGGGTGTTCTGAGCCAGATATTGGGATATAACCGGGTACAAAGGATGCATGCACATATCTACTTTTTGCACCTAAAATATCGATTTTGAGCATGTTTTGGGTCTGTTTCTTGAAATTTTTTTAGCAAGGAGTAGGCATGTACAGATCGCTTCTGTGACCCAAAAATATCGAATTTTCGAGTGTTTTGAACCTGAATTTGGGATATAGACGGGTACAGAAGATGCATACACATATTGACTTTTGGCAGCTAAAAAATCGATTTACATCATGTTTTAGGCCTGTATTTTGAAAATACTCTAACACGGAGTATGCATGTACAGATGGCTTTTGGGACCCAAAAACATCGAATATTCGGGTGTTTTGAGTCTGAATTTGAGATATAAACGGGTACAGAAGATGCATGCACATATCGACTTTGGGCACCAAAAATATCGATTTTGAGCATGTTTTGGGCCTGCATTTTGAAAATACTCTAACACGGTGTAGACATGTACAGATCGCTTCTGGAACACAAAGATATCGATTTTTTGGGTATTTTGAGCCTGAATTTGAGATATAAACGGGTACAGAAGATGCATGCACATATCGACTTTGGCACCCAAAATATCGATTTTTCGTATGTTTTCGGCGTATAATTTGAAAATATTCTAGCACTGAGTAGGCATGTACAGATCGCTTCTGGGACCCAAAAATATCTAATTTTAGTGGGTTTTGAGCCAGAATTTGGGATATAGACGGGTACAGAAGATGCATACACATATTGACTTTGGGCACCTAAAATATCGATTTTCAGCATGTTTGGGGCCTGTATTTTGAAAATACATTAACACGGAGTATGCATGTACAGATCGCTTAAGGGACCCAAAAATATCGAATTTTCGGAGTGTTGAGCCTGAATTTGAGATATAAACGGGTACAGAAGATGCTTGCACATATCGACTTTTTGCACTTAAAATATCGATTTTGAGCATGTTTTGGGTCTGTATCTTTAAAACATTCTAGCAAGGAGTAGGCATGTACAGATCGCTTCTGGGACCCAAAAATATCGAATTTTCGGGTGTTTTGAACCAGAATTAGGGATATACACGGGTACAGAAGATGCATACACATATTGACTTTGGGCACATAAAATATCGATTTTCAGCATGATTTGGGCCTGTATTTTAAAAACACTCTAACACGGAGTATGCACGTACAAATCGCTTCTGGGACACAAAAACATTGAATTTTCGGGTGTTTTGAGCATGAATTTGAGATATAAACGGGTACAGAAGATGCATGCACATATCGACTTTGGGCACCTAAAATATCGATTTTGAGCATGTTTTGGGTCTGTATCTTGAAAAAATTCTAGCAAGGAGTAGGCATGTACAGATCGCTTCTGGGACCCAAAAATATCGATTTTTTGTGTCTTTTGAACCTGAATTTGGGATATAGACGGATACAGAAGATGCATGCACATATCGACTTTGGGCACCTAAAATATCGATTTTGAGCATGTTTTGGGTCTGTATCTTGAAAACATTCTAGCAAGGAGTAGGCATGTACAGATCGCTTCTGGGACCCACAAATATCGATTTTTCTGGTATTTTGAACCAGAATTAGGGATATACACGGGTACAGAAGATGCATACACATATTGACTTTGGGCACATAAAATATCGATTTGCAGCATGATTTGGGCCTGTATTTTAAAAACACTCTAACACGGAGTATGCACGTATAGGTCGTTCCTGGGACCCAAAAACATTGAATTTTCGGGTGTTTTGAGCCTGAATTTGGGATATAAACGGGTACAGAAGATGCATGCACATATCGACTTTGGGCACCAAAAATATCGATTTTGAGCATGTTTTGGGCCTGAATTTTTAAAATACTATAACACTGAGTAGACACGTACAGATCGCTTCAGGGACCCAAATATATCGAATTTTCGGTTGTTCTGAGCCTGAACTTGAGATATGAACGTGTACAAAAAATGCATGCACATTTCGACTTTTTGCACCTAAAATATCGATTTTAAGCATGTTTTGGGTCTGTATCTTGAAAACATTCCAGCAAGAAGTAGGCATGTACATATTGCTTCTGGGACCCAAAAATATCGAATTTTCGAGTGTTTTGAACCTGAATTTGGGATATAGACGGGTACAGAAGATGCATACACATATTGACTTTGGGCAGCTAAAATATCGATTTACATCATGTTTTAGGCCTGTATTTTGAAAATACTCTAACACGGAGTATGCATGTACAGATGGCTTTTGGGACCCAAAAATATCGAATATTCGGGTGTTTTGAGTCTGAATTTGAGATATAAACGGGTACAGAAGATGCATGCACATATCGACTTTGGGCACCAAAAATATCGATTTTGAGCATGTTTTGGGCCTGCATTTTGAAAATACTCTAACACGGTGTAGACATGTACAGATCGCTTTTGGAACACAAAGATATCGATTTTTTGGGTGTTTTGAGCCTGAATTTGATATATAAACCGGTACAGAAGATGCATGCACATATCGACTTTGGGCACCCAAAATATCGATTTTGAGCATGTTTTGGGCCTGAATTTTTAAAATACTCTAACACTGAGTAGACATGTACAGATCGCTTCTGGGACCCAAATAAATCGAATTTTCGGGTGTTCTGAGCCAGAATTTGAGATATGAACGGGTACAGAAGATGCATGCACATATCGACTTTGGGCACCTAAAATATCGATTTTGAGCATGTTTTGGGCCTGTATTTTGAAAACACTATAACACGGTGTAGACATGTACAGATCGCTTCTGGGACACAAAAATATCGATTCTTTGGGTGTTTTGAGCCTGAATTTGAGATATAAACGGGTACAAAAGATGCATGCACATATCGACTTTTTGCACCTAAAATATCGATTTTGAGCATGTTTTGGGTCTGTATCATGAAAACTTTCTAGCAAGAAGTAGGCATGTACAGATTGCTTCTGGGACACAAAATATCGAATTTTCGGGTGTTCTGAGCCAGATATTGGGATATAACCGGGTACAAAGGATGCATGCACATATCTACTTTTTGCACCTAAAATATCGATTTTGAGCATGTTTTGGGTCTGTTTCTTGAAATTTTTTTAGCAAGGAGTAGGCATGTACAGATCGCTTCTGTGACCCAAAAATATCGAATTTTCGAGTGTTTTGAACCTGAATTTGGGATATAGACGGGTACAGAAGATGCATACACATATTGACTTTGGGCAGCTAAAAAATCGATATACATCATGTTTTAGGCCTGTATTTTGAAAATACTCTAACACGGAGTATGCATGTACAGATGGCTTTTGGGACCCAAAAACATCGAATATTCGGGTGTTTTGAGTCTGAATTTGAGATATAAACGGGTACAGAAGATGCATGCACATATCGACTTTGGGCACCAAAAATATCGATTTTGAGCATGTTTTCGGCCAGCATTTTGAAAATACTCTAACACGGTGTAGACATGTACAGATCGCTTCTGGAACACAAAGATATCGATTTTTTGGGTGTTTTGAGCCTGAATTTGAGATATAAACGGGTACAGAAGATGCATGCACATATCGACTTTGGCACCCAAAATATCGATTTTTCGTATGTTTTCGGCGTATAATTTGAAAATATTCTAGCACTGAGTAGGCATGTACAGATCGCTTCTGGGACCCAAAAATATCGAATTTTTGGGTGTTTTGAGCCTGAATTTGGGATATAGACGGGTACAGAAGATGCATACACATATTGACTTTGGGCACCTAAAATATCGATTTTCAGCATGTTTGGGGCCTGTATTTTGAAAATACATTAACACGGAGTATGCATGTACAGATCGCTTAAGGGACCCAAAAATATCGAATTTTCGGAGTGTTGAGCCTGAATTTGAGATATAAACGGGTACAGAAGATGCTTGCACATATCGACTTTTTGCACTTAAAATATCGATTTTGAGCATGTTTTGGGTCTGTATCTTTAAAACATTCTAGCAAGGAGTAGGCATGTACAGATCGCTTCTGGGACCCAAAAATATCGAATTTTCTGGTGTTTTGAACCAGAATTAGGGATATACACGGGTACAGAAGATGCATACACATATTGACTTTGGGCACATAAAATATCGATTTTCAGCATGATTTGGGCCTGTATTTTAAAAACACTCTAACACGGAGTATGCACGTACAAATCGCTTCTGGGACACAAAAACATTGAATTTTCGGGTGTTTTGAGCATGAATTTGAGATATAAACGGGTACAGAAGATGCATGCACATATCGACTTTGGGCACCTAAAATATCGATTTTGAGCATGTTTTGGGTCTGTATCTTGAAAAAATTCTAGCAAGGAGTAGGCATGTACAGATCGCTTCTGGGACCCAAAAATATCGATTTTTTGTGTCTTTTGAACCTGAATTTGGGATATAGACGGATACAGAAGATGCATGCACATATCGACTTTGGGCACCTAAAATATCGATTTTGAGCATGTTTTGGGTCTGTATCTTGAAAACATTCTAGCAAGGAGTAGGCATGTACAGATCGCTTCTGGGACCCACAAATATCGATTTTTCTAGTATTTTGAACCAGAATTAGGGATATACACGGGTACAGAAGATGCATACACATATTGACTTTGGGCACATAAAATATCGATTTGCAGCATGATTTGGGCCTGTATTTTAAAAACACTCTAACACGGAGTATGCACGTATAGATCGTTCCTGGGACCCAAAAACATTGAATTTTCGGGTGTTTTGAGCCTGAATTTGGGATATAAACGGGTACAGAAGATGCATGCACATATCGACTTTGGGCACCAAAAATATCGATTTTGAGCATGTTTTGGGCCTGAATTTTTTAAAATACTATAACACTGAGTAGACACGTACAGATCGCTTCAGGGACCCAAATATATCGAATTTTCGGTTGTTCTGAGCCTGAACTTGAGATATGAACGTGTACAAAAAATGCATGCACATTTCGACTTTTTGCACCTAAAATATCGATTTTAAGCATGTTTTGGGTCTGTATCTTGAAAACATTCCAGCAAGAAGTAGGCATGTACATATTGCTTCTGGGACCCAAAAATATCGAATATTCGGGTGTTTTGAGTCTGAATTTGAGATATAAACGGGTACAGAAGATGCATGGACATATCGACTTTGGGCACCAAAAATATCGATTTTGAGCATGTTTTGGGCCTGCATTTTGAAAATACTCTAACACGGTGTAGACATGTACAGATCGCTTTTGGAACACAAAGATATCGATTTTTTGGGTGTTTTGAGCCTGAATTTGAGATATAAACGGGTACAGAAGATGCATGCACATATCGACTTTGGGCACCCAAAATATCGATTTTGAGCATGTTTTGGGCCTGAATTTTTAAAATACTCTAACACTGAGTAGACATGTACAGATCGCTTCTGGGACCCAAATAAATCGAATTTTCGGGTGTTCTGAGCCAGAATTTGAGATATGAACGGGTACAGAAGATGCATGCACATATCGACTTTGGGCACCTAAAATATCGATTTTGAGCATGTTTTGGGCCTGTATTTTGAAAACACTATAACACGGTGTAGACATGTACAGATCGCTTCTGGGACACAAAAATATCGATTTTTTGGGTGTTTTGAGCCTCAATTTGAGATATAAACGGGTACAAAAGATGCATGCACATATCGACTTTTTGCACCTAAAATATCGATTTTGAGCATGTTTTGGGTCTGTATCATGAAAACTTTCTAGCAAGAAGTAGGCATGTACAGATTGCTTCTGGGACACAAAATATCGAATTTTCGGGTGTTCTGAGCCAGATATTGGGATATAACCGGGTACAAAGGATGCATGCACATATCTACTTTTTGCACCTAAAATATCGATTTTGAGCATGTTTTGGGTCTGTTTCTTGAAATTTTTTTAGCAAGGAGTAGGCATGTACAGATCGCTTCTGTGACCCAAAAATATCGAATTTTCGAGTGTTTTGAACCTGAATTTGGGATATAGACGGGTACAGAAGATGCATACACATATTGACTTTGGGCAGCTAAAAAATCGATTTACATCATGTTTTAGGCCTGTATTTTGAAAATACTCTAACACGGAGTATGCATGTACAGATCGCTTAAGGGACCCAAAAATATCGAATTTTCGGAGTGTTGAGCCTGAATTTGAGATATAAACGGGTACAGAAGATGCATGCACATATCGACTTTTTGCACTTAAAATATCGATTTTGAGCATGTTTTGGGTCTGTATCTTTAAAACATTCTAGCAAGGAGTAGGCATGTACAGATCGCTTCTGGGACCCAAAAATATCGAATTGTCTGGTGTTTTGAACCAGAATTAGGGATATACACGGGTACAGAAGATGCATACACATATTGACTTTGGGCACATAAAATATCGATTTTCAGCATGATTTGGGCCTGTATTTTAAAAACACTCTAACACGGAGTATGCACGTACAAATCGCTTCTGGGACCCAAAAACATTGAATTTTCGGGTTTTTTGAGCATGAATTTGAGATATAAACGGGTACAGAAGATGCATGCACATATCGACTTTGGGCACCTAAAATATCGATTTTGAGCATGTTTTGGGTCTGTATCTTGAAAAAATTCTAGCAAGGAGAAGGCATGTACAGATCGCTTCTGGGACCTAAAAATATCGATTTTTTGTGTCTTTTGAACCTGAGTTTGGGATATAGACGGATACAGAAGATGCATGCACATATCGACTTTGGGCACCTAAAATATCGATTTTGAGCATGTTTTGGGTCTGTATCTTGAAAACATTCTAGCAAGGAGTAGGCATGTACAGATCGCTTCTGGGACCCACAAATATCGAATTTTCTGGTGTTTTGAGCCAGAATTAGGGATATACACGGGTACAGAAGATGCATACACATATTGACTTTGTGCACATAAAATATCGATTTGCAGCATGATTTGGGCCTGTATTTTAAAAACACTCTAACACGGAGTATGCACGTATAGATCGTTCCTGGGACCCAAAAACATTGAATTTTCGGGTGTTTTGAGCCTGAATTTGAGATATAAGCGGGTACAGAAGATGCATGCACATATCGACTTTGGGCACCAAAAATATCGATTTTGAGCATGTTTTGGGCCTGAATTTTGAAAATACTATAACACTGAGTAGACACGTACAGATCGCTTCAGGGACCCAAATATATCGAATTTTCGGTTGTTCTGAGCCTGAATTTGAGATATGAACGTGTACAAAAAATGCATGCACATTTCGACTTTTTGCACCTAAAATATCGATTTTAAGCATGTTTGGGGTCTGTATCTTGAAAACATTCCAGCAAGAAGTAGGCATGTACATATTGCTTCTGGGACCCAAAAATATCGAATTTTCGAGTGTTTTGAACCTGAATTTGGGATATAGACGGGTACAGAAGATGCATACACAAATTGACTTTGGGCAGCTAAAATATCGATTTACATCATGTTTTAGGCCTGTATTTTGAAAATACTCTAACACGGAGTATGCATGTACAAATGGCTTTTGGGACCCAAAAATATCGAATATTCGGGTGTTTTGAGTCTGAATTTGAGATATAAACGGGTACAGAAGATGCATGCACATATCGACTTTGGGCACCCAAAATATCGATTTTGAGCATGTTTTGGGCCTGAATTTTTAAAATACTCTAACACTGAGTAGACATGTACAGATCGCTTCTGGGACCCAAATAAATCGAATTTTCGGGTGTTCTGAGCCAGAATTTGAGATATGAACGGGTACAGAAGATGCATGCACATATCGACTTTGGGCACCTAAAATATCGATTTTGAGCATCTTTTGGGCCTGTATTTTGAAAACACTCTAACACGGTGTAGACATGTACAGATCGCTTCTGGGACACAAAAATATCGATTTTTTGGGTGTTTTGAGCCTGAATTTGAGATATAAACGGGTACAGAAGATGCATGCACATATCGACTTTTTGCACCTAAAATATCGATTTTGAGCATGTTTTGGGTCTGTATCATGAAAATATTCTAGCAAGGAGTAGGCATGTACAGATCGCTTCTGGGACCCAAAAAAATCGAATTTTCTGGTGTTTTGAACCTGAATTAGGGATATACACGTGTACAGAAGATGCATGCACTTATCGACTTTGGGCACATAAAATATCGATTTTGAGCATGTTTTGGGCCTTTTTTTTAAAAACACTCTACCACGGAGTGTGCACGTACAGATCGCATCTGGGACCCAAGAATATTGAATTTTCGGGTGTTTTAAGCCTGAATTTGAGATATAAACGGGTACAGAAGATGCAGACACATATCGACTTTGGGCACATAAAATATCGATTTTGAGCATGTTTTGGGCCTGTATTTTGAAAATACTATAACACGGTGTAGACATGTACAGATTGCTTCTGGGACACAAAAATATCGATTTTTAGGGTGTTTTGAGCCTGAATTTGAGATATAAACGGGTACAGAAGATGCATGCACTTATCGACTTTTTGCACCTAAAATATCGATTTTGAGAATGTTTTGGGTCTGTATCATGAAAACTTTCTAGAAAGAAGTATGCATGTACAGATTCCTTCTGGGACTCAAAAATATCGAATATTCGAGTGTTTTGAACCTGAATTTGGGATATAGACGGGTGCAGAAGATGCATACACATATTGACTTTGGGCAGATAAAATATCGATTTACAGCATGTTTTAGGCCTGTATTTTGAAAATACTCTAAAACGGAGTATGCATGTACAGATGGCTTTTGGGACCCAAAAATATCGAATATTCGGGTGTTTTGAGTCTGAATTTGAGATATAAACGGGTACAGAAGATGCATGCACATATCGACTTTGGGCACCCAAAATATCGATTTTGATCATGTTTTCAGCCTGTATTTTTAAAATACTCCAACACGGTGTAGACATGTACAGATCGCTTCTGGGACACAAAAATATCGATTTTTGGGGTGTTTTGAGCCTGAATTTGAGATATAAACGGGTTCAGAAGATGCATGCACATATCGACTTTGGATACCTAAAATATCGATTTATAGCATGTTTTGAGCCTGTATTTTAAAAACATTCTAGTACTGAGTAGGCATGTGCAGATTGCTTAAGGGACCCAAATATATCGAATTTTCGGAGTTTTGAGCCTGAATTTGAGATATAAACGGGTACAGAAGATGCATGCACATATCGACTTTTTGCACTTAAAATATCGATTTTGATCATGTTTTGGGTCTGTATCATGAAAATATTCTAGCAAGGAGTAGGCATGTACAGATCGCTTCTGGGACCCAAAAAAATCGAATTTTCTGGTGTTTTGAACCTGAATTAGGGATATACACGTGTACAGAAGATGCATACACATTTTGACTTTGGGCACATAAAATATCGATTTTGAGCATGTTTCGGGCCTGTATTTTAAAAACACTCTAACACGGAGTGTGCACGTACAGATCGCATCTGTCACCCAAAAATATTGAATTTTCGGGTGTTTTCAGCCTGAATTTGAGATTTAAACGGGTACAGAAGATGCAGACACATATCGACTTTGGGCACCTAAAATATCGATTTTGAGCATGTTTTGGGCCTGTATTTTGAAAATACTCTAACACGGAGTAGGCATGTACAGATCGCTTCTGGGACACAAAAATATCGAATTTTTGAGTGTTTTGAGCATAAATTTGAGATATAAACGGGTTCAGAAGATGCATGCACATATCGACTTTGGACACCTAAAATATCGATTTATAGCATGTTTTGAGCCTGTATTTTAAAAACATTCTAGTACTGAGTAGGCATGTGCAGATTTCTTAAGGGACCCAAAAATATCGAATTTTCAGAGTTTTGAGCCTGAATTTGAGATATAAACGGATACAGAAGATGCATGCACATATCGACTTTGGGCACCAAAAATATCGATTTTGAGAATGTTTTGGGCCTGAATTTTTAAAATACTCTAACACTGAGTAGACACGTACAGATCGCTTCTGGGACCCAAATAAAACGAATTTTCGGGTGTTCTGAGCCTGAATTTGAGATATGAACGGGTACAGAAGATGCATGCACATATCGACTTTGGGCACATAAAATATCGATTTTGAGCATGTTTTGGGCCTGTATTTTGAAAATACTATAACACGGTGTAGACATGTACAGATTGCTTCTGGGACACACAAATATCGATTTTTTGGGTGTTTTGAGCCTGAATTTGAGATATAAACGGGTACAGAAGATGCATGCACATATCGACTTCGGGCACCCAAAATATCGATTTTGAGCATATTTTGGGCCTGTATTTTTAAAATACTCTAACACTGAGTAGACACGTACAGATCGCTTCTGGGACCCAAATAAAACGAATTTTCGGGTGTTCTGAGCCTGAATTTGAGATATGAACGGGTACAGAAGATGCATGCACATATCGACTTTTTGCACCTAAAATATCGATTTTGAGCATGTTTTGGGTCTGTATCTTGAAAACTTTCTAGCAAGAAGTAGGCATGTACAGATTGCTTCTGGGACCCAAAAATATCGAATTTACGAGTGTTTTGAACCTGAATTTGGGATATAGACGGGTACAGAAGGTTCATACACATATTGACTTTGGTCAGCTAAAATATCGATTTACAGCATGTTTTAGGCCTGTATTTTAAAAATACTCTAACACGGAGTATGCATGTACAGATGGCTTTTGGGACCCAAATAAATCGAATTTTCGGTTGTTCTGAGGCTGAATTTGAGATATGAACAGGTACAGAAGATGCATGCACATATCGACTTCGGGCACCTAAAATATCGATTTTGAGCATGTTTTGGTCCTGTATTTTGAAAATACTCAAACACGGTGTAGACATGTACGGATCGCTTCTGGGACGCAAAAATATCGAATTTTCGGGTGTTCTAAGCCAGATATTGGGATATAACCGGGTACAAAGGATGCATGCACATATCGACTTTTTGCACCTAAATTATCGATTTTGAGCATGTTTTGGGTCTGTTTCTTGAAAAATTTTTAGCAAGGAGTAGGCATGTACAGATCGCTTCTGGGACCCAAATATATATTGAATTTTCGGGTGTTTTGAGCCTGAATTTGAGATATAAACGGGTACAGAAGATGCAGACACATATCGACTTTGGGCACCTAAAATATCGATTTTGAGCATGTTTTGGGCCTGTATTTTGAAAATACTCTAACACGGAGTAGGCATGTACAGATCGCTTCTGGGACACAAAAATATCGAATTTTTGAGTGTTTTGAGCATAAATTTGAGATATAAACGGGTTCAGAAGATGCATGCACATATCGACTTTGGACACCTAAAATATCGATTTATAGCATGTTTTGAGCCTGTATTTTAAAAACATTCTAGTACTGAGTAGGCATGTGCAGATTTCTTAAGGGACCCAAAAATATCGAATTTTCGGAATTTTGAGCCTGAATTTGAGATATAAACGGATACAGAAGATGCATGCACATATCGACTTTGGGCACCAAAAATATCGATTTTCAGCATGTTTTAGGCCTGTATTTTGAAAATACTCTAACACGGAGTATGCATGTACAGATGGCTTTTGGGACCCAAAAACATCGAATATTCGGGTGTTTTGAGTCTGAATTTGAGATATAAACGGGTACAGAAGATGCATGCACATATCGACTTCGGGCACCCAAAATATCGATTTTGAGCATATTTTGGGCCTGTATTTTTAAAATACTCTAACACTGAGTAGACACGTACAGATCGCTTCTGGAACCCAAATAAATCGAATTTTCGGGTGTTCTGAGCCTGAATTTGAGATATGAACGGGTACAGAAGATGCATGCACATTTCGACTTTTTGCACCTAAAATATCGATTTTGAGCATGTTTTAGGCCTGTATTTTAAAAATGGTCTAACTAGGAGTATGCATGTACAGATGGCTTTTGTGACCCAAAAATATCGAATATTCGGGTGTTTTGAGTATGAATTTGAGATATGAACAGGTACAGAAGATGCATGCACATATCGACTTCGGGCACCTAAAATATCGATTTTGAGCATGTTTTGGGCCTGTATTTTGAAAATACTCAAACACGGTGTAGACATGTACTGATCGCTTCTGGGACACAAAAATATCGATTTTTTGGGTGTTTTGAGCCTGAATTTGAGATATAAACGGGTACAGAAGATGCATGCACATATCGACTTTGGGCACCCAAAATATCGATTTTTAGTATGTTTTCGGCGTATAATTTGAAAATATTCTAGCACTGAGCAGACACGTACAGATCGCTTCTGGGACCCAAAAATATCGAATTTTCGGGTGTTCTGAGCCAGATATTGGGATATAACCGGGTACAGAGGATGCATGCACATATCGACTTTTTGCACCTAAAATATCGATTTTGAGCATGTTTTGGGTCTGTATCTTGAAATTTTTTTTAGCAAGGAGTAGGCATGTACAGATCGCTTCTGGGACCCAAAAATACCGAATTTTCTGGTGTTTTGAAACAGAATTTGGGATATAGACGGGTACAGAAGATGCATACACATATTGACTTTGGGCACCTAAAATATAGATTTTGAGCATGTTTTGGGCCTGTATTTTCAAAATACATTAACACGGAGTAGGCATGTACAGATCGCTTCTGGGACCCAAAAATATCGAATTTTCGGGTGTTTTGAGCCTGAATTTGAGATATAAACGGATACAGAAGATGCATGCACATATCGACTTTGGGCACCTAAAATATCGATTTTGAGCATGTTTTGGGCCTGTATTTTGAAAATACTCTAACACGGAGTAGGCATGTACAGATCGCTTCTGGGACACAAAAATATCGATTTTTTGGGTGTTTTGAGCCTGAATTTGAGATATAAACGGGTTTAGAAGATGCATGCACATATCGACTTTGGACACCTAAAATATCGATTTATAGCATGTTTTGAGCCTGTATTTTAAAAACATTCTAGTACTGAGTAGGCATGTGCAGTTTGCTTAAGGTACCCAAAAATATCGAATTTTCGGGGTTTTGAGCCTGAATTTGAGATATAAACGGGTACAGAAGATGCATGCACATATCGACTTTTTGCACTTAAAATATTGATATTGATCATGTTTTGGGTCTGTATCTTGAAAATATTCTAGCAAGGAGTAGGCATGTACAGATCGCTTCTGGGACCCAAAAAATCGAATTTTCTGGTGTTTTGAACCTGGATTAGGGATATACACGTGTACAGAAGATACATACACATTTTGACTTTGGGCACATAAAATATCGATTTTGAGCATGTTTTGGGCATGTATTTCAAAAACACTGAGTGTGCACATACTGATCGCTTCTGGGACCCAAAAATATTGAATTTTCGGGTGTTTTAAGCCTGAATTTGAGATATAAACAGGTTCAGAAGATGCAAGCACATATCGACTTTGGGCACCTAAAATATCGATTTTAAGCTTGTTTTGGGCCTGTATTTAAAAAATACTCTATCACGGAGTAGACATGTAGAGATCGCTTTTGGGACCCAAAAATATCGAATTTTCGGGTGTTTTGAGCCTGAATTTTAGATATAAACGGGTCCAAGAGATACATGCACATATCGACTTTGGACACCTAAAATATCGATTTATGGCATGTTTTGAGCCTGTATTTTAAAAACATTCTAGTACTGAGTAGGCATGTGCAGATCGCTTCTGGAACCGAAATAAATCGAATTTTAGGGTGTTCTGAGCCTGAATTTGAGATATGAACGGGTACAGAAGATGCAAGTACATATCGACTTTGGGCACCTAAAATATCGATTTTGAGCATGTTTTGGGCCTGTATTTTGAAAATACTCAAACACGGTGTAGACATGTACAGATCGCTTCTGGGACACAAAAATATCGATTTTTTGGGTGTTTTGAGCCTGAATTTGAGATATAAACGGGTACAGAAGATGCATGCACATATCGAATTTGGCACCCAAAATATCGATTTTTAGTATGTTTTGGGCGTATAATTTGAAAATATTCTAGCACTGAGTAGGCATGTACAGATCGCTTCTGGGACCTAAAAATATCGAATTTTCGGGGGTTTTGAGCCAGAATTTGGGATATAACCGGGTACAGAAGATGCATACACATATTGACTTTGGGCACCTAAAATATAGATTTTTAGCATGTTTTGGGCCTGTATTTTGAAAATACATTAACACAGATTAGGCATGTACAGATCGCTTTTGGGACCCAAAAATATAGAATTTTCGGGTGTTTTGAGCCTGAATTTGAGATATAAACGGATACAGAAGATGCATGCACATATCGACTTTTGGCACCTAAAATATCGATTATGAGCATCTTTTGGGCCTGTATTTTGAAAATACTCTAACACGGAGTAGGCATGTACAGATCGTTTCTGGGCCACAAAAATATTGATTTTTTGGGTGTTTTGAGCCTGAATTTGAGATATAAACGGGTACAGAAGATGCATGCACATATCGACTTTTTGCACTTAAAATATCGATTTTTAACATGTTTTGGGTCTGTATCTTGAAAACATTCTAGCAAGGAGTAGGCATGTACAGATCGCTTCTGGGACCCAAAAAAATCGAATTTTCTGGTGTTTTGAACCTGAATTAGGGATATACACGTGTACAGAAGATGCATACACATTTTGACTTTGGGCACATAAAATATCGATTTTCAGCATGTTTTGGGCCTGTATTTTAAAAACACTCTAACACGGAGTGTGCACGTACTGATCGCTTCTGGGACCCAAAAATATTGAATTTTCGGGTGTTTTGAGCCTTAATTTGAGATATAAACGGGTACAGAAGATGCATGGACATATCGACTTTGGACACTTAAAATATCGATTTTTTTAGCATGTTTTGAGCCAATATTTTGACAAATATTCTAGCACAAAGTAGATATGTACAGATCACTTCTGGGTCCCCAAAATATCGAATTTTCGGGTGGTTTAAGCCTGAATTTGAGATATAAACGGGTACAGAAGATGCATGCACATATCGACTTTGGTCACTTAAAATATCGATTTTTAGCATGTTTTGAGCCTATATTTTGAAAACATTCTAGCACTGAGTAGGCATGTACAGATCGCCTCTGGGACCCAAAAATATCGAATTTTCGGGTGTTTTGAGGTTGAATTTGGGATATAAACGGGGGCAGAAGATGCATACACATATCGTCTTTTGGGCACCTAAAAGATCGATTTTCAGTATGTTTTGGGCCTGTATATTAAAAATACTCTAACACGGAGTAGACTTGTACAGATCGCTTCTAGGACCCAAAAATATAGAATTTTCGGGTGTTTTGAGCCTGAATTTGAGATAGAAACCGGTACTGAAGATACATGCACATATCGACTATGGTCACCTGAAGTATCGATTTTCAGGAAGTTTTGGCCCTATATTTTGAATGTATTCTAACATTGTGCAAGCATGTTCAGATTGCTTCAGAGACCCAAAAATATCGAATTTTCGGGTGTTTTGAGCCTGAATTTGGGATATAAACGGGTACAGAAGATGAATGCACATATGGATTTTGGGCACATAAAATATCGGTTTTCAGCTTGTTTTGGGTCTGAATGTTGAAAATATTTTAATTTTGAGTAGGCATTTACAGATCCCTTCTGGGAACAAAAAGTATCGAATTTTAAGGTGTTTTTAATCTGAATTTGGGATACAAGCGAGTGCTGATGATTCAAGCACATATCGATTTTGGGCACCAAAAATTGCGATTTTCAGCTTATTTTGGGCCTGTATTTTGAAAATATTCTAACACTGAGTAGGCATGTACAGATCGCTTCTGGGACCCAAAAAAATCAAATTTTCAGGTGTTTTTAGCCTGAATTTGGGATATAAACGGGAACAGAAGATGCAGGCAGATATCGACTTTGATCACCTATAATATCGATTTTAAGCATGTTTTGGGCCTGTAATTTGAAAATATTCTAGCACTGACTATGCATGTGGAGATTGCTTCTGGGATCCAAAAATATCGAATTTTCAGGTGTTTTGAGACTGAATTTGGGATATAAACGGGTACAGAAGATGAATGAACATTTCGACTTTGGGCACCTAAAATATCAATTTTTAGTATGTCTTGGCCCTATATTTTGAATTTAATCTATCACTGGGTAAGCATGTACAGATCGCTTCAAAGACCCAAAAATACCGAATTTTCTGGTGTTTTCAGAATGAATTTGGGATATAAACGGGTACAGAAGATGCATGCACATATCGACTTTCTTCACAAAAAAAAAAACGATTTTCAGCATGTTTTAGGCCTATATTTTGTAAAATATTCTAGCACAGAGTGAGCATGTACAGATCGCTTCTGGAGCCCAAAAATATTGAATTTTCGGGTGTTTTGAGCCTGAATTTGAAATATAAACGGGTACAGAAGATGCATCAACATATCGAGTTTGGACACTTAAAATAACGATTTTTAGCATGTTTTGAGCCTATATTTTGAAAATATTCTAGCACAAAGTAGATATGTACAGATCACTTCTGGGACCCCAAAATAACGAATTTTCGGGTGTTTTAAGACTGAATTTGAGATATAAACGTTTACAGAAGATGCATGCACATATCGACTTTGGACACTTAAAATATCGATTTTAAGCATGTTTTGAGCCTATATTTTGAAAACATTCTAGCACTGAGTAGGTATGTACATATCGCTTATGGGACCAAAAAACATCGAATTTTCGGGTGTTTTTAAGGTTGAATTTGGGATATAAACGGGTGCAGAAGATGCATACACATATTGACTTTGGGCACCTAAAATATCGATTTTCAGCATGTTTTGGGCCTGTATCTGACTAGGCATGTACAGATCGCTTCTGGGACCAAAATATATCGAATTTTCGGGTGTTTGGAGCCTGAATTTGAGATGCAAACGGATATAGAAGATTCATGCACATATCGACTTTAGGGCACCTAAAATATCGATTTTCTGTATGTTTTGGGCCTGTATTTTGAAAATACTCTAACACGGAGTAGGCATGTACAGATCGCTTCTGGGACCCCAAAATATCGAATTTTCGTGTGTTTTGGAGATAAATTTGAGATATCGACTTTGGGCACCTAAAATATCGATTTTTAGCATGTTTTGGGCCTATATTTTGAAGATATTCTAGCACTGGGTAAGCATGTACTGATCGCTTCTGAGCCCCCAAAATTTCGAATTTTCGGGTGTTTTGAGCCTGAATTTGAGATATAAACGGGTACAGAAATTGCATGCACAGACTGACTTTTGGGCACCTAAAATATCGATTTTCAGCATGTTTTGGGCCTGTATTTTGAAAATACTCTAACTAGGAGTAGGCAAGTACAGATCGCTTCTAGGACCCAAAAATACCGATTTTTCGGGTGTTTTGAGCCTGAATTTGAAATATAAACGGGTACAGAAGATGTATGCACATATCGACTTTGGACACTTAAAATATCGTTTTTTAGCTTGTTTTGAGCCTATTTTTTGAAAACATTCTAGCACTGAGTAGGTATGTACAGATCGCTTCTGGGACCGAAAAATATCGAATTTTCGGGTGTTTTGTGGTTGAATTTGAGATATAAACGGGTGCAGAAGATGCATACACATATTGACTTTGGGCACCTAAAATATCGATTTTCAGCATGTTTTGGGCCTGTATCTGAGTAGGCATGTACAGATAGCTTCTGGGACCCCAAAATATCGAATTTCCGGTTGTTTGGAGCCTGAATTTGAGATATAAACGGGTACAGAAGATGCATGCACTTATCGAGTTTGGACACTTAAAATATCGATTTTTAGCATGTGTTGAGCCTATATTTTGAAAATATTCTAGCACAAAGTAGATATGTACAGATCACTTCTGGGACCCCAAAATATCGAATTTTCGGGTGTTTTAAGCCTGAATTTGAGATATAAACAGGGACAGAAGATGCATGCACATATCGACTTTGGACACTTAAAATATCGATTTTTAGCATGTTTTGAGTCTATATTTTGAAAACATTTTAGCACTGAGTAGGCATGTACAGATCGCTTCTGGGACCCAAAAATATCGAATTTTCGGGTGTTTTGAGGTTGAATTTGGGATATAAACGGGTGCAGAAGATGCATACACATATCGACTTTTGGGCACCTAAAAGATCGATTTTCAGTATGTTTTGGGCCTGTATATTAAAAATACTCTAACACGGAGTAGGCATGTACAGATCGCTTCTGTGACCCCAAAATATCGAATTTTCAGGTGTTTTGGGCTTGAATTTGAGATATCGACTTTGGGCACCTAAAATATCGATTTTAGCTTGTTTTGGGCCTGTATTTTGAAAATATTCTAGCACTGCGTAGGCATGTACAGATCGCTTCTGGGACCCCAAAATATCGAATTTTCGGGTGTTTTGAGCCTGAATTTGAGATGTAAACGGGTACAGAAGATGCATGCACATATCGACTTTTGGGCACCTAAAATATCGATTTTGAGTATGTTTTGGTTCTGTATCTTGAAAACATTCTAACTAGGAGTAGGCATGTACATATCGCTTCTAGGACCCAAAAATATAGAATTTTCGGGTGTTTTGAGCCTGAATTTGAGATAGAAACCGGTACTAAAGATACATGCACATATCGACTTTGGTCACTTGAAGTATCGATTTTCAGGATGTTTTGGCCCTATATTTTGAATGTATTCTAGCATTGTGTAAGCATGTTCAGATTGCTTCTGAGACCCAAAAATATCGAATTTTTGGGTGTTTTGAGCCTGAATTTGGGATATAAACGGGTAAAGAAGATGAATGCACATATCGATTTTGGGCACATAAAATTGCGATTTTCAGCTTATTTTGGGCCTGTAATTTGAAAATATTCTAACACTGAGTAGGCATGTACAGATCGCTTCAGGCACCCAAAAAAATCAAATTTTCAGGAGTTTTTAGCCTAAATTTGGGATATAAACGGGAACCGAAGATGTATGCAGATATCGACTTTGATCACCTATAATATCGATTTTAAGTATGTTTTTGGCCTGTATTTTGAAAATATTCTAGCACTGACTATGCATGTGGAGATTGCTTCTGGGATCCAAAAATATCGAATTTTCAGGTGTTTTGAGACTGAATTTGGGATATAAACGGGTACAGAAGATGCATGAACATTTCGACTTTGGGCACCTAAAATATCGATTTTTAGTATGTTTTGGTCCTATATTTTGAATTTAATCTAGCACTGGGTAAGCATGTACAGATCGATTCTCGGACCCAAAAATATCGAATTTTCAGGTGTTTTGAGCCGGAATTTGGGATATAAACGGGTACAGAAGATGCATGCACATATCGACTTTGGGCACCAAAAATATCGATTTTTAGCATGTTTTGGGCCAATATTTTGAAATTATTCAAGCACTGAGTAGGCATGTACAGATCGCTTCTGGGTCCCAAAAATATCGAATTTTCGGGTGTTTTGAGCATGAATTTGGGATGTATACGGATACAGAAGATGCATGCACATATTGACTTTGGACACCTAAATTATCAATTTTTAGCATGTTTTGAGCCTATATTTTAAAACAGTCTAGCACTGAGTAGACATGTACAGATCGCTACGGGGACCCAAAAATTTTGAATTTTCGGGTGTTTTGAGCATGAATTTGGGATATAAACAGGTACAGAAGATGTATGTATATATCGACTTTGGACACGTAAAATATTGATTTTTAGCATGTTTTAAGCCTATATTTTAAAACAGTCTAGCACTGAGTAGACATGTACAGATCGCTACGGGGACCCAAGAATATTGAATTTTTGGGTGTTTTAAGCCTGAATTTAAGATATAAACGGGCACTGAAGATGCAAGCACATATCGACTTTTTGCACCTAAAATATAGATTTTGAGCATGTTTTGGGTCTGTATCTTGAAAATATTCTAGCATGGAGTAGGGATGTACAGATCGCTTCTGGGACACAAAAATACCGAATTTTAGGATGTTTTGAGCCTGAATTTGAGATATAAACGGGTACTGAAGATGCATGCACATATCGACTTCTTGCACCTAAAATATCGATTTTGGGCATGTTTTGGGTCTGTATATTGAAAACATTCTAGCATGGAGTAGGCATATACAGGTTGCTTTTGGGACCAAAAAATATCGAATTTTCGGGTGTTTTGAGACTGAATTTAAGATATAAACGAGTACAGAAGATGCATGCACATATCGACTTTTGACACCTAAAATATAAATTCTTAGCATGTTTTAAACCTATATTTTAAAAACATTCTAGCACTGAGTAGACATGTACAGATCGCTTCTGGAACCTAAAACTATTGAATATTCGGGTGTTTTGAGCATGAATTTGAGATATAAACCGGTACTGAAGATACATGCACATATTGACTTTTTGCACCTAAAATATCGATTTTGAGCATGTTTTGGGTCAGTATCTTGAAAACATTCTATCATGGAGTAGGGATGTACAGATCGCTTCTGGGACACAAAAATACAGAATTTTAGAATGTTTTGAGCCTGAAATTGAGATATAAACGGGTACAGATAATGCATGCACATATCGACTTTGGGCACCAAAAATATCGATTTTTAGCATGTTTTGGGCCTTTATTTTGAAAATACTCTAACACGAAGTAGGCATGTACAGATCGCTTCTGGGACCCAAAATATCGAATTTTCGGATATTTTGAGCCCGAATTTGAGATATAATCGGGTACAGAAGAAGCATGCACATATTGACTTTGGGCACCTAAAATATTGATTTTCAGCATGTTTTCGGACTGTATTTTGAAAATACTTTAACACGGAGTAAGCATGTACAGATCACTTCTGGTACCCAAAATTGTCGAATTTTCGGGTGTTTTGAGCCTGAATTTGAGTTATAAACGGGTACAGAAGATGCATGCACATATTGTCTTTGGGCACCTAAAATATCGATTTTCAGCATATATTGGGCCTATATTTTAAAAACATTCTAGCACTGAGTAGGCATGTACAGATCGCTTCTGGGACCCAAAAATATAGAATTTTCGGGTGTTTTGAGCCTGAATTTGAGATATAAACGGATACTGAAGATGCATGCACATATCAACTTGGGACACCTATAATATAAATTTTTAGCATGTTTTAAATCTATATTTTAAAAACATTCTAGCACTGAGTAGACATGTACAGATCGTTTCTGGAACCTAAAACTATTGAATATTCGGGTGTTTTGAGCCTGAATTTGAGATATATACCGGTACTGAAGATTCATGCACATATCGACTTTTTGCACTTAAAATATCAATTTTCAGCTTGTTTTGGGTCTGTATCTTGAAAACATTCTAGCAAGAAGTAGGCATGTACAGATCGCTTCTGGGACCCAAAAATACTGAATTTTCGGGTGTTTTGAGCTTGAATTTGAGATATTAACGGATACTGAAGATGCATGTACATATCGACTATGGGCACCTAAAATATCGATTTTGAGCATATTTTGGGCCTGTATTTTAAAAATATTCTAACACGGAATAGGCATGTACAGATTGCTTCTGGGATTCAAAAACATCGAATTTTCGGGTGTTTTAAGCCTGAATTTGAAATATAAACGGGTACAGAGCATGCATGCACATTTCGACTTTGTGCACCCAAAATATCGATTTTTAGCATGTTTTGGACCAATATCTTGAAATTATTCTAGCACTGAATAGGCATGTACAGATCGCTTCTGGGACCCAAAAATATCGAATTTTCGGGCGTTTTGAGCCTGAATTTGAGATATAAACGGGTACTGAAGATGCATGCACATATCGACTTCTTGCACCTAAAATATCGATTTTGGGCATGTTTTGGGTCTGTATCTTGAAAACATTCTAGCATGGGGTAGGCATATACAGGTTGCTTTTGGGACCAAAAAATATCGAATTTTCGGGTGTTTTGAGACTGAATTTAAGATATAAACGAGTACAGAAGATGCATGCACATATCGACTTTTGACACCTAAAATATAAATTCTTAGCATGTTTTAAACCTATATTTTAAAAACATTCTAGCACTGAGTAGACATGTACAGATCGCTTCTGGAACCTAAAACTATTGAATATTCGGGTGTTTTGAGCCTGAATTTGAGATATAAACCGGTACTGAAGATACATGCACATATTGACTTTTTGCACCTAAAATATCGATTTTGAGCATGTTTTGGGTCAGTATCTTGAAAACATTCTATCATGGAGTAGGGATGTACAGATCGCTTCTGGGACACAAAAATACAGAATTTTAGAATGTTTTGAGCCTGAATTTGAGATATAAACTGGTACAGATAATGCATGCACATATCGACTTTGGGCACCAAAAATATCGATTTTTAGCATGTTTTGGGCCTTTATTTTGAAAATACTCTAACACGAAGTAGGCATGTGCAGATCGCTTCTGGGACCCAAAATATCGAATTTTCGGATATTTTTGAGCCCGAATTTGAGATATAATCGGGTACAGAAGAAGCATGCACATATTGACTTTGGGCACCTAAAATATTGATTTTCAGCATGTTTTCGGACTGTATTTTGAAAATACTTTAACACGGAGTAAGCATGTACAGATCACTTCTGGTACCCAAAATTGTCGAATTTTCGGGTGTTTTGAGCCTGAATTTGAGTTATAAACGGGTACAGAAGATGTATGCACATATTGTTTTTGGGCACCTAAAATATCGATTTTCAGCATATATTGGGCCTATATTTTAAAAACATTCTAGCACTGAGTAGGCTTGTACAGATCGCTTCTGGGACCCAAAAATATAGAATTTTCGGGTGTTTTTGAGCCTGAATTTGAGATATAAACGGATACTGAAGATGCATGCACATATCGACTTGGGACACCTATAATATAAATTTTTAGCATGTTTTAAACTTATATTTTAAAAACATTCTAGCACTGAGTAGACATGTACAGATCGTTTCTGGAACCTAAAACTATTGAATATTCGGGTGTTTTGAGCCTGAATTTGAGATATAAACCGGTACTGAAGATTCATGCACATATCGACTTTTTGCACCTAAAATATCAATTTTCAGCTTGTTTTGGGTCTGTATCTTGAAAACATTCTAGCAAGAAGTAGGCATGTACAGATCGCTTCTGGGACCCAAAAATACCGAATTTTCGGGTGTTTTGAGCTTGAATTTGAGATATTAACGGATACTGAAGATGCATGTACATATCGACTATGGGCACCTAAAATATCGATTTTGAGCATATTTTGGGCCTGTATTTTAAAAATATTCTAACACGGAATAGGCATGTACAGATTGCTTCTGGGATTCAAAAATATCGAATTTTCGGGTGTGTTGAGCCTGAATTTGAAATATAAACGGGTACAGAGCATTCATGCACATTTCGACTTTGGGCACCCAAAATATCGATTTTTAGCATGTTTTGGACCAATATCTTGAAATTATTCTAGCACTGAGTAGGCATGTACAGATCGCTTCTGGGACCCAAAAATATCGAATTTTCGGGCGTTTTGAGCCTGAATTTGAGATATAAACGGGTACTGAAGATGCATGCACATATCGACTTCTTGCACCTAAAATATCGATTTTGGGCATGTTTTGGGTCTGTATCTTGAAAACATTCTAGCATGGAGTAGGCATATACAGGTCGATTCTGGGACCAAAAAATATCGAATTTTCGGGTGTTTTGAGACTGAATTTAAGATATAAACGAGTACAGAAGATGCATGCACATATCGACTTTTGACACCTAAAATATAAATTTTTAGCATGTTTTAAACCTATATTTTAAAAACATTCTAGCACTGAGTAGACATATACAGATCGCTTCTGGAACCTAAAACTATTAAATATTCGGGTGTTTTGAGCCTGAATTTGAGATATAAACCGGTACTGAAGATAAATGCACATATCGACTTTTTGCACCTAAAATATCGATTTTGAGCATGTTTTGGGTCTGTATCTTGAAAACATTCTAGCATGGAGTAGGGATGTACAGATCGCTTCTGGGACACAAAAATACCGAATTTTAGGATGTTTTGAGCCTGAATTTGAGATATAAACGGGTACAGATAATGCATGCACATATCGACTTTGGGCACCAAAAATATCGATTTTTAGCATGTTTTGGGCCTTTATTTTGAAAATACTCTAACACGAAGTAGGCATTTACAGATCGCTTCTGGGACCCAAAATATCGAATTTTCGGATGTTTTGAGCCCGAATTTGAGAAATAATCGGGTACAGAAGAAGCATGCACATATTGACTTTGGGCACCTAAAATATTGATTTTCAGCATGTTTTCGGCCTGTATTTTAAAAATACTCTAACACGGAGTAGGCATGTACAGATCGCTTCTGGGACCCAAAAATATCGAATTTTCGGGTGTTTTGAGCCTGATTTTGAGATATAAACGGGTACAGAAGATGCATGCACAAATCGACTTTGGGCACCTAAAATATCGATTTTCAGCATGTTTTGGGCATGTATTTTGAAAATACTTTAATACGGAGTAAGCATGTACAGATCGCTTCTTGAACCCAAAAATATCGAATTTTCGGGCGTTTTGAGCCTGAATTTGAGATATAAACGGGTACTGAAGATGCATGCACATTTCGACTTTTTGCACCTAAAATATCGATTTTAAGCATGTTTTGGGTCTGTATCTTGAAAACATTCTAGCAAGAAGTAGGCATGTACAGATTGCTTCTGGGACCCAAAAATATCGAATTTTCGAGTGTTTTGAACCTGAATTTGGGATATAGACGGGTACAGAAGATGTATGCACATACCGACTTTGGACACCTAAAATATCGATTTATAGCATGTTTTGGGCCTGTATTTAAAAAAAATTCTAGCACTGAGTAGGCATGTGCAGATTGCTTAAGGGACCCAAAAATATCGAATTTTCAGAGTTTTGAGCATGAATTTGAGATATAAACGGGTACAGAAGATGCATGCACATATCGACTTTTTGCTCTTAAAATATCGATTTTGAGCATGTTTTGGGTTCTGTATCTTGAAAACATTCTAGCAAGGAGTAGACATGTACAGATAGCTTCTGGGACCCCAAAATATCGAATTTTCTGGTGTTTTGAACCTGAATTAGGGATATTCACGGGTACAGAAGATGCATACACATATTGACTTTGGGCACATAAAATATCGATTTTCAGCATGTTTTGGTCCTGTATTTTAAAACACTCTAACACGGAGTATGCATGTACAGATCGATTCTGGGACCCATAAATATTGAATTTTCGGGTGTTTTGAGCCTTAATTTGAGATATAAACGGGTACAGAAGATGCATGCACATATCGACTTTTTGCACCTAAAATATCGATTTTTAGTATGTTTTGGGCCTGTATTATAAAAATACTCTAACACGGAGTAGACATGTACAGATCGCTTTTGGGACCCAAAAATATCGAATTTTCGTGTGTTTTGAGCCTGAATTTAAGATATAAATGGGTACAGAAGATGCATACACATATTGACTTTGGGCAGCTAAAATATCGATTTACAGCATGTTTTAGGCCTGTATTTTAAAAATACTCTAACGAGGAATATGCATGTACAGATGGCTTTTGGGACCCAAAAATATCGAATATTCGGGTGTTTTGATTCTGAATTTGAGACATAAACGGGTACAGAAGATACATGCACATATCGACTTTGGGCACCCAAAATATCGATTTTGAGCATATTTTGGGCCTGTATTTTGAAAATACTCTAACACGGAGTAGACACGTACAGATCGCTTCTGGGACACAAAAATATCGATTTTTTTGGGTGTTTTGAGACTGAATTTGAGATATAAACGGGTACAGAAGATGCATTCACATATCGACTTTAGGCACCCAAAATATCGATTTTTAGCATGTTCTGAGCCTCTATTTTGAAAACATTCTAGCACTGAGTAGGCATGTGCAGATCGCTTCTGGGACCAAAAAATATTGAATTTTCGGGTGTTTTGAGCCTGAATTTGAGATATAACCGGGTACAGAGAATGCATACACATATTGACTTTGTGCACCTAAAATATCAATTTTCAGCATGTTTTGGGCCTGTATTTTAAATACACTCTAACACGGAGGATGCACGTACAGATCGCTTCTGGGACCCAAAAACATTGAATTTTCGGGTGTTTTGAGCCTGAATTTGAGATATAAACGGGTACAGAAGATGCATGCACATATCGACTTTGGGCACCAAAAATATCGATTTTGAGCATGTTTTGGGCCTGAATTTTTAAAATACTCTAACACTGACTAGACACGTACAGATCGCTTCTGGGACCCAAATAAATTGAATTTTCGAGTGTTTTGAGCCTGAATTTGAGATATAAACGAGTACAGAAGATGCATGCACATATCGACTTTGGACACCTAAAATATCGATTTATAGCATGTTTTGGGCCTGTATTTTAAAAACATTCTAGCACTGAGTAGGCATGTGCAGATTGCTTAAGGGACCAAAAAATATCGAATTTTCGGAGTTTTGAGCCTGAATTTAAGATATAAACGGGTACAGAAGATGCATGCACATATCGACTTTTTGCACTTAAAATATCGATTTTGAGCATGTTTTGGGTTCTGTATCTTGAAAACATTCTAGCAAGGAGTAGGCATGTACAGATAGCTTCTGGGACCCCAAAATATCGAATTTTCTGGTGTTTTGAACCTGAATTACGGATATACACGGGTACAGAAGATGCATACACATATTGACTTTGGGCACATAAAATATCGATTTTCAGCATGTTTTGGGCCTGTATTTTAAAAACACTCTAACACGGAGTATGCACGTACAGATCGATTTTGGGACCCAAAAACATTGAATTTTCGGGTGTTTTGAGCCTTAATTTGAGATATAAACGGGTACGGAGAATGCATCCACATATCGACTTTGGGCACCTAAAATATCAATTTTCAGCATGTTTTGGGCCTGCATTTTAAAAACACTCTAACACGGAGTATGCATGTACAGATCGCTTCTGGGACACAAAAATATCGAATTTTCGGAGTTTTGAGCCTGAATTTGAGATATAACCGGGTACAGAGGATGCATACACATATTGACTTTGGGCACATAAAATATCGATTTTCAGCATGTTTTGGGCCTGTATTTTAAAAACACTCTAACACGGAGTATGCACATACAGATCGCTTCTGGGACCCAAAAACATTGAATTTTCGGGTGTTTTGAGCCTGAATTTGAGATATAAACGGGTACAGAAGATGCATGCACATATCGACTTTGGGCACCTATAATATCGATTTTGAGCATGTTTTGGGCCTGTATTTTGAAAATACTCTAATACGGAGTAGGCATGTACAGATCGCATCGGGGACCCAAAAATATCGAATTTTCGTGTTTTGAGCCTGAATTTGAGATATAAACGGGTACAGAAAATGCATACACATTTCGACTTTTTGCACCTAAAATATCGATTTTAAGCATGTTTTGGGTCTTTATCTTGAAAACATTCTAGCAAGAAGTAGGCATGTACAGATTGCTTCTGGGACTTAAAAATATCGAATTTTCGAGTGTTTTGAACCTGAATTTGGGATATAGACGGGTACAGAAGATGCATGCACATATCGACTTTGGACACCTAAAATATCGATTTATAGCATGTTTTGGGCCTGTATTTTAAAAATATTCTAGCACTGAGTAGGCATGTGCAGATTGCTTAAGGGACCCAAAAATATCGAATTTTCAGAGTTTTGAGTCTGAATTTGAGATATAAACGGGTACAGAAGATGCATGCACATATCGACTTTTTGCTCTTAAAATATCGATTTTGAGCATGTTTTGGGTTCTGTATCTTGAAAACATTCTAGCAAGGAGTAGACATGTACAGATAGCTTCTGGGACCCCAAAATATCGAATTTTCTGGTGTTTTGAACCTGAATTAGGGATATACACGGGTACAGAAGATGCATACACATATTGACTTTGGGCACATAAAATATCGATTTTGAGAATGTTTTGGGCCTGAATTTTTAAAATACTCTAACACTGACTAGACACGTACAGATCGCTTCTTGGACCCAAATAAATTGAATTTTCGAGTGTTTTGAGCCTGAATTTGAGATATAAACGAGTACAGAAGATGCATGCACATATCGACTTTGGACACCTAAAATATCGATTTATAGCATGTTTTGGGCCTGTATTTTAAAAACATTCTAGCACTGAGTAGGCATGTGCAGATTGCTTAAGGGACCAAAAAATATCGAATTTTCGGAGTTTTGAGCCTGAATTTGAGATATAAACGGGTACAGAAGATGCATGCACATATCGACTTTTTGCACTTAAAATATCGATTTTGAGCATGTTTTGGGTTCTGTATCTTGAAAACATTCTAGCAAGGAGAAGGCATGTACAGATAGCTTCTGGGACCCCAAAATATCGAATTTTCTGGTGTTTTGAACCTGAATTACGGATATACACGGGTACAGAAGATGCATACATATATTGACTTTGGGCACATAAAATATCGATTTTCAGCATGTTTTGGGCCTGTATTTTAAAAACACTCTAACACGGAGTATGCACGTACAGATCGATTTTGGGACCCAAAAATATTGAATTTTCGGGTGTTTTGAGCCTTAATTTGAGATATAAACGGGTACAGAAGATGCATGCACATATCGACTTTGGGCACCTAAAATATCGATTTTTAGTATGTTTTGGGCCTGTATTTTAAAAATACTCTAACACGGAGTAGACATGTACAGATCGCTTTTGGGACCCAAAAATATCGAATTTTCGGGTGTTTTGAGCCTTAATTTGAGATATAAACGGGTACAGAAGATGCATGGACATATCGACTTTGGGCAACTATAATATCGATTTTGAACATCTTTTGGGCGTATAATTTGAAAATATTCTAACACTGAGTAGGCATGTACAGATCGCTTCTGGGACCCAAAAATATTGAATTTTCGGGTGTTTTGAGCCTGAATTTGAGATATAACCGGGTACGGAGAATGCATACACATATTGACTTTGTGCACCTAAAATATCAATTTTCAGCATGTTTTGGGCCTGCATTTTAAAAACACTCTAACACGGAGTATGCATGTACAGATCGCTTCTGGGACACAAAAATATCGAATTTTCGGAGTTTTGAGCCTGAATTTGAGATATAACCGGGTACAGAGGATGCATACACATATTGACTTTGGGCACCTAAAATATCGATTTTTAGTATGTTTTGGGCCTGTATTTTAAAAACACTCTAACACGGAGTATGCACATACAGATCGCTTCTGGGACCCAAAAACATTGAATTTTCGGGTGTTTTGAGCCTGAATTTGAGATATAAACGGGTACAGAAGATGCATGCACATATCGACTTTGGGCACCTATAATATCGATTTTGAGCATGTTTTGGGCCTGTATTTTGAAAATACTCTAATACGGAGTAGGCATGTACAGATCGCTTCGGGGACCCAAAAATATCGAATTTTCGTGTTTTGAGCCTGAATTTGAGATATAAACGGGTACAGAAAATGCATACATATTCCGACTTTTTGCACCTAAAATATCGATTTTAAGCATGTTTTGGGTCTGTATCTTGAAAACATTCTAGCAAGAAGTAGGCATGTACAGATTGCTTCTGGGACCCAAAAATATCAAATTTTCGAGTGTTTTGAACCTGAATTTGGGATATAGACGGGTACAGGAGATGCATGCACATATCGACTTTGGACACCTAAAATATCGATTTATAGCATGTTTTGGGCCTGTATTTTAAAAATATTCTAGCACTGAGTAGGCATGTGCAGATTGCTTAAGGGACCCAAAAATATCGAATTTTCAGAGTTTTGAGCCTGAATTTGAGATATAAACGGGTACAGAAGATGCATGCACATATCGACTTTTTGCTCTTAAAATATCGATTTTGAGCATATTTTGGGTTCTGTATCTTGAAAACATTCTAGCAAGGAGTAGACATGTACAGATAGCTTCTGGGACCCCAAAATATCGAATTTTCTGGTGTTTTGAACCTGAATTAGGGATATACACGGGTACAGAAGATGCATACACATATTGACTTTGGGCACATAAAATATCGATTTTCAGCATGTTTTGGTCCTGTATTTTAAAAACACTCTAACACGGAGTATGCACGTACAGATCGATTCTGGGACCCAAAAATATTGAATTTTCGAGTGTTTTGACCCTTAATTTGAGATATAAACGGGTACAGAAGATGCATGCACATATCGACTTTTTGCACCTAAAATATCGATTTTTTGTATGTTTTGGGCCTGTATTATAAAAATACTCTAACACGGAGTAGACATGTACAGATCGCTTTTGGGACCCAAAAATATCGAATTTTCGGGTGTTTTGAGCCTGAATTTAAGATATAAATGGGTACAGAAGATGCATACACATATTGACTTTGTTCAGCTAAAATATCGATTTTCAGCATGTTTTAGGCCTGTATTTTAAAAATACTCTAACGAGGAATATGCATGTACAGATGGCTTTTGGGACCCAAAAATATCGAATATTCGGGTGTTTTGAGTCTGAATTTGAGACATAAACGGGTACAGAAGATGCATGCACATATCGACTTTGGGCACCCAAAATATCGATTTTGAGCATATTTTGGGCCTGTATTTTTAAAATACTCTAACACGGAGTAGACACGTACAGATCGCTTCTGGGACACAAAAATATCGATTTTTTTGGGTGTTTTGAGCCTGAATTTGAGATATAAACGGGTACAGAAGATGCATGCACATATCGACTTTGGGCACCCAAAATATCGATTTTTAGCATGTTCTGAGCCTCTATTTTGAAAACATTCTTGCACTGAGTAGGCATGTACAGATCGCTTCTGGGACCCAAAAATATTGAATTTTCGGGTGTTTTGAGCCTGAATTTAAGATATAACCGGGTACAGAGAATGCATACACATATTGTCTTTGTGCACCTAAAATATCAATTTTCAGCATGTTTTAGGCCTGCATTTTAAAAACACTCTAACACGGAGTATGCATGTACAGATCGCTTCTGGGACCCAAAAATATCTAATTTTCGGAGTTTTGAGCCTGAATTTGAGATATAAACGGGTACAGAAGATGCATGCACATATCGACTTTTTGCACTTAAAATATCGATTTTGAGCATGTTTTGGGTCTGTATCTTGAAAACATTCTAGCAAGGAGTAGGCATGTACAGATCGATTCTGGGACCCAAAAATATCGAATTTTCGAGTGTTTTGAACCTGAATTTGGGATATAGACGGGTACAGAAGATGCATGCACATATCGACTTTGGGCACCCAAAATATCGATTTTTAGCATGTTCTGAGCCTCTATTTTGAAAACATTCTTGCACTGAGTAGGCATGTACAGATCGCTTCGGGGACCCAAAAATATCGAATTTTCGTGTTTTGAGCCTGAATTTGAGATATAAACGGGTACAGAAAATGCATACACATTTCGACTTTTTGCACCTAAAATATCGATTTTAAGCATGTTTTGGGTCTGTATCTTGAAAACATTCTAGCAAGAAGTAGGCATGTACAGATTGCTTCTGGGACCCAAAAATATCGAATTTTCGAGTGTTTTGAACCTGAATTTGGGATATAGACGGGTACAGAAGATGCATGCACATATCGACTTTGGACACCTAAAATATCGATTTATAGCATGTTTTGGGCCTGTATTTTAAAAATATTCTAGCACTGAGTAGGCATGTGCAGATTGCTTAAGGGACCCAAAAATATCGAATTTTCAGAGTTTTGAGCCTGAATTTGAGATATAAACGGGTACAGAAGATGCATGCACATATCGACTTTTTGCTCTTAAAATATCGATTTTGAGCATATTTTGGGTTCTGTATCTTGAAAACATTCTAGCAAGGAGTAGACATGTACAGATAGCTTCTGGGACCCCAAAATATCGAATTTTCCGGTGTTTTGAACCTGAATTAGGGATATACACGGGTACAGAAGATGCATACACATATTGACTTTGGGCACATAAAATATCGATTTTCAGCATGTTTTGGTCCTGTATTTTAAAAACACTCTAACACGGAGTATGCACGTACAGATCGATTCTGGGACCCAAAAATATTGAATTTTCGGTTGTTTTGACCCTTAATTTGAGATATAAACGTGTACAGAAGATGCATGCACATATCGACTTTTTGCACCTAAAATATCGATTTTTTGTATGTTTTGGGCCTGTATTATAAAAATACTCTAACACGGAGTAGACATGTACAGATCGCTTTTGGGACCCAAAAATATCGAATTTTCGGGTGTTTTGAGCCTGAATTTAAGATATAAATGGGTACAGAAGATGCATACACATATTGACTTTGTTCAGCTAAAATATCGATTTTCAGCATGTTTTAGGCCTGTATTTTAAAAATACTCTAACGAGGAATATGCATGTACAGATGGCTTTTGGGACCCAAAAATATCGAATATTCGGGTGTTTTGAGTCTGAATTTGAGACATAAACGGGTACAGAAGATGCATGCACATATCGACTTTGGGCACCCAAAATATCGATTTTGAGCATATTTTGGGCCTGTATTTTTAAAATACTCTAACACGGAGTAGACACGTACAGATCGCTTCTGGGACACAAAAATATCGATTTTTTTGGGTGTTTTGAGCCTGAATTTGAGATATAAACGGGTACAGAAGATGCATGCACATATCGACTTTGGGCACCCAAAATATCGATTTTTAGCATGTTCTGAGCCTCTATTTTGAAAACATTCTTGCACTGAGTAGGCATGTACAGATCGCTTCTGGGACCCAAAAATATTGAATTTTCGGGTGTTTTGAGCCTGAATTTAAGATATAATCGGGTACAGAGAATGCATACACATATTGTCTTTGTGCACCTAAAATATCAATTTTCAGCATGTTTTAGGCCTGCATTTTAAAAACACTCTTACACGGAGTATGCATGTACAGATCGCTTCTGGGACACAAAAATATCGAATTTTCGGAGTTTTGAGCCTGAATTTGAGATATAAACGAGTACAGAAGATACATGCACATAACGACTTTTTGCACCTAAAATATCGATTTTGAGCATGTTTTTGGTCTGTATCTTGAAAACTTTCTAGCAAGAAGTATGCATGTTCAAATGGCTTTTGAGACCCAAAAATATCGAATATTCGGGTGTTTTGAGTCTGAATTTGAGATATAAACAGGTACAGAAGATGCATACACATATCGAATTTGGCACCCAAAATATCGATTTTTAGTATGTTTTGGGCGTATAATTTGAAAATATTCTAGCACTGAGTAGGCATGTACAGATCGCTTCTGGGACCCAAAAATATCGAATTTTCGGGGGTTTTGAGCCAGAATTTGGGATATAACCGGGTACAGAGGATGCATGCACATATCGACTTTTTGCACCTAAAATATCGATTTAAAGCATGTTTTGGGTCTGTATCTTGAAAACATTCTAGCAAGGAGTAGGCATGTACAGGTCGCTTCTGGGACCCAAAAATATCGAATTTTCTGGTGTTTTGAACCTGAATTTGGGATATAGACGGGTACAGAAGATGCATACACATATTGACTTTGGGCACCTAAAATATCGATTTTCAGCATGTTTTGGGCCTGTATTTTAAATACACTCTAACACGGAGGATGCACGTACAGATCGCTTCTGGGACCCAAAAACATTGAATTTTCGGGTGTTTTGATCCTGAATTTGAGATATAAACGGGTACAGAAGATGCATGCACATATCGACTTTGGGCACCAAAAATATCGATTTTGAGCATGTTTTGGGCCTGAATTTTTAAAATACTCTAACACTGACTAGACACGTACAGATCGCTTCTGGGACCCAAATAAATTGAATTTTCGAGTGTTTTGAGCCTGAATTTGAGATATAAACGAGTACAGAAGATGCATGCACATATCGACTTTGGACACCTAAAATATCGATTTATAGCATGTTTTGGGCCTGTATTTTAAAAACATTCTAGCACTGAGTAGGCATGTGCAGATTGCTTAAGGGACCAAAAAATATCGAATTTTCGGAGTTTTGAGCCTGAATTTGAGATATAAACGGGTACAGAAGATGCATGCACATATCGACTTTTTGCACTTAAAATATCGATTTTGAGCATGTTTTGGGTTCTGTATCTTGAAAACATTCTAGCAAGGAGTAGGCATGTACAGATAGCTTCTGGGACCCCAAAATATCGAATTTTCTGGTGTTTTGAACCTGAATTACGGATATACACGGGTACAGAAGATGCATACACATAATGACTTTGGGCACATAAAATATCGATTTTCAGCATGTTTTGGGCCTGTATTTTAAAAACACTCTAACACGGAGTATGCACGTACAGATCGATTCTGGGACCCAAAAATATTGAATTTTCGGGTGTTTTGAGCCTTAATTTGAGATATAAACGGGTACGGAGAATGCATACACATATCGACTTTGGGCACCTAAAATATCAATTTTCAGCATGTTTTGGGCCTGCATTTTAAAAACACTCTAACACGGAGTATGCATGTACAGATCGCTTCTGGGACACAAAAATATCGAATTTTCGGAGTTTTGAGCCCGAATTTGAGATATAACCGGGTACAGAGGATGCATACACATATTGACTTTGGGCACCTATAATATCGATTTTGAGCATGTTTTGGGCCTGTATTTTGAAAATACTCTAATACGGAGTAGGCATGTACAGATCGCTTCGGGGACCCAAAAATATCGAATTTTCGTGTTTTGAGCCTGAATTTGAGATATAAACGGGTACAGAAAATGCATACACATTTCGACTTTTTGCACCTAAAATATCGATTTTAAGCATGTTTTGGGCCTGTATTTTAAAAATATTCTAGCACTGAGTAGGCATGTGCAGATTGCTTAAGGGACCCAAAAATATCGAATTTTCAGAGTTTTGAGCCTGAATTTGAGATATAAACGGGTACAGAAGATGCATGCACATATCGACTTTTTGCTCTTAAAATATCGATTTTGAGCATGTTTTGGGTTCTGTATCTTGAAAACATTCTAGCAAGGAGTAGACATGTACAGATAGCTTCTGGGACCCCAAAATATCGAATTTTCTGTTGTTTTGAACCTGAATTAGGGATATACACGGGTACAGAAGATGCATACACATATTGACTTTGGGCACATAAAATATCGATTTTGAGCATGTTTTGGGCCTGAATTTTTAAAATACTCTAACACTGACTAGACACGTACAGATCGCTTCTTGGACCCAAATAAATTGAATTTTCGAGTGTTTTGAGCCTGAATTTGAGATATAAACGAGTACAGAAGATGCATGCACATATCGACTTTGGACACCTAAAATATCGATTTATAGCATGTTTTGGGCCTGTATTTTAAAAACATTCTAGCACTGAGTAGGCATGTGCAGATTGCTTAAGGGACCAAAAAATATCGAATTTTCGGAGTTTTGAGCCTGAATTTGAGATATAAACGGGTACAGAAGATGCATGCACATATCGACTTTTTGCACTTAAAATATCGATTTTGAGCATGTTTTGGGTTCTGTATCTTGAAAACATTCTAGCAAGGAGAAGGCATGTACAGATAGCTTCTGGGACCCCAAAATATCGACTTTTCTGGTGTTTTGAACCTGAATTACGGATATACACGGGTACAGAAGATGCATACATATATTGACTTTGGGCACATAAAATATCGATTTTCAGCATGTTTTGGGCCTGTATTTTAAAAACACTCTAACACGGAGTATGCACGTACAGATCGATTTTGGGACCCAAAAATATTGAATTTTCGGGTGTTTTGAGCCTTAATTTGAGATATAAACGGGTACAGAAGATGCATGCACATATCGACTTTGGGCACCTAAAATATCGATTTTTAGTATGTTTTGGGCCTGTATTTTAAAAATACTCTAACACGGAGTAGACATGTACAGATCGCTTTTGGGACCCAAAAATATCGAATTTTCGGGTGTTATGAGCCTGAATTTAAGATATAAACGGGTACAGAAGATGCATACACATATTGACTTTGTGCAGCTAAAATATCGATTTTCAGCATGTTTTAGGCCTGTATTTTAAAAATACTTTAACACGGAGTATGCATGTACAGATCGCTTCTGGGACCCAAAAACATTTAATTTTCGGGTGTTTTGAGCATGAATTTGAGATATAAACGGGTACAGAAGATGCATGGACATATCGACTTTGGGCAACTATAATATCGATTTTGAACATCTTTTGGGCGTATAATTTGAAAATATTCTAACACTGAGTAGGCATGTACAGATCGCTTCTGGGACCCAAAAATATTGAATTTTCGGGTGTTTTGAGCCTGAATTTGAGATATAACCGGGTACGGAGAATGCATACACATATTGACTTTGTGCACCTAAAATATCAATTTTCAGCATGTTTTGGGCCTGCATTTTAAAAACACTCTAACACGGAGTATGCATGTACAGATCGCTTCTGGGACACAAAAATATCGAATTTTCGGAGTTTTGAGCCTGAATTTGAGATATAACCGGGTACAGAGGATGCATACACATATTGACTTTGGGCACATAAAATATCGATTTTCAGCATGTTTTGGGCCTGTATTTTAAAAACACTCTAACACGGAGTATGCACATACAGATCGCTTCTGGGACCCAAAAACATTGAATTTTCGGGTGTTTTGAGCCTGAATTTGAGATATAAACGGGTACAGAAGATGCATGCACATATCGACTTTGGGCACCTATAATATCGATTTTGAGCATGTTTTGGGCCTGTATTTTGAAAATACTCTAATACGGAGTAGGCATGTACAGATCGCTTCGGGGACCCAAAAATATCGAATTTTCGTGTTTTGAGCCTGAATTTGAGATATAAACGGGTACAGAAAATGCATACATATTTCGACTTTTTGCACCTAAAATATCGATTTTAAGCATGTTTTGGGTCTGTATCTTGAAAACATTCTAGCAAGAAGTAGGCATGTACAGATTGCTTCTGGGACCCAAAAATATCAAATTTTCGAGTGTTTTGAACCTGAATTTGGGATATAGACGGGTACAGGAGATGCATGCACATATAGACTTTGGACACCTAAAATATCGATTTATAGCATGTTTTGGGCCTGTATTTTAAAAATATTCTAGCACTGAGTAGGCATGTGCAGATTGCTTAAGGGACCCAAAAATATCGAATTTTCAGAGTTTTGAGCCTGAATTTGAGATATAAACGGGTACAGAAGATGCATGCACATATCGACTTTTTGCTCTTAAAATATCGATTTTGAGCATATTTTGGGTTCTGTATCTTGAAAACATTCTAGCAAGGAGTAGACATGTACAGATAGCTTCTGGGACCCCAAAATATCGAATTTTCTGGTGTTTTGAACCTGAATTAGGGATATACACGGGTACAGAAGATGCATACACATATTGACTTTGGGCACATAAAATATCGATTTTCTGCATGTTTTGGTCCTGTATTTTAAAAACACTCTAACACGGAGTATGCACGTACAGATCGATTCTGGGACCCAAAAATATTGAATTTTCGGGTGTTTTGACCCTTAATTTGAGATATAAACGGGTACAGAAGATGCATGCACATATCGACTTTTTGCACCTAAAATATCGATTTTTTGTATGTTTTGGGCCTGTATTATAAAAATACTCTAACACGGAGTAGACATGTACAGATCGCTTTTGGGACCCAAAAATATCGAATTTTCGGGTGTTTTGAGCCTGAATTTAAGATATAAATGGGTACAGAAGATGCATACACATATTGACTTTGTTCAGCTAAAATATCGATTTTCAGCATGTTTTAGGCCTGTATTTTAAAAATACTCTAACGAGGAATATGCATGTACAGATGGCTTTTGGGACCCAAAAATATCGAATATTCGGGTGTTTTGAGTCTGAATTTGAGACATAAACGGGTACAGAAGATGCATGCACATATCGACTTTGGGCACCCAAAATATCGATTTTGAGCATATTTTGGGCCTGTATTTTTAAAATACTCTAACACGGAGTAGACACGTACAGATCGCTTCTGGGACACAAAAATATCGATTTTTTTGGGTGTTTTGAGCCTGAATTTAAGATATAAACGGGTACAGAAGATGCATGCACATATCGACTTTGGGCACCCAAAATATCGATTTTTAGCATGTTCTGAGCCTCTATTTTGAAAACATTCTTGCACTGAGTAGGCATGTACAGATCGCTTCTGGGACCCAAAAATATTGAATTTTCGGGTGTTTTGAGCCTGAATTTAAGATATAACCGGGTACAGAGAATGCATACACATATTGTCTTTGTGCACCTAAAATATCAATTTTCAGCATGTTTTAGGCCTGCATTTTAAAAACACTCTAACACGGAGTATGCATGTACAGATCGCTTCTGGGACCCAAAAATATCTAATTTTCGGAGTTTTGAGCCTGAATTTGAGATATAAACGGGTACAGAAGATGCATGCACATATCGACTTTTTGCACTTAAAATATCGATTTTGAGCATGTTTTGGGTCTGTATCTTGAAAACATTCTAGCAAGGAGTAGGCATGTACAGATCGATTCTGGGACCCAAAAATATCGAATTTTCGAGTGTTTTGAACCTGAATTTGGGATATAGACGGGTACAGAAGATGCATGCACATATCGACTTTGGGCACCCAAAATATCGATTTTTAGCATGTTCTGAGCCTCTATTTTGAAAACATTCTTGCACTGAGTAGGCATGTACAGATCGCTTCGGGGACCCAAAAATATCGAATTTTCGTGTTTTGAGCCTGAATTTGAGATATAAACGGGTACAGAAAATGCATACACATTTCGACTTTTTGCACCTAAAATATCGATTTTAAGCATGTTTTGGGTCTTTATCTTGAAAACATTCTAGCAAGAAGTAGGCATGTACAGATTGCTTCTGGGACTTAAAAATATCGAATTTTCGAGTGTTTTGAACCTGAATTTGGGATATAGACGGGTACAGAAGATGCATGCACATATCGACTTTGGACACCTAAAATATCGATTTATAGCATGTTTTGGGCCTGTATTTTAAAAATATTCTAGCACTGAGTAGGCATGTGCAGATTGCTTAAGGGACCCAAAAATATCGAATTTTCAGAGTTTTGAGCCTGAATTTGAGATATAAACGGGTACAGAAGATGCATGCACATATCGACTTTTTGCTCTTAAAATATCGATTTTGAGCATGTTTTGGGTTCTGTATCTTGAAAACATTCTAGCAAGGAGTAGACATGTACAGATAGCTTCTGGGACCCCAAAATATCGAATTTTCTGGTTTTTTGAACCTGAATTAGGGATATACACGGGTACAGAAGATGCATACACATATTGACTTTGGGCACATAAAATATCGATTTTGAGCATGTTTTGGGCCTGAATTTTAAAAATACTCTAACACTGACTAGACACGTACAGATCGCTTCTTGGACCCAAATAAATTGAATTTTCGAGTGTTTTGAGCCTGAATTTGAGATATAAACGAGTACAGAAGATGCATGCACATATCGACTTTGGACACCTAAAATATCGATTTATAGCATGTTTTGGGCCTGTATTTTAAAAACATTCTAGCACTGAGTAGGCATGTGCAGATTGCTTAAGGGACCAAAAAATATCGAATTTTCGGAGTTTTGAGCCTGAATTTGAGATATAAACGGGTACAGAAGATGCATGCACATATCGACTTTTTGCACTTAAAATATCGATTTTGAGCATGTTTTGGGTTCTGTATCTTGAAAACATTCTAGCAAGGAGAAGGCATGTACAGATAGCTTCTGGGACCCCAAAATATCGAATTTTCTGGTGTTTTGAACCTGAATTACGGATATACACGGGTACAGAAGATGCATACATATATTGACTTTGGGCACATAAAATATCGATTTTCAGCATGTTTTGGGCCTGTATTTTAAAAACACTCTAACACGGAGTATGCACGTACAGATCGATTTTGGGACCCAAAAATATTGAATTTTCGGGTGTTTTGAGCCTTAATTTGAGATATAAACGGGTACAGAAGATGCATGCACATATCGACTTTGGGCACCTAAAATATCGATTTTTAGTATGTTTTGGGCCTGTATTTTAAAAATACTCTAACACGGAGTAGACATGTACAGATCGCTTTTGGGACCCAAAAATATCGAATTTTCGGGTGTTATGAGCCTGAATTTAAGATATAAACGGGTACAGAAGATGCATACACATATTGACTTTGGGCAGCTAAAATACCGATTTTCAGCATGTTTTAGGCCTGTATTTTAAAAATACTTTAACACGGAGTATGCATGTACAGATCGCTTCTGGGACCCAAAAATATTGAATTTTCGGGTGTTTTGAGCATGAATTTGAGATATAAACGGGTACAGAAGATGCATGGACATATCGACTTTGGGCAACTATAATATCGATTTTGAACATCTTTTGGGCGTATAATTTGAAAATATTCTAACACTGAGTAGGCATGTACAGATCGCTTCTGGGACCCAAAAATATTGAATTTTCGGGTGTTTTGAGCCTGAATTTGAGATATAACCTGGTACGGAGAATGCATACACATATTGACTTTGTGCACCTAAAATATCAATTTTCAGCATGTTTTGGGCCTGCATTTTAAAAACACTCTAACACGGAGTATGCATGTACAGATCGCTTCTGGGACACAAAAATATCGAATTTTCGGAGTTTTGAGCCTGAATTTGAGATATAACCGGGTACAGAGGATGCATACACATATTGACTTTGGGCACATAAAATATCGATTTTCAGCATGTTTTGGGCCTGTATTTTAAAAACACTCTAACACGGAGTATGCACATACAGATCGCTTCTGGGACCCAAAAACATTGAATTTTCGGGTGTTTTGAGCCTGAATTTGAGATATAAACGGGTACAGAAGATGCATGCACATATCGACTTTGGGCACCTATAATATCGATTTTGAGCATGTTTTGGGCCTGTATTTTGAAAATACTCTAATACGGAGTAGGCATGTACAGATCGCTTCGGGGACCCAAAAATATCGAATTTTCGTGTTTTGAGCCTGAATTTGAGATATAAACGGGTACAGAAAATGCATACATATTTCGACTTTTTGCACCTAAAATATCGATTTTAAGCATGTTTTGGGTCTGTATCTTGAAAACATTCTAGCAAGAAGTAGGCATGTACAGATTGCTTCTGGGACCCAAAAATATCAAATTTTCGAGTGTTTTGAACCTGAATTTGGGATATAGACGGGTACAGGAGATGCATGCACATATCGACTTTGGACACCTAAAATATCGATTTATAGCATGTTTTGGGCCTGTATTTTAAAAATATTCTAGCACTGAGTAGGCATGTGCAGATTGCTTAAGGGACCCAAAAATATCGAATTTTCAGAGTTTTGAGCCTGAATTTGAGATATAAACGGGTACAGAAGATGCATGCACATATCGACTTTTTGCTCTTAAAATATCGATTTTGAGCATATTTTGGGTTCTGTATCTTGAAAACATTCTAGCAAGGAGTAGACATGTACAGATAGCTTCTGGGACCCCAAAATATCGAATTTTCTGGTGTTTTGAACCTGAATTAGGGATATACACGGGTACAGAAGATGCATACACATATTGACTTTGGGCACATAAAATATCGATTTTCAGCATGTTTTGGTCCTGTATTTTAAAAACACTCTAACACGGAGTATGCACGTACAGATCGATTCTGGGACCCAAAAATATTGAATTTTCGGGTGTTTTGACCCTTAATTTGAGATATAAACGGGTACAGAAGATGCATGCACATATCGACTTTTTGCACCTAAAATATCGATTTTTTGTATGTTTTGGGCCTGTATTATAAAAATACTCTAACACGGAGTAGACATGTACAGATCGCTTTTGGGACCCAAAAATATCGAATTTTCGGGTGTTTTGAGCCTGAATTTAAGATATAAATGGGTACAGAAGATACATACACATATTGACTTTGTTCAGCTAAAATATCGATTTTCAGCATGTTTTAGGCCTGTATTTTAAAAATACTCTAACGAGGAATATGCATGTACAGATGGCTTTTGGGACCCAAAAATATCGAATATTCGGGTGTTTTGAGTCTGAATTTGAGACATAAACGGGTACAGAAGATGCATGCACATATCGACTTTGGGCACCCAAAATATCGATTTTGAGCATATTTTGGGCCTGTATTTTTAAAATACTCTAACACGGAGTAGACACGTACAGATCGCTTCTGGGACACAAAAATATCGATTTTTTTGGGTGTTTTGAGCCTGAATTTGAGATATAAACGGGTACAGAAGATGCATGCACATATCGACTTTGGGCACCCAAAATATCGATTTTTAGCATGTTCTGAGCCTCTATTTTGAAAACATTCTTGCACTGAGTAGGCATGTACAGATCGCTTCTGGGACCCAAAAATATTGAATTTTCGGGTGTTTTGAGCCTGAATTTAAGATATAACCGGGTACAGAGAATGCATACACATATTGTCTTTGTGCACCTAAAATATCAATTTTCAGCATGTTTTAGGCCTGCATTTTAAAAACACTCTAACACGGAGTATGCATGTACAGATCGCTTCTGGGACCCAAAAATATCTAATTTTCGGAGTTTTGAGCCTGAATTTGAGATATAAACGGGTACAGAAGATGCATGCACATATCGACTTTTTGCACTTAAAATATCGATTTTGAGCATGTTTTGGGTCTGTATCTTGAAAACATTCTAGCAAGGAGTAGGCATGTACAGATCGATTCTGGGACCCAAAAATATCGAATTTTCGAGTGTTTTGAACCTGAATTTGGGATATAGACGGGTACAGAAGATGCATGCACATATCGACTTTGGGCACCCAAAATATCGATTTTTAGCATGTTCTGAGCCTCTATTTTGAAAACATTCTTGCACTGAGTAGGCATGTACAGATCGCTTCGGGGACCCAAAAATATCGAATTTTCGTGTTTTGAGCCTGAATTTGAGATATAAACGGGTACAGAAAATGCATACACATTTCGACTTTTTGCACCTAAAATATCGATTTTAAGCATGTTTTGGGTCTGTATCTTGAAAACATTCTAGCAAGAAGTAGGCATGTACAGATTGCTTCTGGGACCCAAAAATATCGAATTTTCGAGTGTTTTGAACCTGAATTTGGGATATAGACGGGTACAGAAGATGCATGCACATATCGACTTTGGACACCTAAAATATCGATTTATAGCATGTTTTGGGCCTGTATTTTAAAAATATTCTAGCACTGAGTAGGCATGTGCAGATTGCTTAAGGGACCCAAAAATATCGAATTTTCAGAGTTTTGAGCCTGAATTTGAGATATAAACGGGTACAGAAGATGCATGCACATATCGACTTTTTGCTCTTAAAATATCGATTTTGAGCATATTTTGGGTTCTGTATCTTGAAAACATTCTAGCAAGGAGTAGACATGTACAGATAGCTTCTGGGACCCCAAAATATCGAATTTTCTGGTGTTTTGAACCTGAATTAGGGATATACACGGGTACAGAAGATGCATACACATATTGACTTTGGGCACATAAAATATCGATTTTCAGCATGTTTTGGTCCTGTATTTTAAAAACACTCTAAAACGGAGTATGCACGTACAGATCGATTCTGGGACCCAAAAATATTGAATTTTCGGGTGTTTTGACCCTTAATTTGAGATATAAACGTGTACAGAAGATGCATGCACATATCGACTTTTTGCACCTAAAATATCGATTTTTTGTATGTTTTGGGCCTGTATTATAAAAATACTCTAACACGGAGTAGACATGTACAGATCGCTTCAGGGACACAAAAATATCGATTTTTTGGGTGTTTTGAGCCTGAATTTGAGATATAAACGGGTACAGAAGATGCATGCACATATCGACTTTGGCACCCAAAATTTCGATTTTTAGTATGTTTTAAGCGTATAATTTGAAAAAATTCTAGCACTGAGTAGGCATGTACAGATCGCTTCAGGGACACAAAAATATCGAATTTTCGGGGGTTTTGAGCCAGAATTTGGGATATAACCGGGTACAGAGGATGCATGCACATATCGACTTTTTGCACCTAAAATATCGATTTTAAGCATGTTTTGGGTCTGTATCTTGAAAACATTCTAGCAAGGAGTAGGCATGTACAGGTCGCTTCTTGGACCCAAAAATATCGAATTTTCTGGAGTTTTGAACCTGAATTTCGGATATAGACGGGTACAGAAGATGCATACACATATTGACTTTGGGCACCTAAAATATCGATTTTTAGCATGTTTTAAGCCTGTATTTTGAAAATACATTAACACGGAGTAGGCATGTACAGATTGCTTCTGGGACACAAAAATATCGATTTTTTGGGTGTTTTGAGCCTGAATTTGAGAAATAAACGGGTACAGAAGATGCATGCACATATCGACTTTTCACACCTAAAATATCATTTTTGAGCATGTTTTAAGCCTGTATTTTAAAAACATTCTAGCACTGAGTAGGCATGTGCAGATCGCTTAAGGGACTCAAAAATATCGAATATTCGGAGTTTTGAGCCTGAATTTGAGATATAAACGGGTACAGAAGATGCATGCACATATCGACTTTTTGCACTTAAAATATCGATTTTGAGCATGTTTTAGGTCTGTATCTTGAAAACATTCTAGCAAGGAGTAGGCATGTACAGATCGCTTCTGGGAACCAAAAATATCGAATTTTCTGGTGTTTTGAACCAGAATTAGGGATATACACGGGTACAGAAGATGCATACACATATTGACTTTGGGCACATAAAATATCGATTTTCAGCATGATTTGGGCCTGTATTTTAAAAACACTCTAACACGGAGTATACACGTACAGATCGCTTCTGGGACCCCAAAACATTGAATTTTCGGGTGTTTTGAGCCTGAATTTGAGATATAAACGGGTACAGAAGATGCATGCACATATCGACTTTGGGCACCATAAATATCGATTTTGAGCATGTTTTGGGCCTGAATTTTTAAAATACTCTAACACTGAGTAGACACGTACAGATCGCTTCTGGGACCCAAATAAATTGAATTTTCGAGTGTTTTGAGCCTGAATTTGAGATATAAACGGGTACAGAAGATGCATGCACATATCGACTTTGGACACCTAAAATATCGATTTATAGCATGTTTTGGGCCTGTATTTTAAAAACATTCTAGCACTGAGTAGGCATGTGCAGATTGCTTAAGGGACCGAAAAATATCGAATTTTCGAGTGTTTTGAGCCTGAATTTAAGATATAAACGGGTACAGAAGATGCATACACATATTGACTTTGGGCAGCTAAAATATCGATTTTCAGCATGTTTTAGGCCTGTATTTTAAAAATACTCTAACACGGAGTATGCATGTACAGATGGCTTTTGGGACCCAAAAATATCGAATATTCGGGTGTTTTGAGTCTGAATTTGAGACATAAACGGGTACAGAAGATGCATGCACATATCGACTTTGGGCACCCAAAATATCGATTTTGAGCATATTTTGGGCCTGTATTTTTAAAATACTCTAACACGGAGTAGACACGTACAGATCACTTCTGGGACACAAAAATATCGATTTTTTGGGTGTTTTGAGCCTGAATTTGAGATATAAACGGGTACAGAAGATGCATGCACATATCGACTTTGGGCACCTAAAATATCGATTTTTAGCATGTTCTGAGCCTCTATTTTGAAAACATTCTAGCACTGAGTAGGCATGTACAGATCGCTTCTGGGACCCAAAAATATTGAATTTTCGAGTGTTTTGAGCCTGAATTAAAGATATAACCGGGTACAGAGAATGCATACACATATTGACTTTGTGCACCTAAAATATCAATTTTCAGCATGTTATAAGCCTGCATTTTAAAAACACTCTAACACGGAGTATGCATGTACAGATCGCTTCTGGGACACAAAAATATCGAATTTTCGAGTGTTTTGAACCTGAATTTGGGATATAGACTGGTACAGAAGATGCATACACATATTGACTTTGGGCAGCTAAAATATCGATTTACAGCATGTTTTGGGTCTGTATCTTGAAAAAATTCTTGCAAAGAGTAGGCATGTACAGATCGTTTCTCGGACCCAAAAATATCGAATTTACGGAGCTTTGAGCCTGAATTTGAGATATAAACGGGTACAGAAGATGCATGCACATATTGACTTTTTGCACTTAAAATATCGATTTTGAGCATGTTTTGTGTCTGTATCTTGAAAACATTCTAGCAAGGAGTAGGCATGTACAGATGGCTTCTGGGACCCAAACATATCGAATTTTCTGGTGTTTTGAACCAGAATTAGGGATATACACGGGTACAGAAGATGCATACACATATTGACTTTGGTCACATAAAATATCGATTTTCATCATGTTTTGGGCCTGTATTTTAAAAACACTCTAACACTGAGTATGCACGTACAAATCGCTTCTGGGACCCAAAAACATTGAATTTTCGGGTGTTTTGAGCATGAATTTGGGATATAAACGGGTACAGAAGATGAATGCACATATCGACTTTGGGCACCTAAAATATCGATTTTGAGCATGTTTTGTGCCTGTATTTTGAAAATACTCAAACACGGTGTAGACATGTACAGATCGCTTCTGGGACACAAAAATATCGATTTTTTGGGTGTTTTGAGCTTGAATTTGAGATATAAACGGGTACAGAAGATCCATGCACATATCGACTTTGGCACCCAAAATATAGATTTTTAGTATGTTTTGGGCGTATAATTTGAAAATATTCTAGCACTGACTAGGCATGTACAGATCACTTCTGGGACCCAAAAATATCGAATTTTCTGGTGTTTTGAGCCTGAATTTGAAATAGAAACGGGTACAGAAGATGCATTCACACATCGACTTTTTGTACATAAAATATCGATTTTGAGCATGTTTTGGGACTGTATCTTGAAAACATTCTAGCAAGAAGTAGGCATGTACAGATTGCTTCTGGGACCCAAAAATATCGAATATTCGAATGTTTTGAACCTGAATTTGGGATATAGACGGGTATATAAGATGCATACACATATTGACTTTGGGCAGCTAAAATATCGATTTTCAGCATGTTCTAGGCTTGTATTTTAAAAATATTCTGACACGGAGTAGGCATGTACAGATGGCTTTTGGGACCCAAAAATATCGAATATTCGGGTGTTTTGTGTCTGAATTTGAGATATAAACGGGTACAGAAGATGCATGCACATATCGACTTTGGGCACCCAATATATCGATTTTGAGCATATTTTGGGCCTTTAATTTTAAAATACTCTAACAAGGAGTAGACACGTACAGATCGCTTCTGGGACCCAAAAATATCGAATTTTTGGGTGTTTTGAGCCTGAATTTGAGATATAAACGGGTACAGAAGATGCATGCACATATCGACTTTTTGCACCTAAAATATCGATTTTGAGCATGTTTTGGGTCTGTATCTTGAAAACATTCTAGCAAGAAGTAGGCATGTACAGATTGCTTCTGGGACCCAAAATTATCGAATTTTCGAATATTTTGAACCTTAATTTGGGATATAGACGGGTACAGAAGATGCATACACATATTGACTTTGTGCACATAAAATATCGATTTTCAGCATGTTTTGGGCCTGTATTTTAAAAACACTGTACCACGGAGTAGGCATGTACAGATCGCTTCAGGGACACAAAAATATGGATTTTTTGGGTATTTTGAGCCTGAATTTGAGATATAAACGGGTACAGAAGATGCATGCACATATCGACTTTGGACACCTAAAATATCTATTTTTAGTATGTTTTGGGCCTGTATTTTAAAAATACTCTAACACAGAGTAGACATGTACAGATCGCTTATGAGACCCAAAAATATCGAATTTTCGGGTGTTTTGAGCATGAATTTGAGATATAAACGGGTACAGAAGATGCATGCACATATCGACTTTTTGCACCTAAAATATCGATTTTGATCTTGTTTTGGGTCTGTATCTTGAAAAAATTCTAGCAAGAAGTAGGCATGTACAGATTGCTTCTGGGACCCAAAAATATCGAATATTCGAATGTTTTGAACCTGAATTTGGGATATAAACGGGTACAGAAGATGCATGCACATATCGACTTTGGGCAACAAATATATCGATTTTGAGCATGTTTTGGGCCTGTATTTTTAAAATACTCTAACACGGAGTAGACACGTACAGATCGCTTCTGGGACACAAAATATCGAATTTTTAGGTGTTTTGAGCCTGAATTTGAGATATAAACGGGTACAGAAGATGCATGCACATATCGACTTTGGGCACCCAAAATATCGATTTTTAGCATGTTCTGAGCCTATATTTTGAAAACATTCTAGCACTGAGTAGGCATGTACAGATCGCTTCTGGGACACAAAAATATTGAATTTTCGGTTGTTTTGAGCCTGAATTTGAGATATAAACGGGTACAGAGAATGCATACACATATTGACTTTGTGCACCTAAAATATCAATTTTTAAGCATGTTTTGGGCCTGTATTTTAAAAACACTCTAACACGGAGTATGCATGTACAGATCGCTTCTGGGACCCAAAAATATCGAATTTTCGAGTGTTTAGAACCTGAATTTGGGATATAGACTGGTACAGAAGATGCATACACATATTGACTTTGGGCACCTAAAATATCGATTTACAGCATGTTTTAGGCCTGTATATTGAACATACTCTAACACGGAGTATGCATGTACAGATCGCTTAAGGGACCCAAAAATATGGAATTTTCGGGTGTTTTGAGCTTGAATTTGAGATATAAACGGGTACAGAAGATGCATGCACATATCGACTTTGGGCACCTAAAATATCGATTTTGATCATATTTTGGGTCTGTATCTTGAAAAAATTCTTGCAAGGAGTAGGCATGTACAGATCGCTTTTCAGACCCAAAAATATCGAATTTACGGAGTTTTGAGCCTGAATTTGAGATATAAACGGGTACAGAAGATGCATGCACATATCGACTTTTTGCACTTAAAATATTGATTTTGAGCATGTTTTGGGTCTGTATCTTTAAAACATTCTAGCAAGGAGTAGGCATGTACAGATCGCTTCTGGGACCCAAACATATCGAATTTTCTGGTGTTTTGAACCAGAATTAGGGATATACACGGGTACAGAAGATGCATACACATATTGACTTTGGTCACAAAAAATATCGATTTTCAGCATTTTTTGGGCCTGTATTTTAAAAATACTCTAACACTGAGTATGCACGTACAGATCGCTTCTGGGACCCAAAAACATTGAATTTTCGGGTGTTTTTAGCATGAATTTGAGATATAAACGGGTACAGAAGATGAATGCACATATCGACTTTGGGCACCTAAAATATCGATTTTGAGCATGTTTTGTGCCTGTATTTTGAAAATACTCAAACACGGTGTAGACATGTACAGATCGCTTCTGGGACACAAAAATATCGATTTTTTGGGTGTTTTGAGCTTGAATTTGAGATATAAACGGGTACAGAAGATCCATGCACATATCGACTTTGGCACCCAAAATATAGATTTTTAGTATGTTTTGGGCGTATAATTTGAAAATATTCTAGCACTGACTAGGCATGTACAGATCACTTCTGGGACCCAAAAATATCGAATTTTCTGGTGTTTTGAGCCTGAATTTGAAATAGAAACGGGTACAGAAGATGCATTCACACATCGACTTTTTGCACATAAAATATCGATTTTGAGCATGTTTTGGGACTGTATCTTGAAAACATTCTAGCAAGAAGTAGGCATGTACAGATTGCTTCTGGGACCCAAAAATATCGAATATTCGAATGTTTTGAACCTGAATTTGGGATATAGACGGGTATATAAGATGCATACACATATTGACTTTGGGCAGCTAAAATATCGATTTTCAGCATGTTCTAGGCTTGTATTTTAAAAATATTCTGACACGGAGTAGGCATGTACAGATGGCTTTTGGGACCCAAAAATATCGAATATTCGGGTGTTTCGTGTCTGAATTTGAGATATAAACGGGTACAGAAGATGCATGCACATATCGACTTTGGGCACCCAATATATCGATTTTGAGTATATTTTGGGCCTTTAATTTTAAAATACTCTAACAAGGAGTAGACACGTACAGATCGCTTCTGGGACCCAAAAATATCGAATTTTTGGGTGTTTTGAGCCTGAATTTGAGATATAAACGGGTACAGAAGATGCATGCACATATCGACTTTTTGCACCTAAAATATCGATTTTGAGCATGTTTTGGGTCTGTATCTTGAAAACATTCTAGCAAGAAGTAGGCATGTACAGATTGCTTCTGGGACCCAAAATTATCGAATTTTCGAATATTTTGAACCTTAATTTGGGATATAGACGGGTACAGAAGATGCATACACATATTGACTTTGTGCACATAAAATATCGATTTTCAGCATGTTTTGGGCCTGTATTTTAAAAACACTGTACCACGGAGTAGGCATGTACAGATCGCTTCAGGGACACAAAAATATGGATTTTTTGGGTGTTTTCAGCCTGAATTTGAGATATAAACGGGTACAGAAGATGCATGCACATATCGACTTTGGACACCTAAAATATCTATTTTTAGTATGTTTTGGGCCTGTATTTTAAAAATACTCTAACACAGAGTAGACATGTACAGATCGCTTATGAGACCCAAAAATATCGAATTTTCGGGTGTTTTGAGCATGAATTTGAGATATAAACGGGTACAGAAGATGCATGCACATATCGACTTTTTGCACCTAAAATATCGATTTTGATCTTGTTTTGGGTCTGTATCTTGAAAAAATTCTAGCAAGAAGTAGGCATGTACAGATTGCTTCTGGGACCCAAAAATATCGAATATTCGAATGTTTTGAACCTGAATTTGGGATATAAACGGGTACAGAAGATGCATGCACATATCGACTTTGGGCAACAAATATATCGATTTTGAGCATGTTTTGGGCCTGTATTTTTAAAATACTCTAACACGGAGTAGACACGTACAGATCGCTTCTGGGACACAAAATATCGAATTTTTAGGTGTTTTGAGCCTGAATTTGAGATATAAACGGGTACAGAAGATGCATGCACATATCGACTTTGGGCACCCAAAATATCGATTTTTAGCATGTTCTGAGCCTATATTTTGAAAACATTCTAGCACTGAGTAGGCATGTACAGATCGCTTCTGGGACACAAAAATATTGAATTTTCGGTTGTTTTGAGCCTGAATTTGAGATATAAACGGGTACAGAGAATGCATACACATATTGACTTTGTGCACCTAAAATATCAATTTTTAAGCATGTTTTGGGCCTGTATTTTAAAAACACTCTAACACGGAGTATGCATGTACAGATCGCTTCTGGGACCCAAAAATATCGAATTTTCGAGTGTTTAGAACCTGAATTTGGGATATAGACTGGTACAGAAGATGCATACACATATTGACTTTGGGCACCTAAAATATCGATTTACAGCATGTTTTAGGCCTGTATATTGAACATACTCTAACACGGAGTATGCATGTACAGATCGCTTAAGGGACCCAAAAATATGGAATTTTCGGGTGTTTTGAGCTTGAATTTGAGATATAAACGGGTACAGAAGATGCATGCACATATCGACTTTGGGCACCTAAAATATCGATTTTGATCATATTTTGGGTCTGTATCTTGAAAAAATTCTTGCAAGGAGTAGACATGTACAGATCGCTTTTCAGACCCAAAAATATCGAATTTACGGAGTTTTGAGCCTGAATTTGAGATATAAACGGGTACAGAAGATGCATGCACATATCGACTTTTTGCACTTAAAATATCGATTTTGAGCATGTTTTGGGTCTGTATTTTGAAAATACTCAAACACGGTGTAGACATGTACAGATCGCTTCTGGGACACAAAAATATCGATTTTTTGGGTGTTTTGAGCCTGAATTTGAGATATAAACGGGTACAGAAGATGCATGCACATATCGACTTTGGCACCCAAAATATAGATTTTTAGTATGTTTTGGGCCTATATTTTGAAAATATTCTAGCACTGAGTAGGCATGTACAGATCGCTGCTGGGATTCAAAAATATTGAATTTTCGGGTGTTTTGAGCCAGAATTTGGGATATAAACGGGTACAGAAGATGCATACACATATTGACTTTGGGCACATAAAATATCGATTTTCAGCATGTTTTGGGCCTGTATTTTAAAAAAACTCTAACACGGACTATGCACGTACAGATCGCTTCTGGGACCCAAAAATATTGAATTTTCGGGTGTTTTGAGCCTGAATTTGAGATATAAACGGGTACAGAAGATGCATGCACATATCGACTTTGGGCACCTAAAATATCGATTATGAGTATGTTTTGTCCTGTATTTTAAAAATACTCTAACACGGAGTAGACATGTACAGATCGCTTTTGGGACCCAAAAATATAGAATTTTCGGATGTTTTGAGCCTGAATTTAAGATATAAACGGGTACAGAAGATGCATACACATATTGACTTTGGGCAGCTAAAATATCGATTTTCAGCATGTTTTAGGCCTGTATCTTACAAAATACTCTAACACGGAGTAGACACTTACAGATCGCTTCTGGGACTTAAATAAATCGAATTTTCGGGTGTTCTGAGCCTGAATTTGAGATATGAACGGGTACAGAAGATGCATGCACATATCGACTTTATGCACCTAAAATATCGATTTTCAGCATGTTTTGGGCCTGTATTTTGAAAATACTCAAACACGGTGTAGACATGTACAGATCGCTTCTGGGACACAAAAATATCGATTTTTTGGGTGTTTTGAGCCTGAAATTGAGATATAAACGGGTACAGAAGATGCATGCACATATCGACTTTGGCACCCAAAATATCGATTTTTAGTATGTTTTGGGCGTATAATTTGAAAATATTCTATCACTGAGTAGGCATGTACAGATCGCTACTGGGACCCAAAAATATCGAATTTTCGGGGGTTTTGAGCCAGAATTTGGGATATAACCGGGTACAGAGGATGCATGCACATATCTACTTTTTGCACCTAAAATATCGATTTTGAGCATGTTTTGGGTCTGTATCTTGAAAACATTCTAGCAAGGAGTAGGCATGTACAGATCGCTTCTGGGACCCAAAAATATCGAATTTTCTGGTGTTTTGAGCCTGAATTTGAGATATAATTGGGTACAGAAGATGCATGCACATATCGACTTTGGGCACCTAAAATATCGATTTTGAGCATGTTTTGGGCCTGTATTTTGAAAATACTCTAACACGGAGTAGGCATGTACAGATCGCTTCTGGGACCCAAAAATATTGATTTTCGTGTTTTGAGCCTGAATTTGAGATATAAACGGATACAGAAGATGCATGCACATATCGACTTTGGACACCTAAAATAACGATTTATAGCATGTTTTGGGCCTGTATTTTAAAAATATTCTAGCACTGAGTAGGCATGTGCAGATTGCTTAAGGGACCCAAAAATATCTAATTTTCGGAGTTTTGAGCCTGAATTTGAGATATAAACGGGTACAGAAGATGCATGCACATATCGACTTTGGGCACCCAAAATATCTATTTTCAGCATGTTTTAGGCCTGTATTTTTAAAATACTCTAACACGGAGTAGACACGTACAGATCGCTTCTGGGACCCAAATAAATCGAATTTTCGGGTGTTCTGAGCCTGAATTTGAGATATGAACGGGTACAGAAGATGCATGCACATATCGACTTTGGGCACCTAAAATATCGATTTTGAACATGTTTTGGGCCTGTATTTTGAAAATACTCTAACACGGTGTAGACATGTACAGATCGCTTCTGGGACACAAAAATATCGATTTTTTGGGTGTTTTGAGTCTGAATTTGAGATATAAACGGGTACAGAAGATGCATGCACATATCGACTTTTTGCACCTAAAATATCGATTTTGAGCATGTTTTGGGTCTGTATCTTGAAAACTTTCTAGCAAGAAGTAGGCATGTACAGATTGCTTCTGGGACCCAAAAATATCGAATTTTCGAGTGTTTTGAACCTGAATTTGGGATATAGACGGGTACAGAAGAAGCATGCACATATTGACTTTGGGCAGCTAAAATATCGATTTACAGCATGTTTTGGGCCTCTATTTTAAAAACACTCAAACACGGAGTATGCACGTACAGATCGCTTCTGGGACCCAAAAATATTGAATTTTCGGGTGTTTTGAGCCTGAATTTGAGATATAAACGGGTACAGAAGATGCATGCACATATGGACTTTGGGCACCTAAAATATCGATTTTTAGTATGTTTTGGGCCTGTTTTTTAAAAATACTCTAACACGAAGTAGACATGTACAGATCACTTTTGGGACCCAAAAATATCGAATTTTCGGGTGTTTTGAGCCTGAATTTGAGATATAAACGAGTACAGAAGAAGCATACACATATCGACTTTGGACACATAAAATATCGATTTTTAGCATGTTTTGAGCCTATATTTTGAAAACATTCTAGCACTGAGTATGCATGTACAGATCGCGTAAGGGACCCAAAAATATGGATTTTTCGGGTGTTTTGAGCTTGAATTTGAGATATAAATGGGTACAGAAGATGCATGCACATATCGACTTTGACACCCAAAATATCGATTTTTAGTATGTTTTGGGCGTATAATTTGAAAATATTCTAGCACTGTCTAGGCATGTACAAATCGCTTCTGGGACCCAAAAATATCGAATTTTCTGGTGTTTTGAACCTGAATTTGGGATATAGACGGGTACCGAAGATGAATACACATATTGACTTTGGGCACCTAAAATATAGATTTTCAGCATGTTTTGGGCCTGTATTTTGAAAATACTTTAACACGGAGTAGGCATGTACAGATCGCTTCTGGGACCCAAAAATATCGAATTTTCAGGTGTTTTGAGCCTGAATTTGAGATATGAACGGGTACAGAAGATGCATGCACATATCGACTTTGGGCACCTAAAATATCGATTTATAGCATGTTTTGGGCCTGTATTTTGAAAATACTCTAACACGGTGTAGACATGTACAGATCGCTTCTGGGACACAAAAATATCGATTTTTTGGGTGTTTTGAGTCTGAATTTGAGATATAAACGGGTACAGAAGATGCATGCACATATCGACTTTTTGCACCTAAAATATCGATTTTGAGCATGTTTTGGGTCTGTATCTTGAAAACTTTCTAGCAAGAAGTAGGCATGTACAGATTGCTTCTGGGACCCAAAAATATCGAATTTTCTGGAGTTTTGAACCTGAATTTGGGATATAGACGGGTACAGAAGAAGCATGCACATATTGACTTTGGGCAGCTAAAATATCGATTTACAGCATGTTTTGAGCCTCTATTTTAAAAACACTCAAACACGGAGTATGCACGTACAGATCGCTTCTGGGACCCAAAAATATTGAATTTTCGGGTGTTTTGAGCCTGAATTTGAGATATAAACGGGTACAGAAGATGCATGCACATATGGACTTTGGGCACCTAAAATATCGATTTTTAGTATGTTTTGGGCCTGTTTTTTAAAAATACTCTAACAGGGAGTAGACATGTACAGATCACTTTTGGGACCCAAAAATATCGAATTTTCGGGTGTTTTGAGCCTGAATTTGAGATATAAACGGGTACAGAAGAAGCATACACATATCGACTTTGGACACATAAAATATCGATTTTTAGCATGTTTTGAGCCTATATTTTGAAAACATTCTAGCACTGAGTATGCATGTACAGATCGCGTAAGGGACCCAAAAATATGGATTTTTCGAGTGTTCTGAACCTGAATTTGGGATATAGACGGGTACAGAAGATGCATACACATATTGACTTTGGGCAGCTAAAATATCGATTTACAGCATGTTTTAGGCCTGTATTTTAAAAATACTCTAACACGGAGTATGCATGTACAGATGGATTTTGTGACCCAAAAATATCGAATATTCGGGTGTTTTGACTCTGAATTTGATATATAAACGGGTACAGAAGATGAATGCACATATCGAATTTGGGCACCCAAAATATCGATTTTGAGCATGTTTTGAGCCTGTATTTTTAAAATACTCTAACACGGAGTAGACACGTACAGATCGCTTCTGGGACCCATATAAATCGAATTTTCGGTTGTTCTGGGCCTGAATTTGAGATATGAACAGGTACAGAAGATGCATGCATATATCGATTTCGGGCACCTAAATTATCGATTTTGAGCATGTTTTGGGCCTTTATTTTGAAAATACTCAAACACGGTGTAGACATATACAGATCGCTTCTGGGACACAAAAATATCGATTTTTGGGGTTTTCTGAGCCTGAATTTGAGATATAAACGGGTACAGAAGATGCATGCACATATCGACTTTGGGCACCTAAAATATCGATTTTGAGCATGTTTTGGGCCTGTATTTTGAAAATACTCTAACACGGAGTATGCATGTACAGATCGCTTCTGGGACACAAAAATATCGATTTTTTGGGTGTTTTGAGCCTGAATTTGAGATATAAACGGGTACAGAAGATGCATGCACATATCGACTTTTCACACCTAAAATATCATTTTTGAGCATGTTTTAAGCCTATATTTTAAAAACATTCTAGCACTGAGTAGGCATGTGCAGATCGCTTCTGGGACCCAAAAATATCGAATTTTCTGGTGTTTTGAACCAGAATTAGGGATAAACACGGGTACAGAAGATGCATACACATATTGACTTTGGGCACATAAAATATCGTTTTTCAGCATGTTTTGGGCCTGTATTTTAAAAACACTCTAACACGGAGTATGCACGTACAGATCGCTTCTGGGACCCAAAAACATTGAATTTTCGGGTGTTTTGAGCCTGAATTTGAGATATAAACGGGTACAGAAGATGCATGCACATATCGACTTTGGGCACCCAAAATATCGATTTTGAGCATGTTTTGGGCCTGAATTTTTAAAATACTCTAACACTGAGTAGACACGTACAGATCGCTCCTGGGACCCAAATAAATCGAATTTTCGGATGTTCTGAGCCTGAATTTGAGATATGAACGGGTACAGAAGATGCATGCACATATCGACTTTAGGCACTTAAAACATTGATTTTGAGCATGTTTTGGGCCTGTATTTTAAAAATATTATACCACGGTGTAGACATGTACAGATCGCTTCTGGGACACAAAAATATCGATTTTTTGGGTGTTTTGAGCCTGAATTTGAGATATAAACGGGTACAGAAGATGCATGCACATATCGAATTTTTGCACCTTAAATATCGATTTTGAGCATGTTTTGGGTCTGTATCATGAAAACTTTCTAGCAAGAAGTAGGCATGTACAGATTGCTTCTGGGACTCAAAAATATCGAATTATCGAGTGTTTTGAACCTGAATTTGGGATATAGACGGGTACAGAAGATGCATGCACATATCGACTTTGGGCACCCAAAATATCGATTTTGAGCATGTTTTGAGCCTGTATTTTTAAAATACTCTAACACGGAGTAGACACGTACAGATCGCTTCTGGGACCCAATGAAATCGAATTTTCGGTTGTTCTGAGCCTGAATTTGAGATATGAACAGGTACAGAAGATGCATGCATATATCGACTTCAGGCACCTAAAATATCGATTTTGAGCATGTTTTAGGCCTGTATTTTGAAAATACTCAAACACGGTGTAGACATATACAGATCGCTTCTGGGACACAAAAATATCGATTTTTTGGGTGTTTTGAGCCTGAATTTGAGATATAAACGGGTACAGAAGATGCATGCACATATCGACTTTGGCACCCAAAATATCGATTTTTAGTATGTTTTGGGCGTATAATTTGAAAATATTCTAGCACTGAGTAGGCATGTACAGATCGCTTCTGGGACCCAAAAATATCGAATTTTCGGGTGTTTTGAGCCAGAAATTGGGATATAACCGGGTACAGAGGATGCATGCACATATCGACTTTTTGCACCTAAAATATCGATTTTGAGCATGTTTTGGGTCTGTATCTTGAAAAAATTCCAGCAAGGAGTAGGCATGTAGAGATCGCTTCTGGGACCCAAAATTATCGAATTTTCGGGTGTTTTGAACCTGAATTTGGGATATAGACGGATACCGAAGATGCTTGCAGATATCGACTTTTTGCACCTAAAATATCGATTTTGAGCATGTTTTGGGCCTGTATTTTGAAATTACTCTAACACGGAGTAGGCATGTACAGATTGCTTCTGGGACCCAAAAATATCGAATTTTCGGGTGTTTTGAGCCTGAATTTGAGATATAAACGGGTACAGAAGATGCATGCACATATCGACTTTGGGCACCCAAAATATCGATTTTGAGCATGTTTTAGGCCTGTATTTTTAAAATACTCTAACACTGAGTAGACACGTACAGATCGCTTCTGGGACACAAAAATATCGATTTTTTGGGTGTTTTGAGCCTGAATTTGAGATATAAACGGGTACAGAAGATGCATGCACATATCGACTTTGGGCACCTAAAACATCGATTTTTTGAGCATGTTTTGGGCTTGTATTTTAAAAATACTATAACACGGTGTAGACATGTACAGATCGTTTCTGGGACACAAAAATATCGATTTTTGGGGTGTTTTGAGCCTGAATTTGAGATATAAACGGGTACAGAAGATGCATGCACATATCGACTTTTTGCACCTAAAATATCGATTTTGAGCATGTTTTGGGTCTGTATCACGAAAACTTTCTAGCAAGAAGTAGGCATGTACAGATTGCTTCTGGGATTTAAAAATATCGAATTTTCGAGTGTTTGAACCTGAATTTGGGATATAGACGGGTACAGAAGATGCATACACATATTGACTTTGGGCACCTAAAATATCGATTTACAGCATGTTTTAGGCCTGTATTTGAAAAATACTCTAACACGGAGTATGCATGTACAGATTGCTTTTGGGACCCAAAAATATCGAATATTCGGGTGTTTTGAGTCTGAATTTGAGATATAAACCGGTACAGAAGATGCATGCACATATCGACTTTTTGCACTTAAAATATCGATTTTGAGCAAGTTTTGGGTCTGTATCTTGAAAACATTCTAGCAAGGAGTAGGCATGTACAGATCGCTTCTGGGACCCAAAAATATCGAATTTTCTGGTGTTTTGAACCTAAATTTGAGATATAAACGGGTACAGAAGATGCATACACATATTGACTTTGGGCAGCTAAAATATCGATTTACAGCATGTTTTAGGCCTGTATTTTAAAAATACTCTAACATGGAGTATGCATGTACAGATGGCTTTTGGGACCCAAAAATATCGAATATTCGGGTGTTTTGAGTCTGAATTTGAGATATAAACGGGTTCAGAAAATGCATGCACATATCGACTTTGGGCACCCAAAATATCGATTTTGAGCATGTTTTGAGCCTGTATTTTTAAAATACTCTAACACGGAGTAGACACGTACAGATCGCTTCTGGGACCCAAATAAATCGAATTTTCGGTTGTTCTTAGCCTGAATTTGAGATATGAACAGGTACAGAAGATGCATGCACATATCGACTTCGGGCACCTAAAATATCGATTTTGAGCATGTTTTGGGCCTGTATTTTGAAAATACTCAAACACGGTGTAGACATGTACAGATCGCTTCTGGGACACAAAAATATCGATTTTTTGGGTGTTTTGAGCCTGAATTTGAGATATAAACGGGTACAGAAGATGCATGCACATATCGACTTTGGCACACAAAATATCGATTTTTAGTATGTTTTGGGCGTATAATTTGAAAATATTCTAGCACTGAGTAGGCATGTACAGATCGCTTCTGGGACCCAAAAATATCGAATTTTCGAGTGTTTTGAGCCAGAAATTGGGATATAACCGGGTACAGAGGATGCATGCACATATCGACTTTTTGCACCTAAAATATCGATTTTGAGCATGTTTTGGGTCTGTATCTTAAAAAAATTCTAGCAAGGAGTAGGCATGTACAGATCGCTTCTGGGACCCAAAATTATCGAATTTTCGGGTGTTTTGAACCTGAATTTGGGATATAGACGGATACCGAAGATGCATGCACATATCGACTTTGGGCACCCAAAATATCGATTTTGAGCATGTTTTGGGCCTGTATTTTGAAAATACTCTAACACGGAGTAGGCATGTACAGATCGCTTCTGGGACCCAAAAATATCGAATTTTCGGGTGTTTTGAGTCTGAATTTGAGATATAAACGGGTACAGAAGATGCATGCACATTTCGACTTTTCGCACCTAAAATATCGATTTTGAGCATGTTTTGGGTCTGTATCTTGAAAACATTCTAGCAAGAAGTAGGCATGTACAGATTGCTTCTGGGACCCAAAAATATCGAATTTTCGAGTGCTTTGAACCTGAATTTGGGATATAAACGGGTACAGAAGATTCATACACATATTGACTTTGGGCAGCTAAAATATCGATTTTCTGCATGTTTTAGGCCTGTATTTTGAAAATACTCTAACACGGAGTAGACACGTACAGATCGCTTCTGGGACCCAAATAAATCGAATTTTCGGGTTTTCTGAGCCTGAATTTGAGATATGAACGGGTACAGAAGAAGCATGCACATATTGACTTTGGGCACCTAAAATATAGATATTTAGCATGTTTTGGGCCTGTTTTTTGAAAATACTCTAACACGGAGTATGCATGTACAGATCGCTTCTGGGACACAAAAATATCGATTTTTTTGGTGTTTTGAGCCTGAATTTGAGATATAAACGGGTACAGAAGATGCACGCACATATCGACTTTTCACACCTAAAATATCGATTTATAGCATGTTTTAAGCCTGCATTTTAAAAACATTCTAGCACTGAGTAGGCATGTGCAGATCGCTTAAGGGACCCAAAAATATCGAATTTTCGGAGTTTTGAGCCTGAATTTGAGATATAAACGGGTAAAGAAGATGCATGCACATATCGACTTTGGGCACCCAAAATATCGATTTTGAGCATGTTTTGTGCCTTTATTTTTTAAAATACTCTAACACTGAGTAGACACGTACAGATCGCTTCTGGGACCCAAATAAATCGAATTTTTGGGTGTTCTGAGCCTGAATTTGAGATATGAACGGGTACAGAAGATTCATGCACATATCGACTTTGGGCACCTAAAACATCGATTTTGAGCATGTTTTGGGCCTGTATTTTTAAAATACTATAACACTGTGTAGACATGTACAGATCGCTTCTGGGACACAAAAATATCGATTTTTAGGGTGTTTTGAGTCTGAATTTGAGATATAAACGGGTACAGAAGAGGCATGCACATATTGACTTTGGGCAGCTAAAATATCGATTTTGAGCATGTTTTGGGTCTGTATCTTGAAAACATTCTAGCAAGAAGTAGGCATGTACAGATTGCTTCTGGAACCCAAAAATAACGAATTTTCTGGTGTTTTGAACCTGAATTAGGGATATACACGGGTACAGAAGATGCATACACATACTGACTTTGGGCAGCTAAAATATCGATTTTCAGCATGTTTTAGACCTGTATTTTGAAAATACTCTAACACGGAGTATGCATGTACACATTGCTTTTGGGACCCAAAAATATCGAATATTCGGGTGTTTTGAGTCTGAATTTGAGATATAAACGGGTACAGAAGATGCATGCACATATCGACTTTGGGCACCCAAAATATCGATTTTGAGCCTGTTTTGGGCCTGTATTTTTAAAATACTCTAACACTGAGTAGACACGTACAGATCGCTTCTGGAACCCAAATAAATCGAATTTTCGGGTGTTCTGAGCCTGAATTTGAGATATGAACGGATACAGAAGATGCATACACATATTGACTTTGGGCACCTAAAATATAGATTTTCGGCATGTTTTGGGCCTGTATTTTGAAAATACATTAACACGGAGTAGGCATGTACAGATCGCTTCTGGGACACTAAAATATCGACTTTTTGGGTTTTTTAAGCCTGAATTTAAGATATAAACGGGTACAGAAGATGCATGCACATATCGACTTTTCACACCTAAAATATCGATTTATAGCATGTTTTAAGCCTGTATTTTAAAAACATTCTAGCACTGAGTAGGCATGTGCAGATCGCTTAAGGGACCCAAAAATATCGAATTTTCGGAGTTTTGAGCCAGAAATTGGGATATAACCGGGTACAGAGGATGCATGCACATATTGACTTTGGGCAGCTAAAATATCGATTTACAGCATGTTGTAAGCCTGTATTTTAAAAATACTCTAACACGGAGTATGCATGTACAGATTACTTTTGAGACCCAAAAATATCGAATATTCGGGTGTTTTGAGTCTGAATTTGAGATATAAACGGGTACAGAAGATGCATGCACATATCGACTTTGGGCACCCAAAATATCGATTTTGAGCATTTTTTGGGCCTGTATTTTTAAAATACTCAAACACTGAGTAGACACGTACAGATCGCTTCTGGAACCCAAATAAATCGAATTTTCGGGTGTTCTGAGCCTGAATTTGAGATATGAACGGATACAGAAGATGCATACACATATTGACTTTGGGCACCTAAAATATAGATTTTTAGGCATGTTTTGGGCCTGTATTTTGAAAATACATTAACACGGAGTAGGCATGTACAGATCATTTCTGGGACACTAAAATATCGACTTTTCTGGTGTTTTAAGCCTGAATTTGAGATATAAACGGGTACAGAAGATGCATGCACATATCGACTTTTCACACCTAAAATATCGATTTATAGCATGTTTTAAGCCTGCATTTTAAAAACATTCTAGCACTGAGTAGGCATGTGCAGATCGCTTAAGGGACCCAAAAATATCGAATTTTCGGAGTTTTGAGCCTGAATTTGAGATATAAACGGGTACAGAAGATGCATGCACATATCGACTTTGGGCACCCAAAATATCGATTTTGAGCATGTTTTGGGCCTGTATTTTTTAAAATACTCTAACACTGAGTAGACACGTACAGATCGCTTCTGGGACCCAAATAAATCGAATTTTTGGGTGTTCTGAGCCTGAATTTGAGATATGAACGGGTACAGAAGATTCATGCACATATCGACTTTGGGCACCTAAAACATCGATTTTGAGCATGTTTTGGGCCTGTATTTTTAAAATACTATAACACTGTGTAGACATGTACAGATCGCTTCTGGGACACAAAAATATCGATTTTTAGGGTGTTTTGAGTCTGAATTTGAGATATAAACGGGTACAGAAGAGGCATGCACATATTGACTTTGGGCAGCTAAAATATCGATTTTGAGCATGTTTTGGGTCTGTATCTTGAAAACATTCTAGCAAGAAGTAGGCATGTACAGATTGCTTCTGGGACCCAAAAATAACGAATTTTCTGGTGTTTTGAACCTGAATTAGGGATATACACGGGTACAGAAGATGCATACACATATTGACTTTGGGCAGCTAAAATATCGATTTTCAGCATGTTTTAGACCTGTATTTTGAAAATACTCTAACACGGAGTATGCATGTACACATTGCTTTTGGGACCCAAAAATATCGAATATTTGGGTGTTTTGAGTCTGAATTTGAGATATAAACGGGTACAGAAGATGCATGCACATATCGACTTTGGGCACCCAAAATATCGATTTTGAGCCTGTTTTGGGCCTGTATTTTTAAAATACTCTAACACTGAGTAGACACGTACAGATCGCTTCTGGAACCCAAATAAATCGAATTTTCGGGTGTTCTGAGCCTGAATTTGAGATATGAACGGATACAGAAGATGCATACACATATTGACTTTGGGCACCTAAAATATAGATTTTCGGCATGTTTTGGGCCTGTATTTTGAAAATACATTAACACGGAGTAGGCATGTACAGATCGCTTCTGGGACACTAAAATATCGACTTTTTGGGTTTTTTAAGCCTGAATTTGAGATATAAACGGGTACAGAAGATGCATGCACATATCGACTTTTCACACCTAAAATATCGATTTATAGCATGTTTTAAGCCTGTATTTTAAAAACATTCTAGCACTGAGTAGGCATGTGCAGATCGCTTAAGGGACCCAAAAATATCGAATTTTCGGAGTTTTGAGCCAGAAATTGGGATATAACCGGGTACAGAGGATGCATGCACATATTGACTTTGGGCAGCTAAAATATCGATTTACAGCATGTTTTAAGCCTGTATTTTAAAAATACTCTAACACGGAGTATGCATGTACAGATGGCTTTTGAGACCCAAAAATATCGAATATTCGGGTGTTTTGAGTCTGAATTTGAGATATAAACGGGTACAGAAGATGCATGCACATATCGACTTTGGGCACCCAAAATATCGATTTTGAGCATTTTTTGGGCCTGTATTTTTAAAATACTCAAACACTGAGTAGACACGTACAGATCGCTTCTGGAACCCAAATAAATCGAATTTTCGGGTGTTCTGAGCCTGAATTTGAGATATGAACGGATACAGAAGATGCATACACATATTGACTTTGGGCACCTAAAATATAGATTTTTAGGCATGTTTTGGGCCTGTATTTTGAAAATACATTAACACGGAGTAGGCATGTACAGATCATTTCTGGGACACAAAAATATCGACTTTTCGGGTGTTTTAAGCCAGAATTTGAGATATAAACGGGTACAGAAGATGCATGCACATATCGACTTTTCACACCTAAAATATCGATTTATAGCATGTTTTAAGCCTGTATTTTAAAAACATTCTAGCACTGAGTAGGCATGTGCAGATCGCTTAAGGGACCCAAAAATATCGAATTTTCGGAGTTTTGAGCCAGAAATTGGGATATAACCGGGTACAGAGGATGCATGCACATATTGACTTTGGGCAGCTAAAATATTGATTTACAGCATGTTTTAGGCCTGTATTTTAAAAATACTCTAACACGGAGTATGCATGTACAGATGGCTTTTGGGACCCAAAAATATCGAATATTCGGGTGTTTTGAGTCTGAATTTGAGATATAAACGGGTACAGAAGATGCATGCACATTTCGACTTTTTGCACCTAAAATATCGATTTTGAGCATGTTTTAGGTCTGTATCTTGAAAACATTCTAGCAAGAAGTAGGCATGTACAGATTGCTTCTGGGACCCAAAAATATCGAATTTTCGAGTGTTTTGTACCTGAATTTGGGATATAGACGGGTACAGAAGATGCATACACATATTGACTTTGGGCAGCTAAAATATCGATTTACATCATGTTTTAGGCCTGTATTTTGAAAATACTCTAACACGGAGTATGCATGTACAGATGGCTTTTGGGACCCAAAAATATCGAATATTCGGGTGTTTTGAGTCTGAATTTGAGATATAAACGGGTACAGAAGATGCATGCACATATCGACTTTGGGCACCCAAAATATCGATTTTGAGCATGTTTTGGGCCTGTATTTTTAAAACACTCTAACACGGAGTAGACACGTACAGATCACTTCTTGGACCCAAATAAATCGAATTTTCGGGTGTTCTGAGCCTGAATTTGAGATATGAACGGGTACTGAAGATGCATGCACATATCGACTTTGGGCACCAAAAATATCGATTTTGAGCATGTTTTGGGCCTGTATTTTAAAAATACTCTAACACGGTGTAGACACGTACAGATCGCTTCTGGGACCCGAAAACATTGAATTTTCGGATGTTTTGAGCCTGAATTTGAGATATAAACGGGTACAGAAGATGCATGCACATATCGACTTTGGGCACCTAAAATATCGATTTTGAGCATGTTTTTGGTCTGTATCTTGAAAACATTCTAACAAGAAGTAGGCATGTACAGATTGCTTCTGGGACCATAAAATATCGAATTTTCGAGTGTTTTGAACCTGAATTTGGGATATAGACGGGTACAGAAGATGCATACACATATTGACTTTGGGCAGCTAAAATATCGATTTACATCATGTTTTAGGCCTGTATTTTGAAAATACTCTAACACGGAGTATGCATGTACAGATGGCTTTTGAGACCCAAAAATATCGAATATTCAGGTGTTTTGAGTCTGAATTTGAGATATAAACGGGTACAGAAGATGCATGCACATATCGACTTTGGGCACCCAAAATATCGATTTTGAGCATGTTTTGGGCCTGTATTTTTAAAACACTCTAACACGGAGTAGACACGTACAGATCACTTCTGGGACCCAAATAAATCGAATTTTCGGGTGTTCTGAGCCTGAATTTGAGATATGAACGTTTACTGAAGATGCATGCACATATCGACTTTGGGCACCAAAAATATCGATTTTGAGCATGTTTTGGGCCTGCATTTTGAAAATACTCTAACACGGTGTAGACATGTACAGATCGCTTCTGGAATACAAAAATATCGATTTTTTTGGTGTTTTGAGCCTGAATTTGAGATATAGACGGGTACAGAAGATGCATACACATATCGACTTTGGCACCCAAAATATCGATTTTTAGTATGTTTTGGGGGTATAATTTGAAAATATTCTAGCACTGAGTAGGCATGTACAGATCGCTTCTGGGACCCAAAAATATCGAATTTTCGGGGGTTTTGAGCCAGAATTTGGGATATAACCGGGTACAGAGGATGCATGCACATATCGACTTTTTGCACCTAAAATATCGATTTTAAGCATGTTTTGGGTCTATATCTTGAAAACATTCTAGCAAGGAGTAGGCATGTACAGGTTGCTTCTGGGACCCAAAAATATCGAATTTTCTGGTGTTTTGAACCTGAATTTGGGATATAGACGTGTACAGAAGATGCATACACATATTGACTTTGGGCACCTAAAATATCGATTTTCAGCATGTTTTGGGCCTGTATTTTGAAAATACATTAACACGGAGTAGGCATGTACAGATCGCTTCTGGGACCCAAAAATATCGACTTTTCGGGTGTTTTGAGCCTGAATTTGAGATATAAACGGGTACAGAAGATGCATGCACATATCGACTTTGGGCACCTAAAATATCGATTTTGAGCATGTTTTGGGCCTGTATTTTGAAAATACTCTAACACGGAGTATGCATGTACAGATCGCTTCTGGGACACAAAAATATCCATTTTTTGGGTGTTTTGAGCCTGAATTTGAGATATAAACGGCTACAGAAAATGCACGCACATATCGACTTTTCACACCTAAAATATCATTTTTGAGCATGTTTTAAGCCTGTATTTTAAAAACATTCTAGCACTGAGTAGGCATGTGCAGATCGCTTAAGGGACCTAAAAATATCGAATTTTTGGAGTTTTGAGCCTGAATTTGAGATATAAACGGGTACAGAAGATGCATGCACATATCGACTTTTTGCACTTAAAATATCGATTTTGAGCATGTTTTAAGTCCGTATCTTGAAAACATTCTAGCAAGGAGTAGGCATGTACAGATCGCTTCTGGGACCCAAAAATATCTAATTTTCTGGTGTTTCGAACCAGAATTAGGGATATACACGGGTACAGAAGATGCATACACATATTGACTTTGGGCACATAAAATATCGATTTTCAGCATGTTTTGGGCCTGTATTTTAAAAACACTCTAACACTGAGTAGACACGTACATATCGCTTCTGGGACCCAAATAAATCGAATTTTCGGGTGTTCTGAGCCTGAATTTGTGATATGAACGGGTACAGAAGATGCATGCACATATCGACTTTGAGCACCTAAAACATCGATTTTGAGCATGTTTTGGGCCTGTATTTTAAAAATACTATAACACGGAGTAGACACGTACAGATCGCTTCTGGGACCCGAAAACATTGAATTTTCGGATGTTTTGAACCTGAATTTGAGATATAAACGGGTACAGAAGATGCATGCACATATCGACTTTGGGCACCTAAAATATCGATTTTTAGCATCTTTTGGGCCTGTATTTTGAAAATACTCAAATACGGTGTAGACATGTACAGATCGCTTCTGGGACACAAAAATATCGATTTTTCGGGTGTTTTGAGCCAGAATTTGTGATATGAACAGGTACAGAAAATGCATGCACATATCGACTTTGAGCACCTAAAACATCGATTTTGAGCATGTTTTGGGCCTGTATTTTAAAAATACTATAACACGGAGTAGACACGTACAGATCGCTTTTGGGACCCAAATAAATCGAATTTTCGGGTGTTTTGAGTCTAAATTTGAGATATAAACGGGTACAGAAGATGCATGCACATATCGACTCTGGGCACCCAAAATATCGATTTTGAGCATGTTTTGGGCCTGTATTTTGAAAATACTCTAACTCAAAGTAGGCATGTACAGATCGCTTCTGGGACACAAAAATATTGATTTTTTTTGTGTTTTGAGCCTGAATTTGAGATATAAACGGGTACTGAAGATGCATGCACATATCGACTTCGGGCACCTAAAATATCGATTTTTAGTATGTTTTGGGCCTGTATTTTAAAAATACTCTAACACGGAGTAGACATGTACAGATCGCTTCTGGGACCCAAAAATATCGAATTTTCGGGTGTTTTGAGCTTGAATTTGAGAAATAAACGGGTATAGAAGATGAATGCACATATCGACTTTGGCACCCAAAATATCGATTTTTAGTATGTTTTGGGCGTATAATTTGAAAATATTCTAGCACTGAGTAGGCATGTACAGATGGCATCAGGGACCCAAATAAATCGAATTTTCGGGTGTTCTGAGCCTGAATTTGAGATATGAACGGGTACAGAAGATGCATGTACATATTGACTTTGGGCACCTAAAATATCGATTTTAAGCATGTTTTGGGACTGTATTTTGAAAATACTCTAACATGGTGTAGACATGTACAGATCGCTTCTGGGACACAAAAATATCGATTTTTTGGGTGTTTTGAGCCTGAATTTGAGATATAAACGGGTACAGAAGATGCATGCACATATCGACTTTGGCACCCAAAATATCGATTTTTAGTATGTTTTGGGCGTATAATTTGAAAATATTCTAGCACTGAGTAGGCATGTACAGATCGCTTCTTGGACCCCAAAATATCGAATTTTCTGGTGTTATGAACCAGAATTAGAGATATACACGGGTACAGAAGATGCATACACATATTGACTTTGGGCACATAAAATCTCGATTTTCAGCATGTTTTGGGCCTGTATTTAAAAAACAATCTAACACGGAGTATGCACGTATAGATCGCTTCTGGGACCCGAAAACATTGAATTTTCGGATGTTTTGAGCCTGAATTTGAGATATAAACGGGTACAGAAGATGCATGCACATATCGACTTTGGGCACCTAAAATATCGATTTTGAGCATCTTTTGGGCCTGTATTTTGAAAGTACTCAAATACGGTGTAGACATGTACAGATCGCTTCTGGGACACAAAAATATCGAATTTTTGGGTGTTTTGAGCCAGAATTTGGGATATAACCGGGTACAGAAGATGCATGCACATATCGACTTTTTGCACTTAAAATATCGATTTTCAGCATGTTTTGGGTCTGTATCATGAAAACATTCTAGCAAGGAGTAGGCATGTACAGATCGCTTCTGGGACCCAATAATATCGAATTTTCTGGTGTTTTGAACCTGAATTTGAGATATAAACGTGTACAGAAAATGCATGCACATATCGACTTTTTGCACTTAAAATATCGATTTTGAGCATGTTTTGGGTCTGTATCTTGAAAATACTCAAACACGGTGTAGACATGTTCAGATCGCTTCTGGGACCCAAAAATATTGAATTTTCGTGGGTTTTGAGCCAGAATTTGGGATATAACCAGGTACAGAGGATGCATGCACATATCGACTTTGGGCACCTAAAATATCGATTTTGAGCATGTTTTGGGTCTGTATCTTGAAAACATTCTAGCAAGGAGTAGGCATGTACAGATCGCTTCTGGGACCCAAAGATATCGAATTTTTGGGTGCTTTCAACCTGAATCTATGATATAGACGGGTACAGAAGATGCATAGACATATTGACTTTGGGCACCTAAAATATAAATTTTCAGCATGTTTTGGGCCTGTATTTTAAAAACACTATAACACGGAGTATGCACGTACAGATCGGTTGTGGGACCCAAAAACATTGAATTTTCGGGTGTTTTGAGCCTGAATTTGAGATATAAACGGGTACAGAAGATGCATGCACATATTGACTTTTTGCACTTAAAATATCGATTTTGAGCATGTTTTGGGTCTGTATCTTGAAAACATTCTAGCAAGGAGTAGGCATGTACAGATCGCTTCTGGGACAAAAAAATACCGAATTTTCTGGTGTTTTGAACCTGAATTTGGGATATACACTGGTACAGAAGATGCATACACATATTGACTTTGGGCACCAAAAATATAGATTTTCAGCATGTTTTTAGCCTGTATTTTGAAAATACTTTAACACGGAGAAGGCATGTACAGATCGCTTCTGGGACCCAAAAATATCGAATTTTTGGGTGTTTTGAGCCTGAATTTGAGATATAAACGGGTACAGAAGATGAATGCACATATCGACTTTGGGCACCCAAAATATCGATTTTTAGCATGTTCTGAGCCTGTATTTTGAAAATACTCAAACACGGTGTAGACATGTACAGATCGCTTCTGGGACACAAAAATATTGATTTTTTGGGTGTTTTGAGCCTGAATTTGAGATTTAAACGGGTACAGAAGATGCATGCACATATCGACTTTGGGACCCAAAATATCGATTTTTAGTATGTTTTGGGCGTATAATTTGAAAATATTCTTACACTGAATAGGCATGTACAGATCGCTTCTGGGACCCAAAAATATCGAAGTTTGGGGGGTTTTGAGCCCGAATTTGGGATATAACCGGGTACAGAGGATGCATGCACATATCGACTTTTTGCACCTAAAATATCGATTTTGAGCATGTTTTAGGTCTGTATCGTGAAAACATTCTAGCAAGGAGTAGGCATGTACAGATCGCTTCTGGGACCCAAAAATACCGAATTTTCTGGTGTTTTGAACATGAATTTGAGATATAGACGGGTACAGAAGATGCATACACATATTGACTTTTGGCACCTAAAATATAGATTTTCAGCATGTTTTAAGCCTGTATTTTGAAAATACTTTAACACAGAGAAGACATGTACAGATCGCTTCTGGGACCCAAAAATATCGAATTTTCGGGTGTTTTGAGCCTGAATTTGAGATATAGACGGGTACAGAAGATGCATACACATATTGACTTTGGGCAGCTAAAATATCGATTTTCAGCATGTTTTAGGCTTGTATTTTGAAAATACTCTAACACGGAGTATGCATGTACAGATGGCTTTTGGGACACAAAAATATGGATTTTTTGGGTGTTTTGAGCCTGAATTTGAGATATTAACGGGTACAGAAGATGCATGCACATATCGACTTTGGACACTTAAAATATCGATTTTTAGTATGTTTTGGGCCTGTATTTTAAAAATACTCTAACACGGAGTAGACATGTACAGATCGCTTTTGGGACCCAAAAATATCGAATTTTCGGGTGTTTTGAGCCTGAATTTGGGATATAAACGGGTACAGAAGATGCATGCACATATCGACTTTTTGCACCTAAAATATCGATTTTGATCTTGTTTTGGGTCTGTATCTTGAAAAAATTCTAGCAAGGAGTAGGCATGTACAGATCGCTTCTGGGACAAAAAAATACCGAATTTTCGGGTGTTTTGAACCTGAATTTGGGATATACACGGGTACAGAAGATGCATACACATATTGACTTTGGGCACCAAAAATATAGATTTTCAGCATGCTTTGAGCCTGTATTTTGAAAATACTTTAACACGGAGAAGGCATGTACAGATCGCTTCTGGGACCCAAAAATATCGAATTTTCGGATGTTTTGAGCCTGAATTTGAGATATAAACGGGTACAGAGAATGCATGCACATATCGACTTTTTGCACCTAAAATATCGATTTTGAGCATGTTTTGGGACTGTATCTTGAAAACATTCTAGCAAGAAGTAGGCATGTACAGATTGCTTCTGGGACCCAAAAATATCGAATTTTCGAATGTTTTGAACCTGAATTTGGGATATAGACGGGTACTGAAGATGCATACACATATTGACTTTGGGCAGCTAAAATATTGATTTCCAGCATATTTTAGGCTTGTATTTTGAAAATACTCTGACACGGAGTATGCATGTACAGATGGCTTTTGGGACCCAAAAATATCGAATATTCGGGTGTTTTGAGTCTGAATTTGAGATATAAACGGGTACAGAAGATGCATGCACATATCGACTTTAGGCACCCAATATATCGATTTTGAGCATATTTTGGACCTGTATTTTTAAAATACTCTAACACGGAGTAGACACGTACAGATCGCTTCTGGGACACAAAAATATCGAATTTTTGGGTGTTTTGAGCCTGAATTTGAGATATAAACGGGTACAGAAGATGCATGCACATATCGACTTTGGGTACCCAAAATATCGATTTTTAGCATGTTCTGAGCCTATATTTTGAAAACTTTCTAGTACTGAGTAGGCATGTACAGATCGCTTCTGGGACCCAAAAATATTGAATTTTCGGGAGTTTTGAGCCAGAATTTGAGATATAACCGGGTACAGAGAATGCATACACATATTGACTTTGTGCACCTAAAATATCAATGTTTTAGCATGTTTTGGGCCTGTACTTTAAAAACACTCTAACACGGAGTATGCATGTACAGATCGCTTCTGGGACCCAAAAATATCAAATTTTCGGAGTTTTGAGCCTGAATTTGAGATATAAACGGGTACAGAAGATGCATGCACAAATCGACTTTTTGCACTTAATTAAAATATCGATTTTGAGCATGTTTTGGGTCTGTATCTTGAAAACATTCTAGCAAGGAGTAGGCATGTACAGATCGCTTCTGGGACCCATACATATCGAATTTTCGAGTGTTTTGAACCTGAATTTGGGATATAGACTGGTACAGAAGATGCATACACATATTGACTTTGGGCACGTAAAATATCGATTTACAGCATGTTTTAGGCCTGTATTTTAAAAACATTCTAACACGGAGTATGCATGTACAGATCGCTTCTGGGACCCAAAAATATCGAATTTTCGAGTGTTTTGAACCTGAATTTGGGATATAGACTGGTACAGAAGATGCATACACATATTGACTTTGGGCACGTAAAATATCGATTTACAGCATGTTTTAGGCCTGTATTTTGAACATACTCTAACACGGAGTATGCATGTACAGATCGCTTATGGGACCCAAAAATATGGAATTTTCTGGTGTTTTGAGCTTGAATTTGAGATATAAACGGGTACAGAAGATGCATGCACATATCGACTTTGGGCACCTAAAATATTGATTTTGATCATGTTTTGGGTCTGTATCTTGAAAAAATTCTTGCAAGGAGTAGGCATGAACAGATCGCTTTTCGGACCCAAAAATATCGAATTTACGGAGTTTTGAGCCTGAATTTGAGATATAAACGAGTACAGAAGATGCATGCACATATTGACTTTTTGCACTTAAAATATCGATTTTGAGCATGTTTTGGGTCTGTATCTTGAAAACATTCTAGCAAGGTGTAGGCATGTACAGATCGCTTCTGGGACCCAAACATATCGAATTTTCTGGTGTTTTGAACTTGCATTAGGGATATACACGTGTACGGAAGATGCATACACATATTGACTTTGGGCAGCTAAAATATCGATTTTCAGCATGTTTTAGGCTTGTATTTTAAAAATATTCTGACACGGTGTAGGCATGTACAGATGGCTTTTCGGACCCAAAAATATCGAATATTCGGGTGTTTTGTGTCTGTATTTGAGATATAAACGGGTACAGAAGATGCATGCACATATCGACTTTTGGCACCCAATATATCGATTTTGAGCATATTTTGGGCCTGTATTTTTAAAATACTCTAACACGGAGTAGACACGTACAGATCGCTTCTGGGACCCAAAAATATCGAATTTTTGGGTGTTTTGAGCCTGAATTTGAGATATAAACGGGTACAGAAGATGCATGCACATATCGACTTTTTGCACCTAAAATATCGATTTTGAGCATGTTTTGGGTCTGTATCTTGAAAACATTCTAGCAAGAAGTAGGCATGTACAGATTGCTTCTGGGACCCAAAATTATTGAATTTTCGAATATTTTGAACCTTAATTTGGGATATAGACGGGTACAGAAGATGCATACACATATTGACTTTGTGCACATAAAATATCGATTTTCAGCATGTTTTGGGCCTGTATTTTTAAAACACTGTACCACGGAGTAGGCTTGTACAGATCGCTTCAGAGACACAAAAATATGGATTTTTTGGGTGTTTTGAGCCTGAATTTGAGATATAAACGGGTACAGAAGATGCATGCACATATCGACTTTTTGCACCTAAATTATCGATTTTGATCTTGTTTTGGGTCTGTATCTTGAAAAAATTCTAGCAAGGAGTAGGCATGTACAGATCGCTCCTGGGACCCAAAAATATCGAATTTTCGGGTGTTTTGAGCCTGAATTTGAGATATAAATGGGTACAGAAGATGCATGCACATATCGACTTTGGGCACCTAAAATATCGATTTTGAGCATGTTTTGGGCCTGTATTTTGAAAATACTCTAACACGGAGTAGGCATGTACAGATCGCTACTGAGACCCAAAAATATCGAATTTTCGGGGGTTTTGAGCCAGAATTTGGGATATAACCGGGTACAGAGGATGCATGCACATATCGACTTTTTGCACCTAAAATATCGATTTTGAGCATGTTTTGGGTCTGTATCTTGAAAACATTCTAGCAAGGAGTAGGCATGTACAGATCGCTTCTGGGACCAAAAATATCGAATTTTCGGGTGTTTTGAGCCTGAATTTGAGATATAAATGGGTGCAGAAGATGCATGCACATATCGACTTTGGGCACCTAAAATATCGATTTTGAGCATGTTTTGGGCCTGTATTTTGAAAATACTCTAACACGGAGTAGGCATGTACAGATCGCTTCTGGGACCCAAAAATATTGATTTTCGTGTTTTGAGCCTGAATTTGAGATATAAACGGATACAGAAGATGCATGCACATATCGACTTTGGACACCTAAAATATCGATTTATAGCATGTTTTGGGCCTGTATTTTAAAAATATTCTAGCACTGAGTAGGCATGTGCAGATTGCTTAAGGGACCCAAAAATATCTAATTTTCGGAGTTTTGAGCCTGAATTTGAGTTATAAACGGGTACAGAAGATGCATGCACATATCGACTTTTTGCATTTAAAATATCGATTTTTAGCATGTTTTGGGTCTGTATATTGAAAACATTCTAGCAAGGAGTAGGCATGTACAGATTGCTTCTGGGACCCCAAAATATCGAATTTTCTGGTGTTTTGAACCAGAATTAGGGATATACACGGGTACAGAAGATGCATACACATAATGACTTTGGGCACATAAAATATCGATTTTCAGCATGTTTTGGGCCTGTATTTTAAAAACACACTAACACGGAGTGTGCACGTACAGATCGCTTCTGGGACCCAAAAATATTGAATTTTCGGGTGTTTTGAGCATGAATTTGAGATATAAACGGGTACAGAAGATGCATGCACATATCGACTTTAGGCCCCTAAAATATCGATTTTGATTATGTTTTGGGCCTGTATTTTAAAAATACTCTAACACGGAGTAGACATGTACAGATCACTTTTGGGACCCAAAAATATCGAATTTTCGGGTGTTTTGAGCCTGAATTTAAGATATAAACGGGTACAGAAGATGCATACACATATTGACTTTGGGCAGCTAAAATATCGATTTTCAGCATGTTTTAGGCCTGTATTTTAAAAATACTCTAACACGGAGTATGCATGTACAGATGGCTTTTGGGGTCCAAAAATATCGAATATTTGGGTGTTTTGAGTCTGAATTTGAGACATAAACGGGTACAGAAGATGCATGCACATATTGACTTTGGGCACCCAAAATATCGATTTTGAGCATATTTTGGGCCTGTAGTTTTAAAATACTCTAAAACGGAGTAGACACGTACAGATCGCTTCTGGGACCAAAAAATATTGAATTTTCGGGTGTTTTGAGCCTGAATTTGAGATATAAACGGGTACAGAAGATACATGCACATATCGACTTTTTGCACTTAAAATATCGATTTTGAGCATGTTTTGGGTCTGTATCTTGAAAACATTCTAGCAAGGAGTAGGCATGTTCAGATCGCTTCTGGGACCCAAAAATATCGAATTTTCTGGTGTTTTGAACGATAATTAGGGATAAACACGGGTACAGAAGATGCATACACATATTGACTTTGGGCACATAAAATAACGATTTTGAGCATGTTTTGGGCCTGAATTTTTAAAATACTCTAATACTGAGTAGACACGTACAGATCGCTTCTGGGACCCAAATAAATCGAATTTTCGGGTGTTCTGAGCCTGAATTTGAGATATGAGCGGGTACAGAAGATGCATGCACATATCGACTTTGGGAACTTAAAACATCGATTTTGAGCATGTTTTGTGCCTGTATTTTAAAAATACTATAACACGGTGTAGACATGTACAGATCGCTTCTGGGACACAAAAATATCGATTTTTTGGGTGTTTTGAGCCTGAATTTGAGATATAAACGGGTACAGAAGATGCATGCACATATCGACATTTTGCACCTAAAATATCGATTTTGATCTTGTTTTGGGTCTGTATCTTGAAAAAATTCTAGCAAGGAATAGACATGTACAGATCGCTCCTGGGACCCAAAAATATCAAATTTTCGGGTGTTTTAAACCTGAATTTGGGATATAGACGGGTACAGAAGATGCATACACATATTGACTTTGGGCAGCTAAAATATCGATTTTTAGCATGTTTTAGGCTTGTATTTTGAAAATACTCTAACACGGAGTATGCATGTACAGATGGCTTTTGGGACCCAAAAATATCGATTATTCGGGTGTTTTGAGTCTGAATTTATGATATAAACGGGTACAGAAGATGCATGCACATATCGACTTTGGGCAACCAATATATCGATTTTGAGCATGTTTTGTGACTGTATTTTAAAAATACTCTAACACGGAGTAGACACGTACAGATCGCTTCTGGGACACAAAAATATCGAATTTTTAGGTGTTTTGAGCCTGAATTTGAGATATAAACGGGTACAGAAGATGCATGCACATATCGACTTTGGGCACCCAAAATATCGATTTTTAGCATGTTCTGAGCCTATCTTTTGAAAAAATTCTAGCACTGAGTAGGCATGTACAGATCGCTTCTGGGACCAAAAGTATTGAATTTTCGGGTGTTTTGAGTCTGAATTTATGATATAAACGGGTACAGAAGATGCATGCACATATCGACTTTGGGCAACCAATATATCGATTTTGAGCATGTTTTGGGCCTGTATATTTAAAATACTCTAACACGGAGTAGACACGTACAGATCGCTTCTGGGACACAGAAATATTGAATTTTTGGGTGTTTTGAGCCTGAATTTGAGATATAAACGGGTACAGAAGATGCATGCACATATTGACTTTGTGCACCTAAAATATCAATTTTCAGCATGTTTTGGGCCTGTATTTTAAAAACACTCTAACACGGAGTATGCATGTACAGATCGCTTCTGGGACCCAAAAATATCGAATTTTCGAGTGTTTTGAACCTGAATTTGGGATATAGACTGGTACAGAAGATGCATACACATATCGACTTTTTGCACTTAAAATATCGATTTTCAGCATGTTTTGGGCCTGTATTTTAAAAACACTCTAACACGGAGTATGCACGTACAGATCGCTTCTGGGACCCAAAAATATTGAATTTTCGGGTGTTTTGAGCCTGAATTTGAGATATAAACGGGTACAGAAGATGCATGCACATATCGACTTTGGGCACCTAAAATATCGATTTTGAGTATGTTTTGGGCCTGTATTTTAAAAATACTCAAACACGGAGTAGACATGTACAGATCGCTTTTGGGACCCAAAAATATCGAATTTTCGGATGTTTTGAGCCTGAATTTAAGATATAAACGGGTACAGAAGATGCATACACATATTGACTTTGGGCAGCTAAAATATCGATTTTCAGCATGTTTTAGGCCTGTATCTTAAAAATACTCTAACACGGAGTAGACACGTACAGATCGCTTCTGGGACCCAAATAAATCGAATTTTCGGGTGTTCTGAGCCTGAATTTGAGATATGAACGGGTATAGAAGATGCATGCACATATCGACTTTTTGCACCTAAAATATCGATTTTGAGCATGTTTTGGGTCTGTATCTTGAAAACATTCTAGCAAGGAGTAGGCATGTACAGATCGCTTCTGGGACCCAAAAATATCGAATTTTCGGGTGTTTTGAGCCCGAATTTGAGATATAAATGGGTACAGAAGATGCATGCACATATCGACTTTGGGCACCTAAAATATCGATTTTGAGCATATTTTTGGCCTGTTTTTTAAAAATACTCTAAAACGGAGTAGACACGTACAGATCGCTTCTGGGACACAAAAATATCGAATTTTTGGGTGTTCTGAGCCTGAATTTGAGATATAAACGGGTACAGAAGATGCATGCACATATCGACTTTGGGCACCCAAAATATCGATTTTTAGCATGTTCTGAGCCTCTATTTTGAAAACATTCTAGCACAGAGTAGGCATGTACAGATCGCTTCTGGGACCAAAAAATATTGAATTTTCGGGTGTTTTGAGCCTGAATTTGAGATATAACCGGGTACAGAGAATGCATACACATATTGACTTTGTGCACCTAAAATATCAATTTTCAGCATGTTTTGGGCCTGTATTTTAAAAACACTCTAACACGGAGTGTGCACGTACAGATCGCTTCTGGGACCCAAAAATTTTGAATTTTCGGGTGTTTTGAGCATGAATTTGAGATATAAACGGGTACAGAAGATACATGCACATATCGACTTTTTGCACTTTAAATATCGATTTTGAGCATGTTTTGGGTCTGTATCTTGAAAACATTCTAGCAAGGAGTAGGCATGTTCAGATCGCTTCTGGGACCCAAAAATATCGATTTTTCTGGTGTTTTGAACCAGAATTAGGGATAAACACGGGTACAGAAGATGCATACACATATTGACTTTGGGCACATAAAATATCGTTTTTCAGCATGTTTTGGGCCTGTATTTTAAAAACACTCTAACACGGAGTATGCACGTACAGATCGCTTCTGGGACCCAAAAACATTGAATTTTTGGGTGTTTTGAGCCTGAATTTGAGATATAAACGGTTACAGAAGATGCATGCACATATCGACTTTGGGCACCCAAAATATCGATTTTGAGCATGTTTTGGGCCTGAAATTTTAAAATACTCTAACACTGAGTAGACACGTACAGATCGCTTCTGGGACCCAAATAAATCGAATTTTCGGGTGTTCTGAGCCTGAATTTGATATATGAACAGGTACAGAAGATGCATGCACATATCGACTTTGGGCACTTAAAACATCGATTTTGAGCATGTTTTGGGCCTGTACTTTAAAAATACTATAACACGGTGTAGACATGTACAGATCGCTTCTGGGACACAAAATAATCGATTTTTTGGGTGTTTTGAGCCTGAATTTGAGATATAAACGGGTACAGAAGATGCATGCACATATCGACTTTTTGCACCTAAAATATCGATTTTGAGCATGTTTTGTGTCTGTATCATGAAAACTTTCTAGCAAGAAGTAGGCATGTACAGATTGCTTCTGGGACTCAAAAATATCGAATTTTCGAGTGTTTTGAACCTGAATTTGAGTTATAAACGGGTACAGAAGATGCATGCACATATCGACTTTTTGCATTTAAAATATCTATTTTTAGCATGTTTTGGGTCTGTATATTGAAAACATTCTAGCAAGGAGTAGGCATGTACAGATCGCTTCTGGGACCCCAAAATATCGAATTTTCTGGTGTTTTGAACCTGAATTAGGGATATACACGGGTACAGAAGATGCATACACATAATGACTTTGGGCACATAAAATATCGATTTTCAGCATGTTTTGGGCCTGTATTTTAAAAACACTCTAACACGGAGTGTGCACGTACAGATCGCTTCTGGGACCCAAAAATATTGAATTTTCGGGTGTTTTGAGCATGAATTTGAGATATAAACGGGTACTGAAGATGCATGCACATATCGACTTTGGGCCCGTAAAATATCGATTTTGAGTATGTTTTGGGCCAGTATTTTAAAAATACTCTAACACGGAGTAGACATGTACAGATCACTTTTGGGACCCAAAAATATCGAATTTTCGGGTGTTTTGAGCCTGAATTTAAGATATAAACGGGTACAGAAGATGCATACACATATTGACTTTGGGCAGCTAAAATATCGATTTTCAGCATGTTTTAGGCCTGTAATTTAAAAATACTCTAACACGGAGTATGCATGTACAGATGGCTTTTGGGGTCCAAAAATATCGAATATTTGGGTGTTTTGAGCCTGAATTTGAGACATAAACGGGTACAGAAGATGCATGCACATATTGACTTTGGGCACCCAAAATATCGATTTTGAGCATATTTTGGGCCTGTAGTTTTAAAATACTCTAAAACGGAGTAGACACGTACAGATCGCTTCTGGGACACAAAAATATCGAATTTTTGGGTGTTCTGAGCCTGAATTTGAGATATAAACGGGTACAGAAGATGCATGCACATATCGACTTTGGGCACCCAAAATATCGATTTTTAGCATATTCTGAGCCTCTATTTTGAAAACATTCTAGCACTGAGTAGGCATGTACAGATCGCTTCTGGGACCAAAAAATATTGAATTTTCGGGTGTTTTGAGCCTGAATTTGAGATATAACCGGGTACAGAGAATGCATACACATATTGACTTTGTGCACCTAAAATATCAATTTTCAGCATGTTTTGGGCCTGAATTTTAAAAACACTCTAACACGGAGTGTGCACGTACAGATCGCTTCTGGGACCCAAAAATATTGAATTTTCGGGTGTTTTGAGCATGAATTTGAGATATAAACGGGTACAGAAGATACATGCACATATCGACTTTTTGCACTTAAAATATCGATTTTGAGCATGTTTTGGGTCTGTATCTTGAAAACATTCTAGCAAGGAGTAGGCATGTTCAGATCGCTTCTGGGACCCAAAAATATCGAATTTTCTGGTGTTTTGAACCAGAATTAGGGATAAACACGGGTACAGAAGATGCATACACATATTGACTTTGGGCACATAAAATATCGATTTTGAGCATGTTTTGGGCCTGAATTTTTAAAATACTCTAACACTGAGTAGACACGTACAGATCGCTTCTGGGACCCAAATAAATCGAATTTTCGGGTGTTCTGACCCTGAATTTGAGATATGAACGGGTACAGAAGATGCATGCACATATCGACTTTGGGAACTTAAAACATCGATTTTAAGCATGTTTTGTGCCTGTATTTTAAAAATACTATAACACGGTGTAGACATGTACAGATCGCTTCTGGGACACAAAAATATCGATTTTTTGGGTGTTTTGAGCCTGAATTTGAGATATAAACGGGTACAGAAGATGCATGCACATATCGACATTTTGCACCTAAAATATCGATTTTGAGCATGTTTTGGGTCTGTATTATGAAAACTTTCTAGCAAGAAGTAGGCATGTACAGATTGCTTCTGGGACTCAAAAATATCGAATTTTCGAGTGTTTTGAACCTGAATTTGGGATATAGACGGGTACAGAAGATGCATACACATATTGACTTTGGGCAGCTAAAATATCGATTTACAGCATGTTTTAGGCCTGTATTTAAAAAATACTCTAACACGGAGTATGCATGTACAGATGGATTTTGGGACCCAAAAATATCGAATATTCGGGTGTTTTGAGTCTGAATTTGAGATATAAACGGGTACAGAAGATGAATGCACATATCGAATTTGGGCACCCAAAATATCGATTTTGAGCATGTTTTGAGCCTGTATTTTTAAAATACTCTAACACGGAGTAGACACGTACAGATCGCTTTTGGGACCCAAATAAATCGAATTTTCGGTTGTTCTGAGCCTGAATTTGAGATATGAACAGGTACAGAAGATGCATGCATATATCGACTTCGGGCACCTAAATTATCGATTTTGAGCATGTTTTGGGCCTGTATTTTTAAAATACTCAAACACGGTGTAGACATATACAGATTGCTTCTGGGACACAAAAATATCGATTTTTTGGGTGTTTTGAGCCTGAATTTGAGATATAAACGGGTACAGAAGATGCATGCACATATCGACTTTTCACACCTAAAATATCATTTTTGAGCATGTTTTAAGCCTGTATTTTAAAAACATTCTAGCACTGAGTAGGCATGTGCAGATCGCTGCTGGGACCCAAAAATATCGAATTTTCTGGTGTTTTGAACCAGAATTAGGGATAAACACGGGTACAGAAGATGCATACACATATTGACTTTGGGCACATAAAATATCGTTTTTCAGCATGTTTTGGGCCTGTATTTTAAAAACACTCTAACACGGAGTATGCACGTACAGATCGCTTCTGGGACCCAAAAACATTGAATTTTCGGGTGTTTTGAGCCTGAATTTGAGATATAAACGGGTACAGAAGATGCATGCACATATCGACTTTGGGCACCTAAAATATCGATTTTGAGCATGTTTTGGGTCTGTATTTTGAAAATACTCTAACACGGAGTATGCATGTACAGATCGGTTCTGGGACACAAAAATATCGATTTTTTGGGTGTTTTGAGCCTGAATTTGAGATATAAACGGGTACAGAAGATGCATGCACATATCGACTTTTCACACCTAAAATATCATTTTTCAGCATGTTTTGGGCCTGTATTTTAAAAACACTCTAACACGGAGTATGCACGTACAGATCGCTTCTGGGACCCAAAAACATTGAATTTTCGGGTGTTTTGAGCCTGAATTTGAGATATAAACGGGTACAGAAGATGCATGCACATATCGACTTTGGGCACCCAAAATATCGATTTTGAGCATGTTTTGGGCCTTAATTTTTAAAATACTCTAACACTGAGTAGACACGTACAGATCGCTTCTGGGACCCAAATAAATCGAATTTTCGGGTGTTCTGACCCTGAATTTGAGATATGAACGGGTACAGAAGATGCATGCACATATCGACTTTGGGCACTTAAAACATCGATTTTGAGCATGTTTCGGGCCTGTATTTTAAAAATACTATAACACGGTGTAGACATGTACAGATCGCTTCTGGGACACAAAAATATCGATTTTTTGGGTGTTTTGAGCCTGAATTTGAGATATAAACGGGTACAGAAGATGCATGCACATATCGACATTTTGCACATAAAATATCGATTTTGAGCATGTTTTGGGTCTGTATCATGAAAACTTTCTAGCAAGGAGTAGGCATGTACAGATTGCTTCTGGGAATCAAAAATATCGAATTTTCGAGTGTTTTGAACCTGAATTTGGGATATAGACGGGTACAGAAGATGCATACACATATTGACTTTGGGCAGCTAAAATATCGATTTACAGCATGTTTTAGGCCTGTATTTAAAAAATACTCTAACACGGAGTATGCATGTACAGATGGCTTTTGGGACCCAAAAATATCGAATATTCGGGTGCTTTGAGTCTGAATTTGAGATATAAACAGGTACAGAAGATGCATGCACATATCGACTTTTGGCACCTAAAATATCGATTTTGAGCATGTTTTGGGCCCGTATTTTGAAAATACTCAAACACGGTGTAGACATATACAGATCGCTTCTGGGACACAAAAATATCGAATTTTCGGTTGTTCTGAGCCTGAATTTGAGATATGAACAGGTACAGAAGATGCATGCATATATCGACTTCAGGCATCTAAAATATCGATTTTTAGTATGTTTTGGGCGTATAATTTGAAAATATTCAAACACGGTGTAGACATATACAGATCGCTTCTGGGACCCAAAAAAATTGAATTTTCGGGTATTTTGAGCCTGAATTTGAGATATAAACGGGTACAGAAGATGCATGCACATATCGACTTTGGGCACCCAAAATATCGATTTTGAGCATGTTTTGGGCCTGAATTTTTAAAATACTCTAACACTGAGTAGACACGTACAGATCGCTTCTGGGACCCAAATAAATCGAATTTTCGGGTGTTCTGAGCCTGAATTTGAGATATGAACGGGTACAGAAGATGCATGCACATATCGACTTTGGGCACTTAAAACATCGATTTTGAGCATGTTTTGGGCCTGTATTTTAAAAATACTATAACACGGTGTAGACATGTACAGATCGCTTCTGGGACACAAAAATATCGATTTTTTGGGTGTTTTGAGCCTGAATTTGAGATATAAACGGGTACAGAAGATGCATGCACATATCGACTTTTTGCACCTAAAATATCGATTTTGAGCATGTTTTGGGTCTGTATCATGAAAACTTTCTAGCAAGAAGTAGGCATGTACAGATTGCTTCTGGGACTCAAAAATATAGAATTTTCGAGTGTTTTGAACCTGAATTTGGGATATAGACGGGTACAGAAGATTCATACACATATTGACTTTGGGCAGCTAAAATATCGATTTACAGCATGTTTTAGGCCTGTATTTTAAAAATACTCTAACACGGAGTATGCATGTACAGATGGATTTTGGGACCCAAAAATATCGAATATTCGGGTGTTTTGAGTCTGAATTTGAGATATAAACGGGTACAGAAGATGAATGCACATATCGAATTTGGGCACCCAAAATATCGATTTTGAGCATGTTTTGGGCCTGTATTTTTAAAATACTCTAACACGGAGTAGACACGTACAGATCGCTTCTGGGACCCAAATAAATCGAATTTTCGGTTGTTCTGAGCCTGAATTTGAGATATGAACAGGTACAGAAGATTCATGCATATATCGACTTCGGGCACCTAAATTATCGATTTTGAGCATGTTTTGGGCCTGTATTTTGAAAATACTCAAACACGGTGTAGACATATACAGATCGCTTCTGGGACACAAAAATATAGATTTTAGGGGTTTTCTGAGCCTGAATTTGAGATATAAACGGGTACAGAAGATGCATGCACATATCGACTTTGGGCACCTAAAATATCGATTTTGAGCATGTTTTGGGCCTGTATTTTGAAAATACTCTAACACGGAGTATGCATGTACAGATCGCTTCTGGGACACAAAAATATCGATTTTTTGGGTGTTTTGAGCCTGAATTTGAGATATAAACGGGTACAGAAGATGCATGCACATATCGACTTTTCACACCAAAAATATAATTTTTGAGCATGTTTTAAGCCTGTATTTTAAAAACATTCTAGCACTGATTAGGCATGTGCAGATCGCTTCTGGAACCCAAAAATATCGAATTTTCTGGTGTTTTGAACCAGAATTAGGGATAAACACGGGTACAGAAGATGCATACACATATTGACTTTTAGCACATAAAATATCATTTTTCAGCATGTTTTGGGCCTGTATTTTAAAAACACTCTAACACGGAGTATGCACGTACAGATCGCTTCTGGGACCCAAAAACATTGAATTTTCGGGTGTTTTGAGCCTGAATTTGAGATATAAACGGGTACAGAAGATGCATGCACATATCGACTTTGGGCACCCAAAATATCGATTTTGAGCATGTTTTGAGCCTGTATTTTTAAAATACTCTAACACGGAGTAGACACGTACAGATCGCTTCTGAAACCCAAATAAATCGAATTTTAGGGTGTTCTGAGCCTGAATTTGAGATATGAACAGGTACAGAAGATGCATGCATATATCGACTTCAGGCACCTAAAATATCGATTTTGAGCATGTTTTGGGCCTGTATTTTGAAAATACTCAAACACGGAGTAGACACGTACAGATCGCTTCTGGGACCCAAATAAATCGAATTTTCGGTTGTTCTGAGCCTGAATTTGGGATATGAACAGGTACAGAAGATGCATGCATATATCGACTTCAGGCACCTAAAATATCGATTTTGAGCATGTTTTGGGCATGTATTTTGAAAATACTCAAACACGGTGTAGACATATACAGATCGCTTCTGGGACCCAAAAACATTGAATTTTCGGTTTTTTTGAGCCTGAATTTGAGATATAAACGGGTACAGAAGATGCATGCACATATCGACTTTGGGCACACAAAATATCGATTTTGAGCATGTTTTGGGCCTGAATTTTTAAAATACTCTAACACTGAGTAGACACGTACAGATCGCTTCTGGGACCCAAATAAATCGAATTTTCGGGTTTTCTGAGCCTGAATTTGAGATATGAACGGGTACAGAAGATGCATGCACATATCGACTTTGGGCACCTAAAATATCGATTTTGAGCATGTTTTGGGCTTGTATTTTAAAAATATTATAACACGGTGTAGACATGTACAGATCGCTTCTGGGACACAAAAATATCGATTTTTTGGGTGTTTTGAGCCTGAATTTGAGATATATACGGGTACAGAAGATGCATGCACATATCGACTTTTTGCAACTAAAATATTGATTTTGAGCATGTTTTGGGTCTGTATCATGAAAACTTTCTAGCAAGAAGTAGGCATGTACAGAATGCTTCTGGGACTCAAAAATATCGAATTTTCGAGTGTTTTGAACCTGAATTTGGGATATAGACGGGTACAGAAGATGCATACACATATTGACGTTGGGCAGCTAAAATATCGATTTACAGCATGTTTTAGGCCTGTATGTTAAAAATACTCTAACACGGAGTATGCATGTACAGATGGCTTTTGGGACCCAAAAATATCGAATATTCGGGTGTTTTGAGTCTGAATTTGAGATATAAACGGGTACAGGAGATGCATGCACATATCGTCTTTGGGCACCCAAAATATCGATTTTGAGCATGTTTTGAGCCTGTATTTTTAAAATACTCTAACACGGAGTAGACACGTACAGATCGCTTCTGGGACCCAAATAAATCGAATTTTCGGGTGTTCTGAGCCTGAATTTGAGATATGAACGGGTACAGAAGATGCATGCACATATCGACTTTGGGCACTTAAAACATCGATTTTGAGCATGTTTTGGGCCTGTATTTTAAAAATACTATAACACGGTGTAGACATGTACAGATCGCTTCTGGGACACAAAAATATCGATTTTTTTGGTGTTTTGAGCCAGAATTTGAGATATATACGGGTACAGAAGATGCATGCACATATCGACTTTGGCACCCAAAATATCGATTTTTAGTATGTTTTGGGCGTATAATTTGAAAATATTCTAGCACTGAGTACAGATCGCTTCTGGGACCCAAAAATATCGAATTTTCGGGTGTTTTGAGCCAGAAATTGGGATATAACCGGGTACAGAGGATGCATGCACATATCGACTTTTTGCACCTAAAATATCGATTTTGAGCATGTTTTGGGTCTGTATCTTGAAAAAATTCTAGCAAGGAGTAGGTATGTACAGATCGCTTCTGGGACCCAAAATTATCGAATTTTCTGGTGTTTTGAACCTGAATTTGGGATATAGACGGATACCGAAGATGCTTGCACATATCGACTTTTTGCACCTAAAATATCAATTTTGAGCATCTTTTGGGCCTGTATTTTGAAAATACTCTAACACGGAGTAGGCATGTACAGATCGCTTCTGGGACCCAAAAATATCGATTTTTTGGGTGTTTTGAGCCTGAATTTGAGATATAAACGGGTACAGAAGATGCATGCACATATCGACTTTTCACACCAAAAATATAATTTTTGAGCATGTTTTAAGCCTGTATTTTAAAAACATTCTAGCACTGAGTAGGCATGTGCAGATCGCTTCTGGGACCCAAAAATATTGAATTTTCTGGTGTTTTGAACCAGAATTAGGGATAAACACGGGTACAGAAGATGCATACACATATTGACTTTTAGCACATAAAATATCATTTTTCAGCATGTTTTGGGCCTGTATTTTAAAAACACTCTAACACGGAGTATGCACGTACAGATCGCTTCTGGGACCCAAAAACATTGAATTTTCGGGTGTTTTGAGCCTGAATTTGAGATATAAACGGGTACAGAAGATGCATGCACATATCGACTTTGGGCACCCAAAATATCGATTTTGAGCATGTTTTGAGCCTGTATTTTTAAAATACTCTAACACGGAGTAGACACGTACAGATCGCTTCTGAAACCCAAATAAATCGAATTTTAGGGTGTTCTGAGCCTGAATTTGAGATATGAACAGGTACAGAAGATGCATGCATATATCGACTTCAGGCACCTAAAATATCGATTTTGAGCATGTTTTGGGCCTGTATTTTGAAAATACTCAAACACGGAGTAGACACGTACAGATCGCTTCTGGGACCCAAATAAATCGAATTTTCGGTTGTTCTGAGCCTGAATTTGAGATATGAACAGGTACAGAAGATGCATGCATATATCGACTTCAGGCACCTAAAATATCGATTTTGAGCATGTTTTGGGCATGTATTTTGAAAATACTCAAACACGGTGTAGACATATACAGATCACTTCTGGGACCCAAAAACATTGAATTTTCGGGTTTTTTGAGCCTGAATTTGAGATATAAACGGGTACAGAAGATGCATGCACATATCGACTTTGGGCACCCAAAATATCGATTTTGAGCATGTTTTGGGCCTGAATTTTTAAAATACTCTAACACTGAGTAGACACGTACAGATCGCTTCTGGGACCCAAATAAATCGAATTTTCGGGTGTTCTGAGCCTGAATTTGAGATATGAACGGGTACAGAAGATGCATGCACATATCGACTTTGGGCACTTAAAACATCGATTTTGATCATGTTTTGGGCTTGTATTTTAAAAATACTATAACACGGTGTAGACATGTACAGATCGCTTCTGGGACACAAAAATATCGATTTTTTGGGTGTTTTGAGCCTGAATTTGAGATATATACGGGTACAGAAGATCCATGCACATATCGACTTTTTGCAACTAAAATATTGATTTTGAGCATGTTTTGGGTCTGTATCATGAAAACTTTCTAGCAAGAAGTAGGCATGTACAGAATGCTTCTGGGACTCAAAAATATCGAATTTTCGAGTGTTTTGAACCTGAATTTGGGATATAGACGGGTACAGAAGATGCATACACATATTGACTTTGGGCAGCTAAAATATCGATTTACAGCATGTTTTAGGCCTGTATGTTAAAAATACTCTAACACGGAGTATGCATGTACAGATGGCTTTTGGGACCCAAAAATATCGAATATTCGGGTGTTTTGAGTCTGAATTTGAGATATAAACGGGTACAGGAGATGCATGCACATATCGTCTTTGGGCACCCAAAATATCGATTTTGAGCATGTTTTGAGCCTGTATTTTTAAAATACTCTAACACGGAGTAGACACGTACAGATCGCTTCTGGGACACAAAAATATCGATTTTTTGGGTGTTTTGAGCCAGAATTTGAGATATATACGGGTACAGAAGATGCATGCACATATCGACTTTGGCACCCAAAATATCGATTTTTAGTATGTTTTGGGCGTATAATTTGAAAATATTCTAGCACTGAGTACAGATCGCTTCTGGGACCCAAAAATATCGAATTTTCGGGTGTTTTGAGCCAGAAATTGGGATATAACCGGGTACAGAGGATGCATGCACATATCGACTTTTTGCACCTAAAATATCGATTTTGATCATGTTTTGGGTCTGTATCTTGAAAAAATTCTAGCAAGGAGTAGGTATGTACAGATCGCTTCTGGGACCCAAAATTATCGAATTTTCTGGTGTTTTGAACCTGAATTTGGGATATAGACGGATACCGAAGATGCTTGCACATATCGACTTTTTGCACCTAAAATATCAATTTTGAGCATCTTTTGGGCCTGTATTTTGAAAATACTCTAACACGGAGTAGGCATGTACAGATCGCTTCTGGGACCCAAAAATATCGACTTTTTGGGTGTTTTGAGCCTGAATTTGAGATATAAACGGGTACAGAAGATGCATGCACATATCGACTTTTCACACCAAAAATATAATTTTTGAGCATGTTTTAAGCCTGTATTTTAAAAACATTCTAGCACTGAGTAGGCATGTGCAGATCGCTTCTGGGACCCAAAAATATCGAATTTTCTGGTGTTTTGAACCAGAATTAGGGATAAACACGGGTACAGAAGATGCATACACATATTGACTTTTAGCACATAAAATATCATTTTTCAGCATGTTTTGGGCCTGTATTTTAAAAACACTCTAACACGGAGTATGCACGTACAGATCGCTTCTGGGACCCAAAAACATTGAATTTTCGGGTGTTTTGAGCCTGAATTTGAGATATAAACGGGTACAGAAGATGCATGCACATATCGACTTTGGGCACCCAAAATATCGATTTTGAGCATGTTTTGAGCCTGTATTTTTAAAATACTCTAACACGGAGTAGACACGTACAGATCGCTTCTGAAACCCAAATAAATCGAATTTTAGGGTGTTCTGAGCCTGAATTTGAGATATGAACAGGTACAGAAGATGCATGCATATATCGACTTCAGGCACCTAAAATATCGATTTTGAGCATGTTTTGGGCCTGTATTTTGAAAATACTCAAACACGGAGTAGACACGTACAGATCGCTTCTGGGACCCAAATAAATCGAATTTTCGGTTGTTCTGAGCCTGAATTTGAGATATGAACAGGTACAGAAGATGCATGCATATATCGACTTCAGGCACCTAAAATATCGATTTTGAGCATGTTTTGGGCATGTATTTTGAAAATACTCAAACACGGTGTAGACATATACAGATCGCTTCTGGGACCCAAAAACATTGAATTTTCGGGTTTTTTGAGCCTGAATTTGAGATATAAACGGGTACAGAAGATGCATGCACATATCGACTTTGGGCACCCAAAATATCGATTTTGAGCATGTTTTGGGCCTGAATTTTTAAAATACTCTAACACTGAGTAGACACGTACAGATCGCTTCTGGGACCCAAATAAATCGAATTTTCGGGTTTTCTGAGCCTGAATTTGAGATATGAACGGGTACAGAAGATGCATGCACATATCGACTTTGGGCACTTAAAACATCGATTTTGAGCATGTTTTGGGCTTGTATTTTAAAAATACTATAACACGGTGTAGACATGTACAGATCGCTTCTGGGACACAAAAATATCGATTTTTTGGGTGTTTTGAGCCAGAATTTGAGATATATACGGGTACAGAAGATGCATGCACATATCGACTTTGGCACCCAAAATATCGATTTTTAGTATGTTTTGGGCGTATAATTTGAAAATATTCTAGCACTGAGTACAGATCGCTTCTGGGACCCAAAAATATCGAATTTTCGGGTGTTTTGAGCCAGAAATTGGGATATAACCGGGTACAGAGGATGCATGCACATATCGACTTTTTGCACCTAAAATATCGATTTTGAGCATGTTTTGGGTCTGTATCTTGAAAAAATTCTAGCAAGGAGTAGGTATGTACAGATCGCTTCTGGGACCAAAAATTATCGAATTTTCTGGTGTTTTGAACCTGAATTTGGGATATAGACGGATACCGAAGATGCTTGCACATATCGACTTTTTGCACCTAAAATATCAATTTTGAGCATCTTTTGGGCCTGTATTTTGAAAATACTCTAACACGGAGTAGGCATGTACAGATCGCTTCTGGGACCCAAAAATATCGATTTTTTGGGTGTTTTGAGCCTGAATTTGAGATATAAACGGGTACAGAAGATGCATGCACATATCGACTTTTCACACCAAAAATATAATTTTTGAGCATGTTTTAAGCCTGTATTTTAAAAACATTCTAGCACTGAGTAGGCATGTGCAGATCGCTTCTGGGACCCAAAAATATCAAATTTTCTGGTGTTTTGAACCAGAATTAGGGATAAACACGGGTACAGAAGATGCATACACATATTGACTTTTAGCACATAAAATATCATTTTTCAGCATGTTTTGGGCCTGTATTTTAAAAACACTCTAACACGGAGTATGCACGTACAGATCGCTTCTGGGACCCAAAAACATTGAATTTTCGGGTGTTTTGAGCCTGAATTTGAGATATAAACGGGTACAGAAGATGCATGCACATATCGACTTTGGGCACCCAAAATATCGATTTTGAGCATGTTTTGAGCCTGTATTTTTAAAATACTCTAACACGGAGTAGACACGTACAGATCGCTTCTGAAACCCAAATAAATCGAATTTTAGGGTGTTCTGAGCCTGAATTTGAGATATGAACAGGTACAGAAGATGCATGCATATATCGACTTCAGGCACCTAAAATATCGATTTTGAGCATGTTTTGGGCCTGTATTTTGAAAATACTCAAACACGGAGTAGACACGTACAGATCGCTTCTGGGACCCAAATAAATCGAATTTTCGGTTGTTCTGAGCCTGAATTTGAGATATGAACAGGTACAGAAGATGCATGCATATATCGACTTCAGGCACCTAAAATATCGATTTTGAGCATGTTTTGGGCATGTATTTTGAAAATACTCAAACACGGTGTAGACATATACAGATCGCTTCTGGGACCCAAAAACATTGAATTTTCGGGTTTTTTGAGCCTGAATTTGAGATATAAACGGGTACAGAAGATGCATGCACATATCGACTTTGGGCACCCAAAATATCGATTTTGAGCATGTTTTGGGCCTGAATTTTTAAAATACTCTAACACTGAGTAGACACGTACAGATCGCTTCTGGGACCCAAATAAATCGAATTTTCGGGTGTTCTGAGCCTGAATTTGAGATATGAACGGGTACAGAAGATGCATGCACATATCGACTTTGGGCACTTAAAACATCGATTTTGAGCATGTTTTGGGCTTGTATTTTAAAAATACTATAACACGGTGTAGACATGTACAGATCGCTTCTGGGACACAAAAATATCGATTTTTTGGGTGTTTTGAGCCTGAATTTGAGATATATACGGGTACAGAAGATGCATGCACATATCGACTTTTTGCAACTAAAATATTGATTTTGAGCATGTTTTGGGTCTGTATCATGAAAACTTTCTAGCAAGAAGTAGGCATGTACAGAATGCTTCTGGGACTCAAAAATATCGAATTTTCGAGTGTTTTGAACCTGAATTTGGGATATAGACGGGTACAGAAGATGCATACACATATTGACTTTGGGCAGCTAAAATATCGATTTACAGCATGTTTTAGGCCTGTATGTTAAAAATACTCTAACACGGAGTATGCATGTACAGATGGCTTTTGGGACCCAAAAATATCGAATATTCGGGTGTTTTGAGTCTGAATTTGAGATATAAACGGGTACAGGAGATGCATGCACATATCGTCTTTGGGCACCCAAAATATCGATTTTGAGCATGTTTTGAGCCTGTATTTTTAAAATACTCTAACACGGAGTAGACACGTACAGATCGCTTCTGGGACCCAAATAAATCGAATTTTCGGGTGTTCTGAGCCTGAATTTGAGATATGAACGGGTACAGAAGATGCATGCACATATCGACTTTGGGCACTTAAAACATCGATTTTGAGCATGTTTTGGGCCTGTATTTTAAAAATACTATAACACGGTGTAGACATGTACAGATCGCTTCTGGGACACAAAAATATCGATTTTTTGGGTGTTTTGAGCCAGAATTTGAGATATATACGGGTACAGAAGATGCATGCACATATCGACTTTGGCACCCAAAATATCGATTTTTAGTATGTTTTGGGCGTATAATTTGAAAATATTCTAGCACTGAGTACAGATCGCTTCTGGGACCCAAAAATATCGAATTTTCGGGTGTTTTGAGCCAGAAATTGGGATATAACCGGGTACAGAGGATGCATGCACATATCGACTTTTTGCACCTAAAATATCGATTTTGATCATGTTTTGGGTCTGTATCTTGAAAAAATTCTAGCAAGGAGTAGGTATGTACAGATCGCTTCTGGGACCCAAAATTATCGAATTTTCTGGTGTTTTGAACCTGAATTTGGGATATAGACGGATACCGAAGATGCTTGCACATATCGACTTTTTGCACATAAAATATCAATTTTGAGCATCTTTTGGGCCTGTATTTTGAAAATACTCTAACACGGAGTAGGCATGTACAGATCGCTTCTGGGACCCAAAAATATCGATTTTTTGGGTGTTTTGAGCCTGAATTTGAGATATAAACGGGTACAGAAGATGCATGCACATATCGACTTTTCACACCAAAAATATAATTTTTGAGCATGTTTTAAGCCTGTATTTTAAAAACATTCTAGCACTGAGTAGGCATGTGCAGATCGCTTCTGGGACCCAAAAATATCGAATTTTCTGGTGTTTTGAACCAGAATTAGGGATAAACACGGGTACAGAAGATGCATACACATATTGACTTTTAGCACATAAAATATCATTTTTCAGCATGTTTTGGGCCTGTATTTTAAAAACACTCTAACACGGAGTATGCACGTACAGATCGCTTCTGGGACCCAAAAACATTGAATTTTCGGGTGTTTTGAGCCTGAATTTGAGATATAAACGGGTACAGAAGATGCATGCACATTTCGACTTTGGGCAGCTAAAATATCGATTTTCTGCATGTTTTAGGCCTATATTTTGAAAATACTCTAACACGGAGTAGACACGTACAGATCGCTTCTGGGACCCAAATTAATCGAATTTTCGGGTGTTCTGAGCCTGAATTTTAGATATGAACGGGTAAAGAAGATGCATGCACATATTGACTTTGGGCACATAAAATATAGATTTTCAGCATGTTTTGGGCCTGTATTTTGAAAATACATTAACATGGAGTAGGCATGTACAGGTCGCTTCTGGGACCCAAAAATATGGAATTTTCTGGTGTTTTGAGCCTGAATTTGAGATATAAACGGGTACAGAAGATGCATGCACATATCAACTTTTTACACCTAAAATATCGATTTATAGCATGTTTTAAGCCTGTATTTTAAAAACATTCTAGCACTGAGTAGGCATGTGCAGATCGCTTAAGGGACCCAAAAATATCGAATTTTCGGAGTTTTGAGCCTGAATTTGAGATATAAACGGGTACAGAAGATGCATGCACATATCGACTTTGGGCACCCAAAATATCGATTTTGAGCATGTTTTGGGCCTGTAATTTTAAAATACTCTAACACTGAGTAGACACGTACAGATCGCTTCTGGGACCCAAATAAATCGAATTTTTGGGTGTTCTGAGCCTGAATTTGAGATATGAACGGGTACAGAAGATTCATGCACATATCGACTTTGGGCACCTAAAACATCGATTTTGAGCATGTTTTGGGCCTGTATTTTTAAAATACTATAACACTGTGTAGACATGTACAGATCGCTTCTGGGACACAAAAATATCGATTTTAGGGTTTTTTGAGTCTGAATTTGAGATATAAACGGGTACAGAAGAGGCATGCACATATCGACTTTTTGCACCTAAAATATCGATTTTGAGCATGTTTTGGGTCTGTATCATGAAAACTTTCTAGCAAGAAGTAGGCATGTACAGATTGCTTCTGGGACTCAAAAATATCGAATTTTCAAGTGTTTTGAACCTGAATTTGGGATATAAACGGGTACAGAAGATGCATACACATATTGACTTTGGGCAGCTAAAATATCGATTTTGAGCATGTTTTGGGCCTGTATTTTGAAAATACTCAAACACGGTGTAGACATGTACAGATCGCTTCTGGGACACAAAAATATCGATTTTTTGGGTGTTTTGAGACTGAATTTGAGATATAAACGGGTACAGAAGATGCATGCACATATCGACTTTGGCACCCAAAATATCGATTTTTAGTATGTTTTGGGCGTATAATTTGAAAATATTCTAGCACTGAGTAGGCATGTACAGATCGCTTCTGGGACCCAAAAATATCGAATTTTCGGGTGGTTTGAGCTAGAAATTGGGATATAGACGGATACCGAAGATGCATACACATATTGACTTTGGGCAGCTAAAATATCGATTTTGAGCATGTTTTGGGTCTGTATCTTGAAAACATTCTAGCAAGAAGTAGGCATGTACAGATTGCTTCTTGGACCCAAAAATATCGAATTTTCGAGTGTTTTGAACCTGAATTTGGAATATAGACGGGTACAGAAGATGCATACACATATTGACTTTGGGCAGCTAAAATATCGATTTTCAGCATGTTTTAGGCCTGTATTTTGAAAATACTCTAACACGGAGTATGCATGTACACATTGCTTTTGGGACCCAAAAATATCGAATATTCGTGTGTTTTGAGTCTGAATTTGAGATATAAACAGCTACAGAAGATGCATGCACATATCGACTTTGGGCGCCCAAAATATCGATTTTGAGCATGTTTTGGGCTGTATTTTTAAAATACTCTAACACTGAGTAGACACGTAGAGATCGCTTCTGGAACCCAAATAAATCGAATTTTCGGGTGTTCTGAGCCTGAATTTGAGATATGAACGGATACAGAAGATGCATACACATATTGACTATGGGCACCTAAAATATAGATTTTTGGCATGTTTTGGGCCTGTATTTTGAAAATACATTAACACGGAGTAGGCATGTACAGATCGCTTCTGGGACACTAAAATATCGACTTTTCGGGTGTTTTAAGCCTGAATTTGAGATATAAACGGGTACAGAAGATGCATGCACATATCGACTTTTCACACCTAAAATATCGATTTTGAGCATGTTTTGAGTCTGTATTTTTAAAATACTCTAACACTGAGTAGACACGTACAGATCGCTTCTGGGACCCAAATAAATCGAATTTTTGGGTGTTCTGAGCCTGAATTTGAGATATGAACGGGTACAGAAGATTCATGCACATATCGACTTTGGGCACCTAAAACATCGATTTTGAGCATGTTTTGGGCCTGTATTTTTAAAATACTATAACACTGTGTAGACATGTACAGATCGCTTCTGGGACACAAAAATATCGATTTTAGGGTGTTTTGAGTCTGAATTTGAGATATAAACGGGTACAGAAGAGGCATGCACATATCGACTTTTTGCACCTAAAATATCGATTTTGAGAATGTTTTGGGTCTGTATCATGAAAACTTTCTAGCAAGAAGTAGGCATGTACAGATTGCTTCTGGGACTCAAAAATATCGAATTTTCAAGTGTTTTGAACCTGAATTTGGGATATAAACGGGTACAGAAGATGCATACACATATTGACTTTGGGCAGCTAAAATATCGATTTACAGCATGTTTTAGGCCTTTATATTAAAAATACTCTAACACGGAGTATGCATGTACAGATGGCTTTTGGGACCCAAAAATATCGAATATTCGGGTGTTTTGAGTCTGAATTTGAGATATAAACGGATACAGAAGATGCATGCACATATCGACTTTGGGCACCCAAAATATCGATTTTGAGCATGCTTTGAGCCTGTATTTTTAAAATACTCTAACACGGAGTAGACAAGTACAGATCGCTTCTGGGACCCAAATAAATCGAATTTTCGGTTTTTCTGAGCCTGAATTTGAGATATGAACAGGTACAGAAAATGCATGCACATATCGACTTCGGGCACCTAAAATATCGATTTTGAGCATGTTTTGGGCCTGTATTTTGAAAATACTCAAACACTGTGTAGACATGTACAGATCATTTCTGGGACACAAAAATATCGATTTTTTGGGTGTTTTGAGACTGAATTTGAGATATAAACGGGTACAGAAGATGCATGCACATTTCGACTTTTTGCACCTAAAATATCGATTTTGAGCATGTTTTGGGTCTGTATCTTGAAAACATTCTAGCAAGAAGTAGGCATGTACAGATTGCTTCTGGGACCCAAAAATATCGAATTTTCGAGTGTTTTGAACCTGAATTTGGGATATAGACGGGTACAGAAGATGCATACACATATTGACTTTGGGCAGCTAAAATATCGATTTTCTGCATGTTTTAGGCCTGTATTTTGAAAATACTCTAACACGGAGTATGCATGTACACATTGCTTTTGGGACCCAAAAATATCGAATATTCGGGTGTTTTGAGCCTGAATTTGAGATATGAACGGATACAGAAGATGCATACACATATTGACTTTGGGCACCTAAAATATAGATTTTCGGCATGTTTTGGGCCTGTATTTTTAAAATACTCTAACACTGAGTAGACACGTACAGATCGCTTCTGGGACCCAAATAAATCGAATTTTTGGGTGTTCTGAGCCTGAATTTGAGATATGAACGGGTACAGAAGATTCATGCACATATCGACTTTGGGCACCTAAAACATCGATTTTGAGCATGTTTTGGGCCTGTATATTTAAAATACTATAACACTGTGTAGACATGTACAGATCGCTTCTGGGACACAAAAATATCGATTTTAGGGTTTTTTGAGTCTGAATTTGAGATATAAACGGGTACAGAAGAGGCATGCACATATCGACTTTTTGCACCTAAAATATCGATTTTGAGCATGTTTTGGGTCTGTATCATGAAAACTTTCTAGCAAGAAGTAGGCATGTACAGATTGCTTCTGGGACTCAAAAATATCGAATTTTCAAGTGTTTTGAACCTGAATTTGGGATATAAACGGGTACAGAAGATGCATACACATATTGACTTTGGGCAGCTAAAATATCGATTTTGAGCATGTTTTGGGCCTGTATTTTGAAAATACTCAAACACGGTGTAGACATGTACAGATCGCTTCTGGGACACAAAAATATCGATTTTTTGGGTGTTTTGAGACTGAATTTGAGATATAAACGGGTACAGAAGATGCATGCACATATCGACTTTGGCACCCAAAATATCGATTTTTAGTATGTTTTGGGCGTATAATTTGAAAATATTCTAGCACTGAGTAGGCATGTACAGATCGCTTCTGGGACCCAAAAATATCGAATTTTCGGGTGGTTTGAGCTAGAAATTGGGATATAGACGGATACCGAAGATGCATACACATATTGACTTTGGGCAGCTAAAATATCGATTTTGAGCATGTTTTGGGTCTGTATCTTGAAAACATTCTAGCAAGAAGTAGGCATGTACAGATTGCTTCTTGGACCCAAAAATATCGAATTTTCGAGTGTTTTGAACCTGAATTTGGAATATAGACGGGTACAGAAGATGCATACACATATTGACTTTGGGCAGCTAAAATATCGATTTTCAGCATGTTTTAGGCCTGTATTTTGAAAATACTCTAACACGGAGTATGCATGTACACATTGCTTTTGGGACCCAAAAATATCGAATATTCGTGTGTTTTGAGTCTGAATTTGAGATATAAACAGGTACAGAAGATGCATGCACATATCGACTTTGGGCGCCCAAAATATCGATTTTGAGCATGTTTTGGGCTGTATTTTTAAAATACTCTAACACTGAGTAGACACGTAGAGATCGCTTCTGGAACCCAAATAAATCGAATTTTCGGGTGTTCTGAGCCTGAATTTGAGATATGAACGGATACAGAAGATGCATACACATATTGACTATGGGCACCTAAAATATAGATTTTTGGCATGTTTTGGGCCTGTATTTTGAAAATACATTAACACGGAGTAGGCATGTACAGATCGCTTCTGGGACACTAAAATATCGACTTTTCGGGTGTTTTAAGCCTGAATTTGAGATATAAACGGGTACAGAAGATGCATGCACATATCGACTTTTCACACCTAAAATATCGATTTTGAGCATGTTTTGAGTCTGTATTTTTAAAATACTCTAACACTGAGTAGACACGTACAGATCGCTTCTGGGACCCAAATAAATCGAATTTTTGGGTGTTCTGAGCCTGAATTTGAGATATGAACGGGTACAGAAGATTCATGCACATATCGACTTTGGGCACCTAAAACATCGATTTTGAGCATGTTTTGGGCCTGTATTTTTAAAATACTACAACACTGTGTAGACATGTACAGATCGCTTCTGGGACACAAAAATATCGATTTTAGGGTGTTTTGAGTCTGAATTTGAGATATAAACGGGTACAGAAGAGGCATGCACATATCGACTTTTTGCACCTAAAATATCGATTTTGAGAATGTTTTGGGTCTGTATCATGAAAACTTTCTAGCAAGAAGTAGGCATGTACAGATTGCTTCTGGGACTCAAAAATATCGAATTTTCAAGTGTTTTGAACCTGAATTTGGGATATAAACGGGTACAGAAGATGCATACACATATTGACTTTGGGCAGCTAAAATATCGATTTACAGCATGTTTTAGGCCTTTATATTAAAAATACTCTAACACGGAGTATGCATGTACAGATGGCTTTTGGGACCCAAAAATATCGAATATTCGGGTGTTTTGAGTCTGAATTTGAGATATGAACGGATACAGAAGATGCATACACATATTGACTTTGGGCACCTAAAATATAGATTTTCGGCATGTTTTGGGCCTGTATTTTGAAAATACATTAACAAGGAGTAGGCATGTACAGATCATTTCTGGGACACTAAAATATCGACTTTTCGGGTGTTTTGAGCCTGAATTTGAGATATAAACTGGTACAGAAGATGCATGCACATATCGACTTTTCACACCTAAAATATCGATTTATAGCATGTTTTAAGCCTGTATTTTAAAAACATTCTAGCACTGAGTAGGCATGTGCAGATCGCTTATGGGACCCAAAAATATCGAATTTTCGGAGTTTTGAGCCAGAAATTGGGATATAACCGGGTACAGAGGATGCATTCACATATTGACTTTGGGCAGCTAAAATATCGATTTACAGCATGTTTTAGGCCTGTATTTTAAAAATACTCTAACACGGAGTATGCATGTACAGATGGCTTTTATGACCCAAAAATATCGAATATTAGGATGTTTTGAGTCTGAATTTGAGATATAAACGGGTACAGAAGATGCATGCACATATCGACTTTGGGCACCCAAAATATCGATTTTGAGCATGTTTTGAGCCTGTATTTTTAAAATACTCTAACACGTAGTAGACACGTACAAATCGCTTCTGGGACCCAAATAAATCGAATTTTCGGTTGTTCTGAGCCTGAATTTGAGATATGAACAGGTACAGAAGATGCATGCACATATCGACTTCGGGCACCTAAAATATCGATTTTGAGCATGTTTTGGGCCTGTATTTTGAAAATACTCAAAAACGGTGTAGACATGTACAGATCATTTCTGGGACACAAAAATATCGATTTTTTGTGTGTTTTGAGCCTGAATTTGAGATATGAACGGATACAGAAGATGCATACACATATTGACTTTGGGCACTTAAAATATAGATTTTCGGCATGTTTTGGGCCTGTATTTTGAAAATACTTTAACACGGAGTAGGCATGTACAGATCATTTCTGGGACACTAAAATATCGACTTTTCGGGTGTTTTAAGCCTGAATTTGAGATATAAACGGGTACAGAAGATGCATGCACATATCGACTTTTCACACCTAAAATATCGATTTATAGCATGTTTTAAGCCTGTATTTTAAAAACATTCTAGCACTGAGTAGGCATGTGCAGATCGCTTAAGGGACCCAAAAATATCGAATTTTCGGAGTTTTGAGCCAGAAATTGGGATATAACCGGGTACAGAGGTTGCATGCACATATTGACTTTGGGCAGCTAAAATATCGATTTACAGCATGTTTTAGGCCTGTATTTTAAAAATACTCTAACACGGAGTATGCATGTACAGATGGCTTTTGGGACCCAAAAATATCGAATATTCGGGTGTTTTGAGTCTGAATTTGAGATATAAACGGGTACAGAAGAGGCATGCACATATCGACTTTGGGCACCCAAAATATCGATTTTGAGCATGTTTTGAGCCTGTATTTTTAAAATACTCTAACACGGAGTAGACACGTACAAATCGCTTCTGGGACCCAAATAAATCGAATTTTCGGTTGTTCTGAGCCTGAATTTGAGATATAAACGGGTACAGAAGATACATGCACATTTCGACTTTTTGCACCTAAAATATCGATTTTGAGCATGTTTTGGGTCTGTATCTTGAAAACATTCTAGCAAGAAGTAGGCATGTACAGATTGCTTCTGGGACCCAAAAATATCGAATTTTCAAGTGTTTTGAACCTGAATTTGGGATATAGACGGGTACAGAAGATGAATACACATATTGACTTTGGGCAGCTTAAATATCGATTTTCTGCATGTTTTAGGCCTGTATTTTAAAAATACTCTAACACGGAGTATGCATGTACACATTGCTTTTGGGACCCAAAAATATCGAATATTTGGGTGTTTTGAGTCTGAATTTGAGATATAAACGGGTACAGAAGATGCATGCATATATCGACTTTGGGCACCCAAAATACCGATTTTGAGCATGTTTTGGGACTGAATTTTTAAAATACTCTAACACTGAGTAGACACGTACAAATCGCTTCTGGGACCCAAATAAATCGAATTTTCGGTTGTTCTGAGCCTGAATTTGAGATATGAACAGGTACAGAAGATGCATGCACATATCGACTTCGGGCACCTAAAATATCGATTTTGAGCATGTTTTGGGCCTGTATTTTGAAAATACTCAAACACGGTGTAGACATGTACAGATCATTTCTGGGACACAAAAATATCGATTTTTTGGGTGTTTTGAGCCAGAATTTGAGATATAAACGGGTACAGAAGATGCATGCACATATCGACTTTGGCACCCAAAATATCGATTTTTAGTATGTTTTGGGCGTATAATTTGAAAATATTCTAGCACTGAGTAGGCATGTACAGATCGCTTCTGGGACCCAAAAATATCGAATTTTCGGGTGTTTTGAGCCAGAAATTGGGATATAGACGGATACCGAAGATGCATACACATATTGACTTTTGGCAGCTAAAATATCGATTTTGAGCATGTTTTAGGTCTGTATCTTGAAAACATTCTAGCAAGAAGTAGGCATGTACAGATTGCTTCTTGGACCCAAAAATATCGAATTTTCGAGTGTTTTGAACCTGAATTTGGGATATAGACGGGTACAGAAGATGCATACACATATTGACTTTGGGCAGCTAAAATATCGATTTTCAGCATGTTTTAGGCCTGTATTTTGAAAATACTCTAACACGGAGTATGCATGTACACATTGCTTTTGGGACCCAAAAATATCGAATATTCGGGTGTTTTGAGTCTGAATTTGAGATATAAACAGGTACAGAAGATGCATGCACATATCGACTTTGGGCGCCCAAAATATCGATTTTGAGCATGTTTTGGGCCTGTATTTTTAAAATACTCTAACACTGAGTAGACACGTACAGATCGCTTCTGGAACCCAAATAAATCGAATTTTCGGGTGTTCTGAGCCTGAATTTGAGATATGAACGGATACAGAAGATGCATACACATATTGACTTTGGGCACCTAAAATATAGATTTTCGGCATGTTTTGGGCCTGTATTTTGAAAATACATTAACACGGAGTAGGCATGTACAGATCGCTTCTGGGACACTAAAATATCGACTTTTCGGGTGTTTTAAGCCTGAATTTGAGATATAAACGGATACAGAAGATTCATGCACATATCGACTTTGGGCACCTAAAACATCGATTTTGAGCATGTTTTGGGCCTGTATTTTTAAAATACTATAACACTGTGTAGACATGTACAGATCGCTTCTGGGACACAAAAATAACTATTTTAGGGTGTTTTGAGTCTGAATTTGAGATATAAACGGGTACAGAAGAGGCATGCACATATAGACTTTTTGCACCTATAATATCGATTTTGAGCATGTTTTGGGTCTGTATCATGAAAACTTTCTAGCAAGAAGTAGGCATGTACAGATTGCTTCTGGGACTCAAAAATATCGAATTTTCGAGTGTTTTGAACCTGAATTTGAGATATAAACGGGTACAGAAGAGGCATGCACATATCGACTTTGGGCACCCAAAATATCGATTTTGAGCATGTTTTGAGCCTGTATTTTTAAAATACTCTAACACGGAGTAGACACGTACAAATCGCTTCTGGGACCCAAATAAATCGAATTTTCGGTTGTTCTGAGCCTGAATTTGAGATATGAACAGGTACAGAAGATGCATGCACATATCGACTTCGGGCACCTAAAATATCGATTTTGAGCACGTTTTGGGCCTGTATTTTGAAAATACTTTAACACGGTGTAGACATGTACAGATCATTTCTGGGACACAAAAATATTGATTTTTTGGGTGTTTTGAGCCTGAATTTGAGATATAAACGGGTACAGAAGATGCATGCACATTTCGACTTTTTGCACCAAAAATATCGATTTTGAGCATGTTTTGGGTCTGTATCTTGAAAACATTCTAGCAAGAAGTAGGCATGTACAGATTGCTTCTGGGACCCAAAAATATCGAATTTTCGAGTGTTTTGAACCTGAATTTGGGATATAGACGGGTACAGAAGATGCATACACATATTGACTTTGGGCAGCTAAAATATCGATTTTCTGCATGTGTTAGGCCTGTATTTTGAAAATACTCTAACACGGAGTATGCATGTACACATTGCTTTTGGGACCCAAAAATATCGAATATTCGGGTGTTTTGAGCCTGAATTTGAGATATGAACGGATACAGAAGATGCATACACATATTGACTTTGGGCACCTAAAATATAGATTTTCGGCATGTTTTGGGCCTGTATTTTGAAAATACATTAACACGGAGTAGGCATGTACAGATCATTTCTGGGACACTAAAATATCGACTTTTCGGGTGTTTTAAGCCTGAATTTGAGATATAAACGGGTACAGAAGATGCATGCACATATCGACTTTTCACACCTAAAATATCGATTTATAGCATGTTTTAAGCCTGTATTTTAAAAACATTCTAGCACTGAGTAGGCATGTGCAGATCGCTTATGGGACCCAAAAATATCGAATTTTCGGAGTTTTGAGCCAGAAATTGGGATATAACCGGGTACAGAGGATGCATGCACATATTGACTTTGGGCAGCTAAAATATCGATTTACAGCATGTTTTAGGCCTGTATTTTAAAAATACTCTAACACGGAGTATGCATGTACAGATGGCTTTTGGGACCCAAAAATATCGAATATTCGGGTGTTTTGAGTCTGAATTTGAGATATAAACGGGTACAGAAGATGCATGCACATATCGACTTTGGGCACCCAAAATATCGATTTTGAGCATGTTTTGAGCCTGTATTTTTAAAATACTCTAACACGGAGTAGACACGTACAGATCACTTCTGGGACCCAAATAAATCGAATTTTCGGTTTTTCTGAGCCTCAATTTGAGATATGAACAGGTACAGAAGATGCATGCACATATCGACTTCGGGCACCTAAAATATCGATTTTTAGCATGTTTTGGGCCTGTATTTTGAAAATACTCAAACACGGAGTATGCATGTACAGATGGCTTTTGGGACCCTAAAATATCGAATATTCGGGTGTTTTGAGTCTGAATTTGAGATATAAACGGGTACAGAAGATGCATGCACATATCGACTTTGGGCACCCAAAATATCGATTTTGAGCATGTTATGAGCCTGTATTTTTAAAATACTCTAACACGGAGTAGACACGTACAAATCGCTTCTGGGACCCAAATAAATCGAATTTTCGGTTGTTCTGAGCCTGAATTTGAGATATGAACAGGTACAGAAGATGCATGCACATATCGACTTCGGGCACCTAAAATATCGATTTTGAGCATGTTTTAGGCCTGTATTTTGAAAATACTCAAACACGGTGTAGACATGTACAGATCATTTCTGGGACACAAAAATATCGATTTTTTGGGTGTTTTGAGCCTGAATTTGAGATATAAACGGGTACAGAAGATGCATGCACATTTCGACTTTTTGCACCTAAAATATCGATTTTGAGCATGTTTTGGGTCTGTTTCTTGAAAACATTCTAGCAAGAAGTAGGCATGTACAGATTGCTTCTGGGACCCAAAAATATCGAATTTTCGAGTGTTTTGAACCTGAATTTGGGATATAGACGGGTACAGAAGATGCATACACATATTGACTTTGGGCAGCTAAAATATCGATTTTCTGCATGTTTTAGGCCTGTATTTTGAAAATACTCTAACACGGAGTATGCATGTACACATTGCTTTTGGGACCCAAAAATATCGAATATTCGGGTGTTTTGAGCCTGAATTTGAGATATGAACGGATACAGAAGATGCATACACATATTGACTTTGGGCACCTAAAATATAGATTTTCGGCATGTTTTGGGCCTGTATTTTGTAAATACTTTAACACGGAGTAGGCATGTACAGATCTTTTCTGGGACACAAAATATCGACTTTTCGGGTGTTTTAAGCCTGAATTTGAGATATAAACGGGTACAGAAGATGCATGCACATATCGACTTTTCACACCTAAAATATCGATTTATAGCATGTTTTAAGCCTGTATTTTAAAAACATTCTAGCACTGAGTAGGCATGTGCAGATCGCTTAAGGGACCCAAAAATATCGAATTTTCGGAGTTTTGAGCCAGAAATTGGGATATAACCGGGTACAGAGGATGCATGCACATATTGACTTTGGGCAGCTAAAATATCGATTTACAGCATGTTTTAGGCCTGTATTTTAAAAATACTCTAACACGGAGTATGCATGTATAGATGGCTTTTGGGACCCAAAAATATCGAATATTCGGGTGTTTTGAGTCTGAATTTGAGATATAAACGGGTACAGAAGAGGCATGCACATATCGACTTTGGGCACCCAAAATATCGATTTTGAGCATGTTTTGAGCCTGTATTTTTAAAATACTCTAACACGGAGTAGACACGTACAAATCGCTTCTGGGACCCAAATAAATCGAATTTTCGGTTGTTCTGAGCCTGAATTTGAGATATGAACAGGTACAGAAGAAGCATGCACATATCGACTTCGAGCACCTAAAATATCGATTTTGAGCACGTTTTGGGCCTGTATTTTGAAAATACTTTAACACGGTGTAGACATGTACAGATCATTTCTGGGACACAAAAATATTGATTTTTTGGGTGTTTTGAGCCTGAATTTGAGATATAAACGGGTACAGAAGATGCATGCACATTTCGACTTTTTGCACCAAAAATATCGATTTTGAGCATGTTTTGGGTCTGTATCTTGAAAACATTCTAGCAAGAAGTAGGCATGTACAGATTGCTTCTGGGACCCAAAAATATCGAATTTTCGAGTGTTTTGAACCTGAATTTGGGATATAGACGGGTACAGAAGATGCATACACATATTGACTTTGGGCAGCTAAAATATCGATTTTCTGCATGTGTTAGGCCTGTATTTTGAAAATACTCTAACACGGAGTATGCATGTACACATTGCTTTTGGGACCCAAAAATATCGAATATTCGGGTGTTTTGAGCCTGAATTTGAGATATGAACGGATACAGAAGATGCATACACATATTGACTTTGGGCACCTAAAATATAGATTTTCGGCATGTTTTGGTCCTGTATTTTGAAAATACATTAACACGGAGTAGGCATGTACAGATCATTTCTGGGACACTAAAATATCGACTTTTCGGGTGTTTTAAGCCTGAATTTGAGATATAAACGGGTACAGAAGATGCATGCACATATCGACTTTTCACACCTAAAATATCGATTTATAGCATGTTTTAAGCCTGTATTTTAAAAACATTCTAGCAAGAAGTAGGCATGTACAGATTGCTTCTGGGACCATAAAATATCGAATTTTCGAGTGTTTTGAACCTGAATTTGGGATATAGACGGGTACAGAAGATGCATACACATATTGACTTTGGGCAGCTAAAATATCGATTTACATCATGTTTTAGGCCTGTATTTTGAAAATACTCTAAAACGGAGTATGCATGTACAGATGGCTTTTGTGACCCAAAAATATCGAATATTCGGGTGTTTTGAGTCTGAATTTGAGATATAAACGGGTACAGAAGATGCATGCACATATCGATTTTGGGCACCCAAAATATCGATTTTGAGCATGTTTTGGGCCTGTATTTTTAAAACACTCTAACACGGAGTAGACACGTACAGATCACTTCTGGGACCCAAATAAATCGAATTTTCGGGTGTTCTGAGCCTGAATTTGAGATATGAACGGGTACTGAAGATGCATGCACATATCGACTTTGGGCACCAAAAATATCGATTTTGAGCATGTTTTGGGCCTGCATTTTGAAATACTCTAACACGGTGTAGACATGTACAGATCGCTTCTGGAACACAACAATATCGATTTTTTGGGTGTTTTGAGCCTGAATTTGAGATATAAACGGGTACAGAAGATGCATACACATATCGACTTTGGCAGCCAAAATATCGATTTTTAGTATGTTTTGTTCGTATAATTTGAAAATATTCTAGCAGTGAGTAGGCATGTACAGATCGCTTCTGGGAACCAAAAATATCGAATTTTCGGGGGTTTTGAGCCAGAAATTGGGATATAACCGGGTACAGAGGATGCATGCACATATTGACTTTGGGCAGCTAAAATATCGATTTACAGCATGTTTTAGGCCTGTATTTTAAAAATACTCTAACACGGAGTATGCATGTATAGATGGCTTTTGGGACCCAAAAATATCGAATATTCGGGTGTTTTGAGTCTGAATTTGAGATATAAACGGGTACAGAAGAGGCATGCACATATCGACTTTGGGCACCCAAAATATCGATTTTGAGCATGTTTTGAGCCTGTATTTTTAAAATACTCTAACACGGAGTAGACACGTACAAATCGCTTCTGGGACCCAAATAAATCGAATTTTCGGTTGTTCTGAGCCTGAATTTGAGATATGAACAGGTACAGAAGAAGCATGCACATATCGACTTCGGGCACCTAAAATATCGATTTTGAGCACGTTTTGGGCCTGTATTTTGAAAATACTTTAACACGGTGTAGACATGTACAGATCATTTCTGGGACACAAAAATATTGATTTTTTGGGTGTTTTGAGCCTGAATTTGAGATATAAACGGGTACAGAAGATGCATGCACATTTCGACTTTTTGCACCAAAAATATCGATTTTGAGCATGTTTTGGGTCTGTATCTTGAAAACATTCTAGCAAGAAGTAGGCATGTACAGATTGCTTCTGGGACCCAAAAATATCGAATTTTCGAGTGTTTTGAACCTGAATTTGGGATATAGACGGGTACAGAAGATGCATACACATATTGACTTTGGGCAGCTAAAATATCGATTTTCTGCATGTGTTAGGCCTGTATTTTGAAAATACTCTAACACGGAGTATGCATGTACACATTGCTTTTGGGACCCAAAAATATCGAATATTCGGGTGTTTTGAGCCTGAATTTGAGATATGAACGGATACAGAAGATGCATACACATATTGACTTTGGGCACCTAAAATATAGATTTTCGGCATGTTTTGGGCCTGTATTTTGAAAATACATTAACACGGAGTAGGCATGTACAGATCATTTCTGGGACACTAAAATATCGACTTTTCGGGTGTTTTAAGCCTGAATTTGAGATATAAACGGGTACAGAAGATGCATGCACATATCGACTTTTCACACCTAAAATATCGATTTATAGCATGTTTTAAGCCTGTATTTTAAAAACATTCTAGCAAGAAGTAGGCATGTACAGATTGCTTCTGGGACCATAAAATATCGAATTTTCGAGTGTTTTGAACCTGAATTTGGGATATAGACGGGTACAGAAGATGCATACACATATTGACTTTGGGCAGCTAAAATATCGATTTACATCATGTTTTAGGCCTGTATTTTGAAAATACTCTAAAACGGAGTATGCATGTACAGATGGCTTTTGTGACCCAAAAATATCGAATATTCGGGTGTTTTGAGTCTGAATTTGAGATATAAACGGGTACAGAAGATGCATGCACATATCGATTTTGGGCACCCAAAATATCGATTTTGAGCATGTTTTGGGCCTGTATTTTTAAAACACTCTAACACGGAGTAGACACGTACAGATCACTTCTGGGACCCAAATAAATCGAATTTTCGGGTGTTCTGAGCCTGAATTTGAGATATGAACGGGTACTGAAGATGCATGCACATATCGACTTTGGGCACCAAAAATATCGATTTTGAGCATGTTTTGGGCCTGCATTTTGAAATACTCTAACACGGTGTAGACATGTACAGATCGCTTCTGGAACACAACAATATCGATTTTTTGGGTGTTTTGAGCCTGAATTTGAGATATAAACGGGTACAGAAGATGCATACACATATCGACTTTGGCACCCAAAATATCGATTTTTAGTATGTTTTGTTCGTATAATTTGAAAATATTCTAGCAGTGAGTAGGCATGTACAGATCGCTTCTGGGAACCAAAAATATCGAATTTTCGGGGTTTTGAGCCAGAATTTGGGATATAACCGGGTACAGAGGATGCATGCACATATCGACTTTTTGCACCTAAAATATCGATTTTAAGCATGTTTTGGGTCTGTATCTTGAAAACATTCTAGCAAGGAGTAGGCATGTACAGGTTGCTTCTGGGACCCAAAAATATCGAATTTTCTGGTGTTTTGAACCTGAATTTGGGATAAAGACGTGTACAGAAGATGCATACACATATTGACTTTGGGCACCTAAAATATCGATTTTCAGCATGTTTTGGGCCTGTATTTTGAAAATACATTAACACGGAGTAGGCATGTACAGATCGCTTCTCGGACCCAAAAATATCGACTTTTCGGGTGTTTTGAGCCTGAATTTGAGATATAAACGGGTACAGAAGATGCATGCACATATCGACTTTGGGCACCTAAAATATCGATTTTGAGCATGTTTTGGGCCTGTATTTTGAAAATAGTCTAACACGGAGTATGCTTGTACAGATCGCTTCTGGGACACAAAAATATCCATTTTTTGGGTGTTTTGACCCTGAATTTGAGATATAAACGGGTACAGAAGATACACGCACATATCGACTTTTCACACCTAAAATATCATTTTTGAGCATGTTTTAAGCCTGTATTTTAAAAATATTCTAGCACTGAGTAGGCATGTGCAGATCGCTTAAGGGACATAAAAATATCGAATTTTTGGAGTTTTGAGCCTGAATTTGAGATATAAACGGGTACAGAAGATGCATGCACATATCGACTTTTTGCATTTAAAATATCGATTTTGAGCATGTTTTGGGTCTGTATCTTGAAAACATTCTAGCAAGGAGTAGGCATGTACAGATCGCTTCTGGGACCCAAAAATATCGAATTTTCTGGTGTTTTGAACCAGAATTAGGGATATACACGGGTACAGAAGATACATACACATATTGACTTTGGGCACATAAAATATCGATTTTCAGCATGTTTTGGGCCTGTATTTTAAAAACACTCTAACACTGAGTAGACACGTACAGATCGCTTCTGGGACCCAAATAAATCGAATTTTCGGGTGTTCTGAGCCTGAATTTGTGATATGAACGGGTACAGAAGATGCATGCACATATCGACTTTGAGCACCTAAACATCGATTTTGAGCATGTTTTGGGTCTGTATTTTAAAAATACTATAACACGGAGTAGACACGTACAGATCGCTTTTGGGACCCAAATAAATCGAATTTTCGGGTGTTTTGAGTCTGAATTTGAGATATGAACAGGTACAGAAGATGCATGCAGATATCGAATTCGGGCACCTAAAATATCGATTTTGAGCATGTTTTGGGCCTGTATTTTGAAAATACTCAAACACGGTGTAGACATGTACAGATCGCTTCTGGGACCCAAAATTATCGAATTTTCGGGTGTTTTGAACATGAATTTGGGATATAGACGGATACCGAAGATGCATGCAGATATCGACTTTTTGCACCTAAAATATCGATTTTGAGCATGTTTTGGGCCTGTATTTTGAAAATACTCTAACACGGAGTGGACACGTACAGATCGCTTCTGGGACCCAAATAAATTGAATTTTCGGTTGTTCTGAGCATGAATTTGAGATATGAACAGGTACAGAAGATGCATGCAGATATCGAATTCGGGCACCTAAAATATCGATTTTGAGCATGTTTTGGGCCTGTATTTTGAAAATACTCAAACACGGTGTAGACATGTACAGATCGCTTCTGGGACTCAAAATTATCGAATTTTCGGGTGTTTTGAACATGAATTTGGGATATAGACGGATACCGAAGATGCATGCAGATATCGACTTTTTGCACCTAAAATATCGATTTTGAGCATGTTTTGGGCCTGTATTTTGAAAATACTCTAACACGGACTAGGCATGTACAGATCGCTTCTGGGACCCAAAAATATCGAATATTCGGGTGTTTTGAACCTGAATTTGGGATATTGACGGGTACAGAAGATGAATACACATATTGACTTTGGGCAGCTAAAATATCGATTTTCTGCATGTTTTAGGCCTGTATTTTGAAAATACTCTAACACGGAGTATGCATGTAGACATTGCTTTTGGGACCCAAAAATATCGAATATTCGGGTGTTTTGAGTCTGAATTTGAGATATAAACGGGTACAGAAGATGCATGCACATATCGACTTTGGGCACCCAAAATATCGATTTTGAGCATGTTTTGGGCCTGAATTTTTAAAATACTCTAACACTGAGTAGACACGTACAAATCGCTTCTGGGACCCAAATAAATCGAATTTTCGGTTGTTCTGAGCCTGAATTTGAGATATGAACAGGTACTGAAGATGCATGCACATATCGACTTCGGGCACCTAAAATATCGATTTTGAGCATGTTTTGGGCCTGTATTTTGAAAATACTCAAACACTGTGTAGACATGTACAGATCATTTCTGGGACACAAAAATATCGATTTTTTGGGTGTTTTGAGCCTGAATTTGAGATATAAACGGGTACAGAAGATGCATGCACATTTCGATTTTTTGCACCTAAAATATCGATTTTGAGCATGTTTTGGGTCTGTATCTTGAAAACATTCTAGCAAGAAGTAGGCATGTACAGATTGCTTCTGGGACCCAAAAATATCAATTTTCGAGTGTTTTGAACCTGAATTTGGGATATAGACGGGTACAGAAGATGCATACACATATTGACTTTGGGCAGCTAAAATATCGATTTACCGCATGTTTTAGGCCTGTATTTTAAAAATACTCTAACACGGAGTATGCATGTACACATTGCTTTTGGGACCCAAAAATATCGAATATTCGGGTGTTTTGAGCCTGAATTTGAGATATGAACGGATACAGAAGATGCATACACATATTGACTTTGGGCATCTAAAATATAGATTTTCGGGTTGTTTTGGGCCTGTATTTTGAAAATACATTAACACGGAGTAGGCATGTACAGATCATTTCTGGGACACTAAAATATCGACTTTTCGGGTGTTTTAAGCCTGAATTTGAGATATAAACGGGTACAGAAGATGCATGCACATATCGACTTTTCACACCTAAAATATCGATTTATAGCATGTTTTAAGCCTGTATTTTAAAAACATTCTAGCACTGAGTAGGCATGTGCAGATCGCTTATGGGACCCAAAAATATCGAATTTTCGGAGTTTTGAGCCAGAAATTGGGATATAACCGGGTACAGAGGATGCATGCACATATTGACTTTGGGCAGCTAAAATATCGATTTACAGCATGTTTTAGGCCTGTATTTTAAAAATACTCTAACACGGAGTATGCATGTACAGATGGCTTTTGGGACCCAAAAATATCGAATATTCGGGTGTTTTGAGTCTGAATTTGAGATATAAACTTGTACAGAAGATACATGCACATATCGACTTTGGGCACCCAAAATATCGATTTTGAGCATGTTTTGAGCCTGTATTTTTAAAATACTCTAACACGGAGTAGACACGTACAAATCGCTTCTGGGACCCAAATAAATCGAATTTTCGGTTGTTCTGAGCCTGAATTTGAGATATGAACAGGTACAGAAGATGCATGCACATATCGACTTCGGACACCTAAAATATCGATTTTGAGCATGTTTTGGGCCTGTATTTTGAAAATACTCAAACACGGTGTAGACATGTACAGATCATTTCTGGGACACAAAAATATCGATTTTTTGGGTGTTTTGAGCCTGAATTTGAGATATAAACGGGTACAGAAGATGCATGCACATTTCGACTTTTTGTACCTAAAATATCGATTTTGAGCATGTTTTGGGTCTGTATCTTGAAAACATTCTAGCAAGAAGTAGGCATGTACAGATTGCTTCTGGGACCCAAAAATATCGAATTTTCGAGTGTTTTGAACCTGAATTTGGGATATAGACGGGTACAGAAGATGCATACACATATTGACTTTGGGCAGCTAAAATATCGATTTTCTGCATGTTTTAGGCCTGTATTTTGAAAATACTCTAACATGGAGTATGAATGTACACATTGCTTTTGGGACCCAAAAATATCGAATATTCGGGTGTTTTGAGTCTGAATTTGAGATATAAACGGGTACAGAAGATGCATGCACATATCGACTTTGGGCACCCAAAATATCGATTTTGAGCATGTTTTGGGCCTGAATTTTTAAAATACTCTAACACTTAGTAGACACGTACAGATCGCTCCTAGGACCCACATAAATCGAATTTTCGGGTGTTCTGAGCCAGAATTTGAGTTATGAAAGGGTACAGAAGATGCATGCACATATCGACTTTGGGCACCTAAAATATCGATTTTGAGCATGTTTTGGGCCTGTATTTTGAAAATACTCTAACACGGACTAGGCATGTACAGATCGCTTCTGGGACCCAAAAATATCGATTTTTCGGTTGTTTTGAGCCTGAATTTGAGATATAAACGGGTACAGAAGATGCATGCACATTTCGACTTTTTGCACCTAAAATATCGATTTTGCGTATGTTTTGGGTCTGTATCTCGAAAACATTCTAGCAAGAAGTAGGCATGTACAGATTGCTTCTGGGACCCAAAAATATCGAATTTTTGAGTGTTTTGAATCTGAATTTGGGATAAAGACGTGTACAGAAGATGCATACACATATTGACTTTGGGCAGCTAAAATATCGATTTTCAGCATGTTTTAGGCCTGTATTATGAAAATTCTTTAGCACGGAGTATGCATGTACACATTGCTTTTGGGACCCAAAAATATCGAATATTCGGGTGTTTTGAGTCTGAATTTGAGATATAAACGGGTATAGAAGATGCATGCACATATCGACTTTGAGCACCTAAAACATCGATTTTGAGCATGTTTTGGGCCTGTATTTTAAAAATACTATAACACGGAGTAGACACGTACAGATCGCTTTTGGGACCCAAATAAATCGAATTTTCGGGTGTTTTGAGTATGAATTTGAGATATAAACGGGTACAGAAGATGCATGCACATATCGACTTTTTGCACTTAAAATATCGATTTTGAGCATGTTTTGGGTCTGTATCTTGAAAACATTCAAGCAAGGAGTAGGCATGTACAGATCGCTTCTGGGACCCAAAAATATCGAATTTTCTGGTGTTTTGAACCAGAATTAGGGATATACACGGGTACAGAAGATGCATACACATTGACTTTGGGCACATAAAATATCGATTTTCAGCATGTTTTGGGCCTGTATTTTAAATACACTCTAACACTGAGTAGACACGTACAGATCGCTTCTGGGACCCAAATAAATCGAATTTTCGGGTGTTCTGAGCCTGTATTTGTGATATGAACGGGTACAGAAGATACATGCACATATCGACTTTGGGCACCTAAAATATCGATTTTGAGCATGTTTTGGGCCTGTATTTTGAAAATACTCTAACACGGAGTAGGCATGTACAGATCGCTTCAGGGACCCAAAAATATCGAATTTTCGGGTGTTTTGAGCCTGAATTTGAGATATAAACGGATACAGAAGATGCATGCACATTTCGACTTTTTGCACCTAAAATATCGATTTTGAGCATGTTTTGGGTCTGTATCTTGAAAACATTCAAGCAAGAAGTAGGCATGTACAGATTGCGTCTGGGACCCAAAAATATCGAAATTTCGAGTGTTTTGAACCTGAATTTGGGATATAGACGGGTACAGAAGATACATACACATATTGACTTTGGGCAGCTAAAATATCGATTTTCAGCATGTTTTAGGCCTGTATTTTGAAAATACTCTAACACGGAGTATGCATGTACAGATGGCTTTTGAGACCCAAAAATATTGAATATTCGGGTGTTTTGAGTCTGAATTTGTGATATAAACGGGTACAGAAGATGCATGCACATATCGACTTTGGGCACCCAAAATATCGATTTTGAGCATGTTTTGGGCCTGTATTTTTAAAATACTCTAACACTGAGTAGACACGTACAGATCGCTTCAGGAACCCAAATAAATCGAATTTTAGGGTGTTCTGAGCCTGAATTTGAGATATGAACGGGTACAGAAGATGCATGCACATATCGACTTTAGGCACCTAAAATATCGATTTTGAGCATGTTTTGGGCCTGTATTTTAAAAATACTATAGCACGGTGTAGACATGTACAAATCGCTTCTGGGACACAAAAATATCGATTTTTTTGGGTGTTTTGTGCCTGTATTTGAGATATAAACGGGTACAGAAGATGCATGCACATATCGACTTTGGCACCCAAAATATCGATTTTTAGTATGTTTTGGGCGTATAATTTGAAAATATTCTAGCACTGAGTAGGCATGTACAGATCGCTTCTGGGACCCAAAAATATCGAATTTTCGGGGGTTTTGAGCCAGAATTTGGGATATAACCGGGTACAGAGGATGCATGCACATATCTACTTTTTGCACCTAAAATATCGATTTTGAGCATGTTTTGGGTCTGTATCTTGAAAAAATTCTAGCAAGGAGTAGGCATGTACAGATCGCTTCTGAGACCCAAAAATACCGAATTTTCGGGGGTTTTGAACCTGAATTTGGGATATAAACGGGTACAGAAGATGCATACTCATATTGACTTTGGGCACCTAATATATAGATTTTCAGCATGTTTTGGGCCTGTATTTTGAAAATACATTAACACGGAGTAGGCATGTACAGATCGCTTCTGGGACCCAAAAATATCGAATTTTCGGGTGTTTTGAGCCTGAATTTGTGATATAAACGGGTACAGAAGATGCATGCACTTATCGACTTTGGACACCTAAAATATCGATTTATAGCATGTTTTAAGCCTGTATTTTAAAAACATTCTAGCACTGAGTAGGCATGTGTAGATTGCTTAAGGGACCCAAAAATATCGAATTTTCGGAGTTTTGAGCCAGAATTTGAGATATAAACGGGTACAGAAGATGCATACACATATTGACTTTGGGAACATAAAATATCGATTTTCAGCAAGTTTTGGGCCTGTATTTTAAAAACACTCTAACACGGAGTATGCACGTACAGATTGCTTCTGGGACCCAAAAATATGGAATTTTCGGGGGGTTTTGAGCCTGAATTTGAGATATAAACGGATACAGAAGATGCATGCACATATCGACTTTGGGCACCTAAAATATCGATTTTTAGCATGTTTTGGGCCTGTATTTTAAGAATACTCTAACACGGAGTATGCACGTACAGATTGCTTCTGGGACCCAAAAATATGGAATTTTCGGGTGTTTTGAGCCTGAATTTGAGATATAAACGGGTACAGAAGATGCATGCACATATCGACTTTGGCACCCAAAATATCGATTTTTAGTATGTTTTCGCCGTATAATTTGAAAATATTCTAGCACTGAGTAGGCATGTACAGATCGCTTCTGGGACCCAAAAATATCGAATTTTCGGGTGTTTTGAGCCTGAATTTGTGATATAAACGGATACAGAAGATGCATGTACATATCGACTTTGGCACCTAAAATATCGATTTTGAGCATGTTTTAAGCCGGTATTTTGAAAATACTCTAACACGGAGTAGGCATGTACATATCGTTTCTGGGACACAAAAATATCGATTTTTCAGGTGTTTTGAGCCTGAATTTGAGATATAAACGGGTACAGAAGATGCTTACACATATCGACTTTGGCACCCAAAATATCGATTTTTAGTATGTTTTCGCAGTATAATTTGAAAATATTCTAGCACTGAGTAGGCATGTACAGATCGCTTTTGGGACCCAAAAATATCGAATTTTCGGATGTTTTGAGCCAGAATTTGGGATATAACCGGGTACAGAGGATACATGCACATATCGACTTTTTGCACCTAAAATATCGATTTTGAGCATGTTTTGGGTCTGTATCTTGAAAACATTCTAGCAAGGAGTAGGCATGTACAGATCGCTTTTGGAACCCAAAAATATCGAATTTTGGGGTGTTTTGAACTTGAATTAGGGATATACACGTGTACAGAAGACGCTTACACATATTGACTTTGGGCACATAAAATATCGATTTTCAGCATGTTTTGGGCCTGTATTTTAAAAACACTCTAACACGGAGTATGCACGTACAGAATGCTTCTGGGACCCAAAAATATCGATTTTTCGGGTGTTTTGAGCCTGAATTTGAGATATAAACGGGTACAGAAGATGCATACACATATTGACTTTGGGCAGCTAAAATATCGATTTTCAGCATGTTTTAGGCCTGTAATTTGAAAATACTCTAACACGGAGTATGCATGTACACATTGCTTTTGGGACCCAAAAATATCGAATATACGGGTGTTTTGAGTCTGAATTTGAGATATAAACGGGTACAGAAGATGCATGCACATATCGACTTTGGGAACCCAAAATATCGATTTTGAGCATGTTTTGGGCCTGTATTTTTAAAATACTCTAACACTGAGTAGACACGTATAGATCGCTTCTGGAACCCAAATAAATCGAATTTTAGGGTGTTCTGAGCCTGAATTTGAGATATGAACGGGTACAGAAGATGCATGCACATATCGACTTTGGGCACCTAAAATATCGATTTTGAGCAGGTTTTTTGCCTGTATTTTGAAATTACTATAGCACGGTGTCGACATGTACAGATCGCTTCTGGGACCCCAAAATATTGAATTTTCGGGTGTTATGAGCCTGAATTTGAGATATAAACGGATACAGAAGATGCATGTACAGTCTGTTACAGTTCCGACTGGGCCACCCAGTATCGAGAGATCGTAGATGTGGCAGCAGTGTGTGTGTATGTGTGCTCGAAAATTATACGGATCGTCAACACTCTCCCTCTGTAGTGAACATGACCCTGCCTCAAAGTTCATTCCATAGATGGCGCTGTGTAGTTGTGGAAGGAATGTGGACTGCAGGGTTGAAGTTTCGGGAAACATCTATGCTCGTGCCAATGAGTCATGAGCTCTCAGGCAGAGTGGTTGAGGAATGCTGATATGGAAATTTAGAACCTATATTACACAATGAGTAGGTGAAGCTAAGGTAAAGTTGTTCGTAGCCTGAACAGTGAATATTTTTTCTAAATGGATTTTATGTTTGGCATGCAACATTGCATTGTTTTCTTGTTTTTCTACCAACTCGAGCAGATCGAGCAGATAGGTTGTTTGCTTTGGCCATCATATTTTGGTAAGCATTATTTGATGTTCACCTCTGATTTTGTATTTTATTTGTAAGTCACGTTACAGTGTATTACATGCATAGTAAAATTCCTTCATTACTAAATTTCTCTCTCTCTCTCTCTCTCTCTCTCTCTCTCTCTCTCTCTCTCTCTCTCTCTCTCTCTCTCTCTCTCTCTCTCTCTCTCTCTCTCTCTCTCTCAAATGAACACTATCTTATCTTATCCAGTCTATTTAGATATGAAATCGTATGGAGATTTAGGACCAATTCCACATTTGATCGTTGTAGTTTGTTAGCGCCCAAACGAAAGAATCTAAACTGTGTAAATGGCTTTTGACTGATTTATTGGATTAATCTGATGAGTAAAGTTTACAGATATTGTAATAATACTAGTGCTTGATAGTTTTAGTGAATAGGTATACTCAGCTTTTGGGAAATAACGAAGGCTTACGAGTGTGTTTGGGGAGGAATCTGACAAACAAAATGACTATGTGGGACCGGCCCTGACCCCTTGACATTCTACGTTAAACAAATAAGTGTCGAAATATGTGATCTTTTTGTCAGTGATAGATTCTTCTTCACCTCCTTCTAACTTCTTCACTTTTCTTATCCTGTTCTTTCTTCACCTTTCCCTCATCTCCACCTCTTCTCCCTTTCTCCTTTAGACCCCGTAGGGGGTTATTGCCTGTAGTGATATGGGCAATACTTTAAGGGTTTGGGCGCCCCTTCGGCCCCAGCCAATCTCTTTCAGTTATTCAACTGTCTCTCTTTTCTTTCTATTTCCTTCCTGCTTGCTGTCCCACCTCTTCTATCACCTTCTTCTGGCGCTATATGATCTCGATGTTGCAGCGCCAAAAATCAATCAATCAATCAATCAATTTGCCAATGATAATCAACTGGCATTGATTGTTAAATTCACTGGGTTATGTTTGTTTAGAAGCCACACCTGAATGGGGAAGAGGGATCACTCCTAGCGACCAAACGTGTGTTTAACCTCCTAATAGATTACCCCGATTTTTGCTTATAAACCTTTTGTAGTGAAAAATAGTGTGTGCATAACAGTAGGTGTTTTACCAAATTTGCACATCGTTCACATAATGATTGATTTATTCCAGAGATAACGGTGTGTGGCTGTGGGGAAGAGAAGGGCGAAGTTTCGGAAAGTAGGTGGGCAAGGTGAAGTTCACTGGAAGGCACCAGTTGAGCACACGGATACGTAGGGTCATTACTTTAGCTAGGAATGTAGTTTGCCAGTCAGTATTTGATAGCGTTTCAGAGTAACGACTCCTTATAATGATAACACCCTAAAGATTTTTATTACTTTGTTTATTGTATCACCCGTTACCATAAATCCTACGAATTATGAAATTACTCCGAAACTATCCCTCTCGCATATTCTGTGTATCTTTTTCTCGAGTCATCAAGTAATGAATGGATAACGTTAGCTACACAAATTAAAGAAGAATGTGTCTAAATTGACATTACCGATATCATGCTGTATGTGTAATAATCCTAAAGAAAATTAGCTCCTAGTAAAAGTCAGACAGAACACGTAATTAAACCAAGATTTACTTGCATTATAAAGAAATATGAAATATTCGCGTCCGTGCCCGAGATCACATCTTAAAACACGCTACACACTCAGAGGGTCCCTTATTCGGAGGCATATTTTTCAAGTCTGACCTGGTCAATGCAGTCCGTTCAGTTAGGTTAGATTAAGTATGGTTGGGTTCAAATGCAGTCAAGTAGGTAAAATGAGCTGGGAAAGACCATGAGACTATTTAAAAAATTTCCTATGGTTACTTTTATTCCTAAATGTTAGGAGCAATTTTCCTTCATTTCGTCCCAGCACTTCTTGCTCTCCAGCCAAATTCGAGAAATATGCTAACCAGCTGTAAAATCGGCGGTTGAACCCTCGTTGGCCGGGGGAAAGATAAAACTCTGGTTATTCTCTACTTTCGTCATCTTTACAGGTTCATAATTTCAATAGACAGGAACACTCTATAAATGTAAATAGGCAAAGTAGGAGTTATACAATCCTTGACAACCCAACAACATTTATTTAAACAAAATATTTTTTTATTTACATTGACAATTAATATCCAGTCTAGCCACCTTCCTTCTCTATGACGGCACGCAGTCTATAGGGCACAGAGGCCACAATGCGTCAAATTTGTTAGATTTGTTGCAGAACATCTCCCACTGAGCCTGGGTATGAGCCATTAGTGCCTCCGGTCTCCGCTCCACCATCTCTGGCTCCCAGCAGTTGACCATATTAGCCCACACGTTCTCTATGGGGTTCCAACGAAGTTCACCTTGCCCACCTAGGCTACTTTCTGAGACTTCGCCCATCTCTTCTCCACAGCCACACACCGTTATCTCTGGAATAAATCCATCATTATGTGAACGGTGTGCAGATTTGGTAGATCACCTACTACTATGCACACATTAATGTATCTATTAGCAAAACTTGGGGTAATCTATTAGTAGGTTAAACACACGTTTGGTCGTTAGGAGTGATCCCTCTTCCCCGTTCACCTGTGGGTTCAAAACAAACATAACCAAGTTAACAATCAATGCGAGTTGATTGTCACTGGCAAAACGGTCGCTTATTTCGACACTACTAATTTGTTTATTAACGTAGAATGTCAGGGAGACAGGACTGATTCCACAGTCATTTTGTCAGAGTCCTCCCCAAACACACTTGTAAGGCTTCGTTATTTCCCAAAAGCTGATTATTCCTATTCACCAAAACTATCAATTGAGCATTTGTATTATTACAATAGCTGCATACTTCACTCATCAGATGCTTCCAATAAATCAGACACAAGTCATTTACACAGTTTAGTTTCTTTCGTTTGGGTGCTAACAAATCACAACGAACAACTGTGGAATTGGTCCTCACTCTCTGTCCGATTTCATTAGTATAGAGATAGGATAAGATAAGATGGTGTTTATTTGAGAGAGAGAGAGAGAGAGAGAGAGAGAGAGAGAGAGAGAGAGAGAGAGAGAGAGAGAGAGAGAGAGAGAATTACAGTTGACTTTAACATTTTTATTAGGAGAGAGAGAAAGTATTTAGCAATGAAGGAATTTTACTATGCATGTAATACATTGTAACTTGACTTACAAATAAAATACGAAATCAAAGGTGATCTCAAATTATGCTTACCAAAATATGATGGACAAAGAAAACAACCTATCTGCCGGATCCTAGTTGGTAGAAAAACAAGATAACAATCGTGGCAACGAGACGTGAGCTCTGTCAGAACGGCTGAGCAATGTTGCATGCCAAACATGATAACCAATAAGAAGAAATATTCCTCAACCACTCTGCCTGAGAGCTCATGACTCATTGGCACGAGCATAGATGTTTCCCGAAACTTCAACCCTGCAGTCCACATTCCTTCCACAACTACACAGCGCCATCTATGAAATGAACTTTGAGGCAGGGTCATGTTCACTACAGAGGGAGAGTGTTGACGATCCGTATAATTTTCGAGCACACACACACACACACTACTGCCACATCTACGATCTCTCGATACTGGGTGGCCCAGTCGGAACTGTAACAGACTGTACATATCGACTTTGGGCACCTAAAATATCGATTTTGAGCATGTTTTGGGCCTGTATTTTGAAAATACTATAGCACGGTGTAGACATGTACAAATCGCTTCTGGGACACAAAAATATCGATTTTTTTGGGTGTTTTGAGCCTGAATTTGAGATATAAACGGGTACAGAAGATGCATGCACATATCGACTTTGGCACCCAAAATATCGATTTTTAGTATGTTTTCAGCGTATAATTTGAAAATATTCTAGCACTGAGTAAGCATGTACAGATCGCTTCTGGGACCCAAATATATCGAATTTTCGGGGGTTTTGAGCCAGAATTTGGTATATAACCGGGTACAGAGGATGCATGCACATATCGACTTTTTGCACCTAAAATATCGATTTTGAGCATGTTTTGGGTCTGTATCTTGAAAAAATTCAAGCAAGGAGTAGGCATGTACAGATCGCTTCTGGGACCCAAAAATACCGAATTTTCTGGTGTTCTGAACCTGAATTTGGGATATAGACGGGTACAGAAGATGCATACTCATATTGACTTTGGGCACCTAATATATAGATTTTCAGTATGTTTTGGGCTTGTATTTTGAAAATACATTAACACGGAGTAGGCATGTACAGATCGCTTCTGGGACCCAAAAATATCGAATTTTCGGGTGTTTTGAGCCTGAATTTGTGATATAAACGGATACAGAAGATGCATGCACATATCGACTTTGGGCACCTAAAATATCGATTTTTAGCATGTTTTGGGCCTGTATTTTAAAAATACTCTAACACGGAGTATGCACGTACAGATTGCTTCTGGGACCCAAAAATATGGAATTTTCGGGTGTTTTGAGCCTGAATTTGAGATATAAACGGGTACAGAAGATGCATGCACATATCGACTTTGGGCACCTAAAATATCGATTTTTAGCATGTTTTGAGCCTATATTTTGAAAATATTCTAGCACTGAGTACACATGTACAGATCGCTTAAGGGACCCAAAAATATGGAATTTTCGGGTGTTTTGAGCCTGAATTTGAGATATAAACGGGTACAGAAGATGCATGCACATATCGACTTTTTGCACCTAAAATATCGATTTTGAGCATGTCTTGGGTTTGTATCTTAAAAAATTCTATCAAGAAGTAGGCATGTACAGATCGCTTCTGGGACCCAAAAATATCGAATTTTCGGGTGTTTTGAGCCTGAATTTGAGATATAAACGGGTACAGAAGATGCATGCACATTTCGACTTTTTGCACCTATAATATCGATTTTGAGCTTGTTTTGGGTCTGTATCTTGAAAACATTCTAGCAAGAAGTAGGCATGTACAGATTGCTTTTGGGACCCAAAAATATCGAATATTCGGGTGTTTTGAGTCTGAATTTGAGATATAAACGGGTACAGAAGATGCATGCACATATCGACTTTGGGAACCCAAAATATCGATTTTGAGCATGTTTTGGGCCTGTATTTTTAAAATACTCTATCACTGAGTAGACACGTATAGATCGCTTCTGGAACCCAAATAAATCGAATTTTAGGGTGTTCTGAGCCTGAATTTGAGATATGAACGGGTACAGAAGATGCATGCACATATCGACTTTGGGCACCTAAAATATCGATTTTGAGCAGGTTTTTTGCCTGTATTTTGAAATTACTATAGCACGGTGTCGACATGTACAGATCGCTTCTGGGACCCCAAAATATTGAATTTTCGGGTGTTTTGAGCCTGAATTTGAGATATAAACGGATACAGAAGATGCATTCACATATCGACTTTGGGCACCTAAAATATCGATTTTGAGCATGTTTTGGGCCTGTATTTTGAAAATACTATAGCACGGTGTAGACATGTACAAATCGCTTCTGGGACACAAAAATATCGATTTTTTTTGGGTGTTTTGAGCCTGAATTTGAGATATAAACGGGTACAGAAGATGCATGCACTTATCGACTTTGGATACCTAAAATATCGATTTATAGCATGTTTTAAGCCTGTATTTTAAAAATATTCTAGGACTGAGTAGGCATGTGCAGATTGCTTAAGGGACCCAAAAATATAGAATTTTCGGAGTTTTGAGCCTGAATTTGAGATATTAACGGGTACAGAAGATGCATGCACATATCGACTTTTTGCACTTAAAATATCGATTTTAACATGTTTTTGGTCTGTATCTTGAAAACACTCTAACACGGAGTATGCACGTACAGATTGCTTCTGGGACCCAAAAATATGGTATTTTCGGGTGTTTTGAGCCTGAATTTGAGATATAAACGGGTACAGAAGATGCATGCACATATCGACTTTGGACACCTAAAATATCGATTTTGAGCATGTTTTCGGTCTCTATCTTGAAAACATTCTAGCAAGAAGTAGGCATGTACAGATTGCTTCTGGGACCCAAAAATATCGAATTTTCGAGTGTTTTGAACCTTAATTTAGGATATAGACGGATACAGAAGATGCATGCACATATCGACTTTGGGCACCTAAAATATCGATTTTGAGCATGTTTTGGGCCTGTATTTTGAAAATACTCTAACACGGAGTAGAAATGTACAGATCGCTTCTGGGACACAAAAATATCGATTTTTTTGGTGTTTTGAGCCTGAATTTGAGATATAAACGGGTTCAGATGATGCATGCACATATCGACTTTGGACACATAAAATATCGATTTATAGCATGCTTTAAGCCTGTATTTTAAAAACATTCTAGCACTGAGTAGGCATGTGCAGATTGCTTAAGGAATCAAAAAATATCTAATTTTCGGAGTTTTGAGCCTGAATTTGAGATATAAACGGATACAGAAGATGCATGCACATATCGACTTTTTGCACTTAAAATATCGATTTTTAGCATGTTTTGGGTCTGCATCTTGAAAACATTCTAGCAAGGAGTAGGCATGTACAGATCGCTTCTGGGACCCAAAAAAATCGAATTTTCTGGTGTTTTGAAACTGAATTAGGGATATACACGTGTACAGATGATGCATACACATTTTGACTTTGGGCACATAAAATATCGATTTTGAGCATGTTTTGGGCCTGTATTTTGAAAATACTCTAACACGGAGTAGGCATGTACAGATCGCTTCTGGGACACAAAAATATCGAATATTCGGTTGTTTTGAGTCTGAATTTGAGATATAAACGGGTACAGAAGATGCATGCACATATCGACTTTGGGCACCCAAAATATCGATTTTGAGCATGTTTTGGGCCTGTATTTTTAAAATACTCCAACACTGAGTAGACACGTATAGATCGCTTCTGGAACCCAAATAAATCGAAATTTATGGTGTTCTGAGCCTGAATTTGAGATATGAACGGGTACAGAAGATGCATGCACATATCGACTTTGGGCACCTAAAATATCGATTGTGAGCATGTTTTTTGCCTGTATTTTGAAAATACTATAGCACGGTGTAGACATGTACAGATCGCTTCTGGGACCAAAAAATATTGAATTTTCGGGTGTTTTGAGCCTGAATTTGAGATATAAACGGATACAGAAGATGCATGCACATATTGACTTTGGGCACCTAAAATATCGATTTTGAGCATGTTTTGGGCCTTTATTTTGAAAATACTATAGCACGGTGTAGACATGTACAGATCGTTTCTGGGACACAAAAATATCGATTTTTCGGGTGTTTTGAGCCTGAATTTGATATATAAACGGATATAGAAGATGCATGCACATATTGACTTTATTCACCTAAAATATCGATTTTTAGCATGTTTTGGGCCTGTATTTTGAAAATACTCCAACACGGAGTAGGCATGTACAGATCGCTTCTGGGACACAAAAATATCGATTTTTTGGGTGTTTTGAGCCTGAATTTGATATATAAACGGGTACAGAAGATGCATGCACATATCGACTTTGGCACCCAAAATATCGATTTTTAGCATGTTTTCGGCGTATAATTTGAAAATATTCTAGCACTGAGTATGCATGTACAGATTGCTTGTGGGACCCAAAAATATTGAATTTTCGGGTTTTTTGAGCCAGAATTTGTGATATAAACGGGTACAGAAGATGCATGCACATATCGACTTTTTGCACCTAAAATATCGATTTTGAGCATGTTTTGGGACTGTATATTGAAAACATTCTAGCAAGAAGTAGGCATGTACAGATTGCTTCTGGGACCCAAAAATATCGAATTTTCGAATGTATTGAACCTGAATTTGGGATATAGACGGGTACAGAAGATTCATACACATATTGACTTTGGGCAGCTAAAATATCGATTTTCAGCATGTTTTAGGCTTGTATTTTGAAAATACTCTGACACGGAGTATGCATGTACAGATGGCTTTTGGGACCCAAAAATATCGATTATTCGGGTGTTTTGAGTCTGAATTTGAGATATAAACGGGTACAGAAAATGCATTCACATATCGACTTTAGGCACCCAATATATCGATTTTGAGCATATTTTGGACCTGTATTTTTAAATTAATCTAACAGGGAGTAGACACGTACAGATCGCTTCTGGGACACAAAAATATCGAATTTTTAGGTGTTTTGAGCCTGAATTTGAGATATAAACGGGTACAGAAGTTGCATGAACATATCGACTTTGGGCACCCAAAATATCGATTTTTAGCATGTTCTGAGCCTATATTTTGAAAACATTCTAGCACTGAGTAGGCATGTACAGATCGCTTCTGGGACCCAAAAATATTGAATTTTCGGGAGTTTTGAGCCTGAATTTGAGATATAACCGGGTACAGAGAATGCATACACATATTGACTTTGTGCACCTAAAATATCAATTTTTTAGCATGTTTTGGGCCTGTATTTTAAAAATACTTTAACAAGGAGAAGGCATATACAGATCGCTTCTGGGACCCAAAAATATCGATTTTTCGGGTGTTTTGAGCCTGAATTTGAGATATAAACGGATACAGAAGATGCATGCACATATTGACTTTGGGCACCTAAAATATCGATTTTGAGCATGTTTTGGGCCTGTATTTTTAAAATACTGTACCACGGAGTAGGCATGTACAGATCGCTTCTGGGACACAAAAATATGGATTTTTTGGGTGTTTTGAGCCTGAATTTGAGATATAAACGGGTACAGAAGATGCATGCACATATTGACTTTGGACACCTAAAATATTGATTTTTAGTATGTTTTGGGCCTGTATTTTAAAAATACTCTAACACGGAGTAGACATGTACAGATCGCTTTTGGGACCCAAAAATATCGAATTTTCGGGTGTTTTGAGCCTGAATTTGAGATATAAACGGGTACAGAAGATGCATGCACATATCGACTTTTTGCACCTAAAATATCGATTTTGATCTTGTTTTGGGTCTGTATCTTGAAAAAATTCTACCAAGGAGTAGGCATGTACAGATCGCTCCTGGGACCCAAAAATATCGAATTTTCGGGTGTTTTGAACCTGAATTTGGGATATAGACGGGTACAGAAGATGCATACACATATTGACTTTGGGCAGCTAAAATATTGATTATCAGCATGTTTTAAGCTTGTATTTTGAAAATACTCTAACACGGAGTAGACATGTACAGATGGCTATTGGGACCCAAAAATATCGATTATTCGGGTGTTTTGAGTCTGAATTTATGATATAAACGGGTACAGAAGATGCATTCACATATCGACTTTGGGCACCCAATATATCGATTTTGAGCATATTTTGGGCCTGTATTTTTAAAATACCCTAACACGGAGTAGACACGTACAGATCGCTTCTGGGACACAAAAATATCGAATTTTTGGGTGTTTTGAGCCTGAATTTGAGATATAAACGGGTACAGAGGTTGCATGCACATATCGACTTTGGGCACCCAAAATATCGATTTTTAGCATGTTCTGAGCCTTTATTTTGAAAACATTCTAGCACTGAGTAGGCATGTACAGATCGCTTCTGAGACCCAAAAATATTGAATTTTCGGGAGTTTTGAGCCTGAATTTGAGATATAACCGGGTACAGAGAATGCATACACATATTGACTTTGTGCAGCTAAAATATCAATTTTTTAGCATGTTTTGGGCCTGTACTTTAAAAACACTCTAACACGGAGTATGCATGTACAGATCGCTCCTGGACCCAAAAATATCGAATTTTCGGGTGTTTTGAACCTGAATTTGGGATATAGACGAGTACAGAAGATGCATACACATATTGACTTTGGGCAGCTAAAATATCGATTTTCAGCATGTTTTAGGCTTGTATTTTGAAAATACTCTAACACGGAGTATGCATGTACAGATGGCTTTTGGGACCCAAAAATATCGATTATTCGGGTGTTTTGAGTCTGAATTTATGATATAAACGGGTACAGAAGATGCATGCACATATCGACTTTGGGCACCCAATATATCGATTTTCAGCATGTTTTAGGCTTGTATTTTGAAAATACTCTAACACAGAGTATGCATGTACAGATGGCTTTTGGGACCCAAAAATATCGATTATTCGGGTGTTTTGAGTCTGAATTTATGATATAAACGGGTACAGAAGATGCATGCACATATCGACTTTGGGCACCCAATATATCGATTTTCAGCATGTTTTGGGCCTGTATTTTTAAAATACTCTAACACGGAGTAGACACGTACAGATTGCTTCTGGGACACAAAAATATCGAATTTTTGGGTGTTTTGAGCCTGAATTTGAGATATAAACAGGTACAGAAGATGCATGCACATATCGACTTTGGGCACCCAAAATATCGATTTTTAGCATGTTCTGAGCCTATATTTTGAAAACATTCTAGCACTGAGTAGGCATGTACAGATCGCTTCTGGGACCCAAAAATATTGAATTTTCGGGTGTTTTGAGCCTGAATTTGAGATATAACCGGGTACAGAGAATGCATACACATATTGACTTTGTGCACCTAAAATATAAATTTTCAGCATGTTTTGGGCCTGTATTTTAAAAACACTCTAACACGGAGTATGCATGTACAGATCACTTCTGGGATCCAAAAATATCGAATTTTCGAGTGTTTTGAACCTGAATTTGGGATATAGACTGGTACAGAAGATGCATACACATATTGACTTTGGGCAGCTAAAATATCGATTTACAGCATGTTTTAGTCCTGTATTTTGAACATACTCTAACACGGAGTATGCATGTACAGATTGCTTAAGGGACACAAAAATATGGAATTTTCGGGTGTTTTGAGCTTGAATTTGAGATATAAACGGGTACAGAAGATGCATGCACATATCGACTTTGGGCACCCAATATATCGATTTTCAGCATGTTTTGGGCCTGTATTTTTAAAATACTCTAACACGGAGTAGACACGTACAGATTGCTTCTGGGACACAAAAATATCGAATTTTTGGGTGTTTTGAGCCTGAATTTGAGATATAAACAGGTACAGAAGATGCATGCACATATCGACTTTGGGCACCCAAAATATCGATTTTTAGCATGTTCTGAGCCTATATTTTGAAAACATTCTAGCACTGAGTAGGCATGTACAGATCGCTTCTGGGACCCAAAAATATTGAATTTTCGGGTGTTTTGAGCCTGAATTTGAGATATAACCGGGTACAGAGAATGCATACACATATTGACTTTGTGCACCTAAAATATAAATTTTCAGCATGTTTTGGGCCTGTATTTTAAAAACACTCTAACACGGAGTATGCATGTACAGATCACTTCTGGGATCCAAAAATATCGAATTTTCGAGTGTTTTGAACCTGAATTTGGGATATAGACTGGTACAGAAGATGCATACACATATTGACTTTGGGCAGCTAAAATATCGATTTACAGCATGTTTTAGTCCTGTATTTTGAACATACTCTAACACGGAGTATGCATGTACAGATTGCTTAAGGGACACAAAAATATGGAATTTTCGGGTGTTTTGAGCTTGAATTTGAGATATAAACGGGTACAGAAGATGCATGCACATATCGACTTTGGGCACCTAAAAAATCGATTTTGATCATGTTTTGGGTCTGTATCTTGAAAAAATTCTTGCAAGGAGTAGGCATGTACAGATCGCTTCTCGAACCCAAAAATATCGAATTTACGGAGCTTTGAGCCTGAATTTGAGATATAAACGGGTACAGATGATGCATGCACATATCGGCTTTTTGCACTTAAAATATCGATTTTGAGCATGTTTTGGGTTTGTATCTTGAAAACATTCTAGCAAGGAGTAGGCATGTACAGATCGCTTCTGGGACCCAAACATATCGAATTTTCTGGTGTTTTGAACCAGAATTAGGGATATACACGGGTACAGAAGATGCATACACATATTGACTTTGGTCACATAAAATATCGATTTTCAGCATGTTTTGGGCCTGTATTTTAAAAACACTCTAACACGGAGTATGCACGTACAGATCGCTTCTGGGACCCAAAAACATTGAATTTTCGGGTGTTTTGAGCATGAATTTGAGATATAAACGGGTACAGAAGATGAATGCACATATCGACTTTTGCACCTAAAATATCGATTTTGAGCATCTTTTGGGCCTGTATTTTGAAAATACTCAAACACGGTGTAGACATGTACAGATCGCTTCTGGGACACAAAAATATTGAATTTTTGGGTGTTTTGAGCCTGAATTTGAGATATAAACGGGTACAGAAGATGCATGCACATATCAACTTTGGCACCCAAAATATAGATTTTGAGCATGTTTTGGGTCTGTATCTTGAAAACATTCTAGAAAGAAGTAGGCATGTACAGATTGCTTCTGGGACCCAAAAATATCGAATTTTCGAATGTTTTGAACCTGAATTTGGGATATAGACGGGTATATAAGATGCATGCACATATCGACTTTGGGCACCCAATATATCGATTTTGAGCATATTTTGGGCCTGTATTTTTAAAATACTCTAACACGGAGTAGACACGTACAGATCGCTTCTGGGACACAAAAATATCGAGTTTTTGGATGTTTTGAGACTGAATTTGAGATATAAACGGGTACAGAAGATGCATGCACATATCGACTTTTTGCACCTAAAATATCGATTTTGAGCATGTTTTGGGTCTGTATCTTGAAAACATTCTAGAAAGAAGTAGGCATGTACAGATTGCTTCTGGGACCCAAAAACATTGAATTTTCGGGTGTTTTGAGCATGAATTTGAGATATAAACGGGTACCGAAGATGCATGCACATATCGACTTTGGGCACCTAAAATATCGATTTTGAGCATGTTCTGGGCCTGTATTTTAAAAACTCTCTAACACGGAGTTTGCACGTACAGATCGCTTCTGGGACCCAAAAACATTGAATTTTCGGGTGTTTTGAGCATGAATTTGAGATATAAACGTGTACAGAAGATGCATGCACATATCGACTTTGGGCAACTAAAATATCGATTTTGAGCATCTTTTGGGCCTGTATTTTGAAAATACTCAAACACGGTGTAGACATGTACAGATCGCTTCTTGGACCCAAAAATATCGAATTTTCGGGGGTTTTGAGCCACAATTTGGGATATAACCGGGTACAGAGGATGCAAGCACATATCGACTTTTTGCACTTAAAATATCGATTTTGAGCATGTTTTGGGTCTGTATCTTGAAAACATTCTAGCAAGGAGTAGGCATGTACAGATCGCTTCTGGGACCCAAAAATATCGAATTTTCTGGTGTTTTGAACCAGAATTAGGGATATACACGGGTACAGAAGATGCATACATATATTGACTTTGGGCACATAAATATCGATTTTCAGCATGTTCTGGGCCTGTATTTTAAAAACTCTCTAACACGGAGTATGCACGTACAGATCGCTTCTGGGACCCAAAAACATTGAATTTTCGGGTGTTTTGAACCTGAATTTGAGATATAGACGGGTACAGAAGATGCATACACATATTAACTTTGGGCACCTAAAATATAGATTTTCAGCATGTTTTAATCCTGTATTTTGAAAATACATTAACACGGAGAAGGCATGTACAGATCGCTTCTGGGACCCAAAAATATCGAGTTATCGGGTGTTTTGAGCCTGAATTTGAGATATAAACGTATACAGAAGATGCATGCACATATCGACTTTGGGCACCTAAAATATCGATTTTAAGCTTGTTTTGGGCCTATATTTTGAAAATATTCTTTCACTGAGTAGGCATGTACAGATAGCTTCTGTGACCCAAAAATATCGAATTTTCGGGTGTTTTGAGCCGAAATTTGGGATATAAACGGGTACAAAAGATGTATGCACATATCTACTTTGGACACGTAAAATATCGATTTTTAGCATGTTTTAAGCCTATATTTTGAAAAAATTCTAGCACTAAGTAGACATGTACAGATCACTTCGGGGACCAAAAAAATATTGAATTTTTGGGTGTTTTGAGCCTGCATTTGAGATATAAACGGGTACAGAAGATGCATGCACATATCGACTTTGCGCAAACAAAATATCGATTTTGAGCATGTTTTTGACCTGTATTTTGAAAATACTCTAACACGAAGTAGGCATGTACAGATATCTTCTGTGACACAAAAATATCAAATTTTTGGGTGTTTTGAGCCTGAATTCGAGATATAAACTGGTACTGAAGATGCATGCAAATATCGACTTTTTGCACCTAAAATATCGATTTTTAGCATGTATTGAGCCTATATTTTGAAAATGTTCTAGTACTGAGTAGGCATGTACATATAGCTTCTGGGACCCAAAAATATAAATTTTACGGGTGTTTTGAGCCTGAATTTGGGATATAAACGGGTACAAAAGATGTATGCACATATCGACTTTGGACACCTAAAATATCGATATTTAGCATGTTTTAAGCCTATATTTTGAAAACAGTCTAGCACTGAGTAGACATGTACAGATCGCTTCTGGGACCCAAAAATATTGAATTTTTGGTTGTTTTCAGCCTGAATTTGAGATATAAACGGGTACTGAAGATGCATGCACATATCGACTATGTGGAGCTAAAATATCGATTTTCAGCATGTTTTGGGCATGTATTTTGAAAATACTCTAACACGGAGTGGGCATGTACAGATCGCTTCTGGGACCCCAAAATCTCGAATTTTCGGGTGTTTTGAGCCTGAATTTGAGATATAAACGGGTACAGAAGATGCATGCACATATCGACTTTGGGCACCTAAAATATCGATTTTCAGTATGTTTTATGGCCTGTATTTTGAAAGTACTCTAACACGGATTATACAAGTACAGATCGCTTCTGGGAGCCAAAAATATCGAATTTTCGGGTGTTTTGAGCCTAAATTTTAGATATAAACGGGTACAGAACATGCATGCACATATCGACTTTTTGCACCTAAAATATTGATTTTGAACTAGTTTTGGGTCTGTACCTTAAAAATATTCTAGTAAGGAGTAGGCATGTACAGATCGCTTCTGGGACCCAAAAATACCGAATTTTCGGGTGTTTTGAGCCTTATTTTGAGATATAAATGGATACTGAAGATGCATACACATATCGACTTTTTGCACCTATTATATGTATTTTTAGCATGTTTTGGGTCTGTATCTTGAAAACATTCTAAGAAGGAGTAGGCATAGACATATCGCTTCTGGGACACAAAAATATCTAATTTTCGGGTGTTTTGAGCCTGAATTTGGGATATAAACGGGTACAGAACATGCATACACATATCGACTTTGGACACCTAAAATATCGAATTTTAGCATGTTTTAAGCCTATATTTTGAAAACATTCTAGCACTGAGTAGATATGTACCGATCGCTTCTGGGATCCAAAAATATCGAATTTTCGGGTGTTTTAAGCCTGAATTTGGGATATAAAAGGGTACAGAACATGCATACACATATCGACATGGGACACATAAAATATCGATTTTTAGCATGTTTTGACTCTATATTTTGAAAACATTCTAGCACTGAGTAGGCATGTACAGATCACTTCTTTGACCGAAAAATATCGAATTTTCGGGTGTTTTGAGCCTAAATTTGAGATATAAACGGGTACAGAAGATGCATGCACATATCGACATTGGGCACCTAAAATATCGATTTTTAGCATGTTTTAAGCCTTAATTTTGAAAACAGTCTAGCACTGAGTAGACATGTACAGATCTCTTCTGGGATCCACAAACATCAAATTTTCGGGTGTCTTAAGCCTGAATTTGGGATATAAAAAGGTACAGAACATGCATGCACATATCGACTTTTTGCACCTAAAATATCGATTTTGAGCATATTTTGGGTCTGTATCTGGAAAAACATTCTAGCAAGGAGTAGGCATGTAAAGATCGCTTCTGGGACCCAAAAATATCGAATTTTCTGGTGTTTTGAACCTGAATTTGAGATATAAACGGGTACAGAAGATGTATGCACATATCGGCTTTGGACACCTAAAATATCTTTTTATAGCATGTTTTAAGCCTGTATTTTAAAAACATTCTAGCACTGAGTAGGCATGTGCAGATTGCTTAAGGGACCCAAAAATATCGAATTTTCGGAGTTTTGAGCCTGAATTTGAGATATAAACGGGTACAGAAGATGCACGCACATATCGACTTTTTGCACTTAAAATATCGATTTTGTGCATGTTTTGGGTCTGTATCTTGAAAACATTCTAGCAAGGAGTAGGCATGTAAAGATCGCTTCTGGGACCCAAAAATATCGAATTTTTGGGTGTTTTGAGCCTGAATTTGAGATATAAACGGGTACAGAAGATGCATGCACATATCGACTTTTTGCACCTAAAATATCGATTTTAAAGCATGTTTTGGGTCTGTATCTTAAAATTTCTAGCAAGAAGTAGGCATGTACAGATTGCTTCTGGGACACAAAAATATTGAATTTTCGGGTGTTTTGAGCCTGAATTTGAGATATAAACGGGTACAGAAGATGCATGCACATATCGACTTTGGGCACCTAAAATATCGATTTTTAGTATGTTTTGGGCCAGCATTTTAAAAATACTCTAACACGGAGTAGACATGTACAGATCGCTTCTGGGACCCAAAAATATTGAATTTTCGGGTGTTTTGAGCCTGAATTTGAGATATAAACGGGTACAGAAGATGCATGCACATATGGACTTTGGGCACCTAAAATATCGATTTTTAGTATGTTTTGGGCCTGAATTTTAAAAATACTCTAACACGGAGTAGACATGTACAGATCGCTTTTGGGACTCAAAAATATCGAATTTTCGGGTGTTTTGAGCCTGAATTTGAGATATAAACGGGTACAGAAGAAGCATACACATATCGACTTTGAACACATAAAATATCGATTTTTAGCATGTTTTGAGCCTATATTTTGAAAACATTCTAGAACTGAGTATGCATGTACAGATCGCTTAAGGGACCCAAAAATATGGATTTTTCGGGTGTTTTGAGCTTGAATTTAAGATATAATTGGGTACAGAAGATGCATGCACATATCGACTTTGAAACACAAAATATCGATTTTTAGTATGTTTTGGGCGTATAATTTGAAAATATTTTAGCACTGTGTAGGCATGTACAAATCGCTTCTGGGACCCAAAAATATCGAATTTTCGGGTGTTTTGAGACAGAATTTGGGATATAACCGTGTACAGAGGATGCGTGCACTTATCGACTTTTTGCACCTAAAATATCGATTTTGAGCATGTTTTGGGTCTCTATCTTGAAAACATTCTAGCAAGGAGTAGGCATGTACAGATCACTTCTGGGACCCAAAAATATCGAAATTTCGGGTGTTTTGAACCTTAATTTGGGATATAGACGGGTACCGAAGATGCATACACATATTGATTTTGGGCACCTAAAATATAGATTTTCAGCATGTTTTGGGCCTGTATTTTGAAAATACTTTAACACGGAGTAGGCATGTACAGATCGCTTCTGGGACCCAAAAATATCGAATTTTCAGGTGTTTTGAGCCTGAATTTGAGATATAAACGGGTACAGAAGATACATGCACATATCGACTTTGGGCACATAAAATATCGATTTTGAGCATGTTTTGGGTCTGTATTTTGAAAAAACTCTAACAAGGAGTAGGCAGATACAGATCGCTTCTGGGACACAAAAATATCGATTTTTTGGGTGTTTTGAGTCTGAATTTGAGATATAAACGGGTACAGAAGATGCATTCACATATCGACTTTGGGCACCCAAAATATCGATTTTGAGCATGTTTTGGGCCTGTATTTTTAAAATACTCTAACACGGAGTAGACACGTACAGATCGCTTCTGGGACCCAAATAAATCGAATTCTCGGGTGTTCTGAGCCTGAATTTGAGATATGAACGGGTACAGAAGTTGCATGCACATATCGACATTATGCACCTAAAATATAGATTTTCAGCATGTTTTGGGCCTGTATTTTGAAAATACTCAAACACGGTGTAGACATGTACAGATCGCTTCTGGGACACAAAAATATCGATTTTTTGGGTGTTTTGAGCCTGAATTTGAGATATAAACGGGTACAGAAGATGCATGCACATATCGAGTTTGGCACCCAAAATATCGATTTTTAGTATATTTGGGCATATAATTTAAAAATATTCTAGCACTGAGACCCAAAAATATCGAATTTTCTGGTGTTTTGAGCCAGAATTTGGGATATAACCGGGTCCAGAGGATGCATGCACATATCGACTTTTTGCACCTAATATATCGATTTTGAGCATGTTTTGGGTCTGTATCTTGAAAACATTCTAGCAAGGAGTAGGCATGTACAGATCGCTTCTGGGACCCAAAAATATTGAATTTTCTGGTGTTTTGAACCTGAATATGGGATATAGACTTGTACAGAAGATGCATACACATATTGACTTTGGGCACCTAAAATATCGATTTTCAGCATGTTTTGGGCCTGTATTTTGAAAATACTCTAACACGGAGTAGGCATGTACAGATCGCTTCTGGGACCCAAAAATATCGAATTTTTGGGTGTTTTGAGCCTGAATTTGAGATATAAATGGGTACAGAAGATGCATGCACCTATCGACTTTGGGCACTTAAAATATCGATTTTGAGCATGTTTTGGGCCTGTATTTTGAAAATACTCTAACACGGAGTAGGCATGTACAGATCGCTTCTGGGACCCAAAAATATTGATTTTCATGTTTTGAGCCTGAATTTGAGATATAAACGGGTTCAGAAGATGCATGCACATATCGACTTTGGACACCTAAAATATCGATTTATAGCATGTTTTGGGCCTGTATTTTAAAAATATTCCAGCACTGAGTAGGCATGTGCAGATTGCTTAAGGGACCCAAAAATATCGAAGTTTCGGAGTTTTGAGCCTGAATTTGAGATATAAACGAGAACAGAAGATGCATGCACATATCGACTTTTTGCACCTAAAATATCGATTTTGAGCATGTTTTGGGTCTGTATCTTGAAAACTTTGTAGCAAGAAGTAGGCATGTACAGATTGCTTCTGGGACCCAAAAATATCGAATTTTCAAGTGTTTTGAACCTGAATTTGGGATATAGAAGGGTACAGAAGATGCATACACATATTGACTTTGGGCAGCTAAAATATCGATTTACATCATGTTTTAGGCCTGTATTTTGAAAATACTCTAACACGGAGTATGCATGTACAGATGGCTTTTGGGACCCTAAAATATCGAATATTCGGGTGTTTTGAGTCTGAATTTGAGATATAAACGGGTACAGAGGATGCATGCACATATCGACTTTGGGCACCCAAAATATCGATTTTGAGCATGTTTTAGGCCTGTATTTTTAAAACACTCTAACACGGAGTAGACACGTACAGGTCACTTCTGGGACCCAAATAAATCGAATTTTCGGGTGTTCTGAGCCTGAATTTGTGATATGAACGGGTACAGAAGATGCATGCACATATCGACTTTGGGCACCAAAAATATCGATTTTGAGCATGTTTTGGGCCTGCATTTTGAAAATACTCTAACACGGTGTAGACATGTACAGATCGCTTCTGGAACACAAAAATATCTATTTTTTGGGTGTTTTGAGACTGAATTTGAGATATAAACGGGTACAGAAGATGCATGCACATATCGACTTTGGCACCCAAAATATCGATTTTTAGTATGTTTTGGGCGTATAATTTAAAAATATTCTAGCACTGAGTAGGCATGTACAGATCGCTTCTGGGACCCAAATATATCGAATTTTCGGGGGTTTTGAGCCAGAATTTGGGATATAACCGGGTACAGAGGATGCATGCCCATATCGACTTTTTGCCCCTAAAATATCGATTTTAAGCATGTTTTGGGTCTGTATCTTGAAAACATTCTAGCAAGGAGTAGGCATATACAGGTCGTTTCTGGGACCCAAAAATATCGAATTTTCTGGTGTTTTGAACCTGAATTTGGGATATAGATGGGTACAGAAGATGCATACACATATTGACTTTGGGCACCTAAAATATCGATTTTCAGCATGTTTTAGGCCTGTATTTTAAAAATACATTAACACGGAGTAGGCATGTACAGATCGCTTCTGGGACCCAAAAATATCGACTTTTCCGGTGTTTTGAGCCTGAATTTGAGATATAAACGGGTACAGAAGATGCATGCACATATCGACTTTGGGCACCTAAAATATTGATTTTGACCATGTTTTGGGCCTGTATTTTGAAAATACTCTAACACGGAGTATGCATGTACAGATCGCTTCTGGGACACAAAAATATCGATTTTTTGGGCGTTTTGAGCCTGAATTTGAGATATAAACGGGTAAAGAAGATTCATGCACATATCGACTTTTCACAATTACAATATCATTTTTGAGCATGTTTTAAGCCTGTATTTTTAAAACATTCTAGCACTGAGTAGGCATGTGCAGATCGCTTAAGGGACCTAAAAATATCGAATTTTTGGAGTTTTGAGCCTGAATTTGAGATATAAACGGATACAGAAGATGCATGCACATATCGACTTTTTGCACTTAAAATATCGATTTTGAGCATGTTTTGGGTCTGTATCTTGAAAACATTCTAGCAAGGAGTAGGCATGTACAGATCGCTTCTGGAACACAAAAATATCGAATTTTCTGGTGTTTTGAACCAGAATTTGGGATAAACACGGGTACAGAAGATGCATACACATATTGACTTTGGGCAGCTAAAATATTGATTTACATCATGTTTTAGGCCTGTATTTTGAAAATACTCTAACACGGATTATGCATGTACAGATGGCTTTTGGGACCCAAAAATATCGAATATTCGGGTGTTTTGAGCCTGAATTTGAGATATAAACGGGTACAGAAGATGCATGCACATATCGACTTTTTGCACTTAAAATATCGATTTTTAGCATGTTTTGGGTCTGTATCTTGAAAACATTCTAGCAAGGAGTAGGCATGTACAGATTGCTTCTGGGACACCAAAATATCGAATTTTCTGGTGTTTTGAACCTGAATTAGGGATATACACGGGTACAGAAGATGCATACACATATTGACTTTGGGCACATAAAATATCGATTTTCAGCATGTTTTGGGCCTGTATTTTAAAAACACTCTAACACGGAGTATGCACGTACAGATCGCTTCTGGGACCCAAAAATATTGAATTTTTGGGTGTTTTGAGCCTGAATTTGAGATATAAACGGCTACAGAAGATGCATGCACATATCGACTTTGGGCACCTAAAATATCGATTTTGAGTATGTTTTGGGCCTGTATTTTAAAAATACTCTAACACGGAGTAGACATGTACAGATCGCTTTTGGGACCCAAAAATATCGAATTATCGGGTGTTTTGACCCTGAATTTAAGATATAAACGGGTACAGAAGATGCATACACATATTGACTTTGGGCAGCTAAAATATCGATTTTCAGCATGTTTTAGGCTTATATTTAAAAAATACTCTAACACGGAGTAGGCATGTACAGATCGCTTCTGGGACTCAAAAATATTGATTTTCGTGTTATGAGCCTGAATTTGAGATATAAACGGGTACAGAAGATGCATGCACATATCGACTTTGGACACCTAAAATATCGATGTATAGCATGTTTTGGGCCTGGATTTTAGAAATATTCTAGCACTGAGTAGGCATGTGCAGATTGCTTAAGGGACCCAAAAATATCTAATTTTCGGAGTTTTGAGCCTGAATTTGAGATATAAACGGGTACAGAAGATGCCTGCACATATCGACTTTTTGCACTTAAAATATCGATTTTTAGCATGTTTTGGGTCTGTATCTTGAAAACATTTTAGCAAGGAGTAGGCATGTACAGATTGCTTCTGGGACACCAAAATATCGAATTTTCTGGTGTTTTGAACCTGAATTAGGGATATACACGGGTACAGAAGATGCATACACATATTGACTTTGGGCACATAAAATATCGATTTTCAGCATGTTTTGGGCCTGTATTTTAAAAACACTCTAACACGGAGTATGCACGTACAGATCGCTTCTGGGACCCAAAAATATTGAATTTTTGGGTGTTTTGAGCCTGAATTTGAGATATAAACGGGTACAGAAGATGCATGCACATATCGACTTTGGGCAGCTAAAATATCGATTTTGAGTATGTTTTGGGCCTGTATTTTATAAATACTCTAACACGGAGTAGGCATGTACAGATCGCTTCTGGGACTCAAAAATATTGATTTTCGTGTTTTGAGCCTGAATTTGAGATATAAACGGGTACAGAAGATGCATGCACATATCGACTTTGGACACCTAAAATATCGATTTATAGCATGTTTTGGGCCTGTATTTTAAAAATATTCTAGCACTGAGTAGGCATGTGCAGATTGCTTAAGGGACCCAAAAATATCTAATTTTCGGAGTTTTGAGCCTGAATTTGAGATATAAACGGGTACAGAAGATGCATGCACATATCGACTTTTTGCACTTAAAATATCGATTTTGAGCATGTTTTGGGTCTGTATCTTGAAAACATTCTAGCAAGGAGTAGGCATGTACAGATTGCTTCTGGGACACCAAAATATCGAATTTTCTGGTGTTTTGAACCTGAATTAGGGATATACACGGGTACAGAAGATGCATACACATATTGACTTTGGGCACATAAAATATCGATTTTCAGCATGTTTTGGGCCTGTATTTTAAAAACACTCTAACACGGAGTATGCACGTACAGATCGCTTCTGGGACCCAAAAATATTGAATTTTTGGGTGTTTTGAGCCTGAATTTGAGATATAAACGGGTACAGAAGATGCATGCACATATCGACTTTGGGCACCTAAAATATCGATTTTGAGTATGTTTTGGGCCTGTATTTTAAAAATACTCTAACACGGAGTAGACATGTACAGATCGCTTTTGGGACCCAAAAATATCGAATTTTCGGGTGTTTTGACCCTGAATTTAAGATATAAACGGGTACAGAAGATGCATACACATATTGACTTTGGGCAGCTAAAATATCGATTTTCAGCATGTTTTAGGCTTATATTTAAAAAATACTCTAACACGGAGTAGGCATGTACAGATCGCTTCTGGGACTCAAAAATATTGATTTTCGTGTTATGAGCCTGAATTTGAGATATAAACGGGTACAGAAGATGCATGCACATATCGACTTTGGACACCTAAAATATCGATGTATAGCATGTTTTGGGCCTGTATTTTAGAAATATTCTAGCACTGAGTAGGCATGTGCAGATTGCTTAAGGGACCCAAAAATATCTAATTTTCGGAGTTTTGAGCCTGAATTTGAGATATAAACGGGTACAGAAGATGCCTGCACATATCGACTTTTTGCACTTAAAATATCGATTTTTAGCATGTTTTGGGTCTGTATCTTGAAAACATTTTAGCAAGGAGTAGGCATGTACAGATTGCTTCTGGGACACCAAAATATCGAATTTTCTGGTGTTTTGAACCTGAATTAGGGATATACACGGGTACAGAAGATGCATACACATATTGACTTTGGGCACATAAAATATCGATTTTCAGCATGTTTTGGGCCTGTATTTTAAAAACACTCTAACACGGAGTATGCACGTACAGATCGCTTCTGGGACCCAAAAATATTGAATTTTTGGGTGTTTTGAGCCTGAATTTGAGATATAAACGGGTACAGAAGATGCATGCACATATCGACTTTGGGCAGCTAAAATATCGATTTTGAGTATGTTTTGGGCCTGTATTTTATAAATACTCTAACACGGAGTAGGCATGTACAGATCGCTTCTGGGACTCAAAAATATTGATTTTCGTGTTTTGAGCCTGAATTTGAGATATAAACGGGTACAGAAGATGCATGCACATATCGACTTTGGACACCTAAAATATCGATTTATAGCATGTTTTGGGCCTGTATTTTAAAAATATTCTAGCACTGAGTAGGCATGTGCAGATTGCTTAAGGGACCCAAAAATATCTAATTTTCGGAGTTTTGAGCCTGAATTTGAGATATAAACGGGTACAGAAGATGCTTGCACATATCGACTTTTTGCACTTAAAATATCGATTTTTAGCATGTTTTGGGTCTGTATCTTGAAAACATTCTAGCAAGGAGTAGGCATGTACAGATTGCTTCTGGGACACCAAAATAATGAATTTTCTGGTGTTTTGAACCTGAATTAGGGATATACACGGGTACAGAAGATGCATACACATATTGACTTTGGGCACATAAAATATCGATTTTCAGCATGTTTTGGGCCTGTATTTTAAAAACACTCTAACACGGAGTATGCACGTACAGATCGCTTCTGGGACCCAAAAATATTGAATTTTTGGGTGTTTTGAGCCTGAATTTGAGATATAAACGGGTACAGAAGATGCATGCACATATCGACTTTGGGCAGCTAAAATATCGATTTTGAGTATGTTTTGGGCCTGTATTTTAAAAATACTCTAACACGGAGTAGACATGTACAGATGGCTTTTGGGACCCAAAAATATCGAATATTCGGGTGTTTTGAGTCTGAATTTGAGACATAAACGGGTACAGAAGATGCATGCACATATCGACTTTGGGCACCCAAAATATCGATTTTGAGCATATTTTGGGCCTGTAGTTTTAAAATACTCTAACACGTAGTAGACACGTACAGATCGCTTCTGGGACACAAAAATATCGAATTTTTGGGTGTTTTGAGCCTGAATTTGAGATATAAACGGGTACAGAAGATGCATGCACATATCGACTTTGGGCACCCAAAATATCGATTTTTAGCTTGTTCTGAGCCTCTATTTTGAAAACATTCTAGCACTGAGTAGGCATGTACAGATCGCTTCTGGGACCCAAAAATATTGAGTTTTCGGGTGTTTTGAGCCTGAATTTGAGATATAACCGGGTACAGAGAATGCATGCACATATTGACTTTGTGCACCTAAAATATCAATTTTCAGCATGTTTTGGGCCTGCATTTTAAAAACACTCTAACACGGAGTATGCATGTACAGATCGTTTCTGGGACACAAAAATATCGAATTTTCAGAGTTTTGAGCCTGAATTTGAGATATAAACGAGTACAGAAGATGCATGCACATATCGATTTTTTCACCTAAAATATCGATTTTGAGCATGTTTTGGGTCTGTATCTTGAAAACTTTGTAGCAAGAAGTATGCATGTACAGATTGCTTCTGGGACCCAAAAATATCGAATTTTCGGGTGTTTTGAGTCTGAATTTGAGATATAAACGGGTACAGAAGATGCATGCACATATCGACTTTGGGCACCCAAAATATCGATTTACATCATGTTTTAGGCCTGTATATTTAAAATACTCAAACACGGAGTATGCATGTACAGATGGCTTTTGGGACCCAAAAATATTGAATATTCGGGTGTTTTGAGTCTGAATTTGAGATATAAACGGGTACAGAAGATGCATACACATATCGACTTTGGGCACCCAAAATATCGATTTTGAGCATGTTTTGGGCCTGAATTTTTAAAATACTCTAACACTGAGTAGACACGTACAGATCGCTTCTGGGACCCAAATAAATCGAATTTTCGGGTGTTCTAAGCCTGAATTTGAGATATGAACGGGTACAGAAGATGCATGCACATATCGACTTTGGGCACCAAAAACATCGATTTCGAGCATGTTTTGGGCCTGTATTTTAAAAATACTATAACACGGTGTAGACATGTACAGATCGCTTCTGGGACACAAAAATGTCGATTTTTTGGGTGTTTTGAGCCTGAATTTGAGATATAAACGGGTACAGAAGATGCATGCACAAATCGACTTTTTGCATCTAAAATATCGATTTTGAGCATGTTTTGGGTCTGTATCTTGAAAACTTTCTAGCAAGAAGTATGCATGTACAGATTGCTTCTGGGACCCAAAAATATCGAATTTTCGAGTGTTTTGAACCTGAATTTGGGATATAGACGGGTACAGAAGATGCATACACATATTGACTTTGGGCAGCTAAAATATCGATTTACATCATGTTTTAGGCCTGTATTTTAAAAATACTCTAACACGGATTATGCATGTACAGATGGCTTTTGGGGCCCAAAAATATCGAATATTCGGGTGTTTTGAGATTGAATTTGAGATATAAACGGGTACAGAAGATGCATGCACATATCGACTTTGGGCACCCAAAATATCGATTTTGAGCATCTTTTGGGCCTGTATTTTTAGAACACTTTAACACGGAGTAGACACGTACAGATCACTTCTGGGACCCAAATAAATCGAATTTTCGGGTGTTCTGAGCCTGAATTTGAGATATGAACGGGTACAGAAGATGCATGCACATATCGACTTTGTGCACCAAAAATATCGATTTTGAGCATGTTTTGGGCCTGCATTTTGAAAATACTCTAACACGGTGTAGACATGTAAAGATCGCTTCTGGAACACAAAAATATCGATTTTTTGGGTGTTTGAGCCTGAATTTGAGATATAAACGGGTACAGAAGATGCATACACATATCGACTTTGGCACCCAAAATATCGATTTTTAGTATGTTTTGAGCGTATAATTTGAAAATATTCTAGCACTGAGTAGGCATGTACAGATCGCTTCCGGGACCCAAAAATATCGAATTTTCGGGCGTTTTGAGCCAGAATTTGGGATATAACCGGGTACAGAGGATGCATGCACATATCGACTTTTTGCACCTAAAATATCGATTTTGAGCATGTTTTGGGTCTGTATCTTGAAAACATTCTAGCAAGGAGTAGGCATGTACAAGTCGCTTCTGGAACCCAAAAATATCGAATTTTCTGGTGTTTTGAACCTGAATTTGGGATATAGATGGGTACAGAAGATGCATACACATATTGACTTTGGGCACATAAAATATCGATTTTGAGTATGTTTTGGGCCTGTTTTTTAAAAATACTCTAACACGGAGTAGACATGTACAGATCGCTTTTGGGACCCAAAATTATTGAATTTTCGGGTGTTTTAAGCCTGAATTTGAGATATAAACGGGTACAAAAGATGCATGCACATATCGACTTTGGGCACCTAAAATATCGATTTTGAGCATGTTTTGGGCCTGTATTTTGAAAATACTCTAACACGGAGTAGGCATGTACAGATCGCTTCTGGGAATCAATAATATTGATTTTCGTGTTTTGAGCCTGAATTTGAGATATAAACGGGTACAGAAGATGCATGCACATATCGACTTTGGACACCTAAAATATCGATGTATAGCATGTTTTGGGCCTGTATTTTAAAAATATTCTAGCACTGAGTAGGCATTTGCAGATTGCTTAATTGACCCAAAAATATCTAATTTTCGGAGTTTTGAGCCTGAATTTGAGATATAAACGGGTACAGAAGATGCATGCACATATCGACTTTTTGCACTTAAAATATCGATTTTTAGCATGTTTTGGGTCTGTATCTTGAAAACATTCTAGCAAGGAGTAGGCATGTACAGATTGCTTCTGGGACACCAAAATATCGAATTTTCTGGTGTTTTGAACCTGAATTAGGGATATACACGGGTACAGAAGATGCATACACATATTGACTTTGGGCACATAAAATATCGATTTTCAGCATGTTTTGGGCCTGTATTTTAAAAACACTCTAACACGGAGTATGCACGTACAGATCGCTTCTGGGACCCAAAATTATTGAATTTTCTTGTGTTTTAAGCCTGAATTTGAGATATAAACGGGTACAGAAGATGTATGCACATATCGACTTTGGGCACCTAAAATATCGATTTTGAGCATGTTTTGGGCCTGTATTTTTAAAACACTCTAACACGGAGTAGAAACGTACAGATCACTTCTGGGACCCAATTAATCGAATTTTCGGGTGTTCTGAGCCTTAATTTGAGATATGAACGGGTACAGAAGATGCATGCACATATCGACTTTTTGGCACCAAAAATATCGATTTTGAGCATGTTTTGGGCCTGCATTTTGAAAATACTCTAACACGGTGTAGACATGTACAGATCGTCTCTGGAACACAAAAATATCCATTTTTTGGGTGTTTTGAGCCAGAATTTGAGATACAAACGGGTACAGAAGATGCATGCACATATCGAATTTGGCACCCAAAATATCGATTTTTAGTATGTTTTGGGCGTATAATTTGAAAATATTCTAGCACTGAGTAGGCATGTACAGATCGCTTCTGGGACCCAAAAATATCGAATTTTCGGGGGTTTTGAACCAGAATTTGGGATATAACCGGGTACAGAGGATGCATGCACATATCGACTTTTTGCACCTAAAATATCGATTTTAAGCATGTTTTGGGTCTGTATCTTGAAAACATTCTAGCAAGGAGTAGGCATGTACAAGTCGCTTCTGGAAACCAAAAATATCGAATTTTCTGGTGTTTTGAACCTGAATTTGGGATATAGATGGGTACAGAATATGCATACACATATTGACTTTGGGCACATAAAATATCGATTTTCAGCATGTTTTGGGCCTGTATTTTAAAAACACTCTAACACGGTGTAGACATGGACAGATCGCTTCTGGAACACAAAAATATCGAATTTTTGGGTGTTTTGAGCCTGAATTTGAGATATAAACGGGTACAGATGATGCATACACATATCGACTTTGGCACCCAAAATATCGATTTTTAGTATGTTTTGGGCGTATAATTTGAAAATATTCTAGCACTGAGTAGGCATGTACAGATCGCTTCTGGGGCCCAAATAAATCGAATTTTCGGTTGTTCTGAGCCTGAATTTGAGATATGAACATGTACAGAAGATGCATGCACATATCGACTTCGGGCACCTAAAATATCGATTATGAGCATGTTTTGGGCCTGTATTTTGAAAATACTCAAACACGGTGTAGATATGTACAGATCGCTTCTGGGACACAAAAATATCGATTTTTTGGGTGTTTTGAGCCAGAAATTGGGATATAACCGGGTACAGAGGATGCATGCACATATCGACTTTTTGCACCTAAAATATCGATTTTGAGCATGTTTTGGGTCTGTATCTTGAAAAAATTCTAGCAAGGAGTAGGCATGTACAGATCGCTTCTGGGTCCCAAAATTATCGAATTTTCGGGTGTTTTGAACCTGAATTTGGGATATAGACGGATACCGAAGATGCATGCACATATCGACTTTTTGCACCTAAAATATCGATTTTGAGCATGTTTTGGGCCTTTATTTTAAAAATACTCTAACACGGAGTAGGCATGTACAGATCGCTTCGGGTACCCAAAAATATCGAATTTTCGGGTGTTTTGAGCCTGAATTTGAGATATAAACGGGTACAGAAGATGCATGCACATATCGACTTCGGGCACCTAAAATATCGATTTTGAGCATGTTTTGGGCCTGTATTTTGAAAATACTCAAACTCGGTGTAGACATGTACAGATCGCTTCTAGGAAACAAAAATATCGATTTTTTGGGTGTTTTGAGCCAGAAATTGGGATATAACCGGGTACAGAGGATGCATGCACATATCGACTTTTTGCACCTAAAATATCGATTTTGAGCATGTTTTGGGTCTGTATCTTGAAAAAATTCTAGCAAGAAGTAGGCATGTACAGATTGCTTCTGGGACCCAAAAATATCGAATTTTCGAGTGTTTTGAACCTGAATTTGGGATATAGACGGGTATAGAAGATGCATACACATATTGACTTAGGGCAGCTAAAATATCGATTTTCTGCATGTTTTAGGCCTGTATTTTGAAAATACTCTAACACGGAGTAGACACGTACAGATCGCTTCTGGGACCCAAATAAATCGAATTTTCGGGTTTTCTGAGCCTGAATTTGAGATATGAACGGGTACAGAAGATGCATGCACATATTGACTTTGGGCACCTAAAATATAGATTTTCAGCATGTTTTGGGCCTGTATTTTGAAAATACTCTAACACTGAGTAGACACGTACAGATCGCTTCTAGGACCCAAATAAATCGAATTTTCGTTTGTTCTGAGCCTGAATTTGAGATATGAACGGGTACAGAAGATGCATGTACATATCGACTTTGGGCAGCTAAAATATCGATTTTCTGCATGTTTTAGGCCTGTATTTTGAAAATACTCTAACACGGAGTAGACACGTACAGATCGCTTTTTGGGACCCAATTAAATTGAACTTTCGGGTGTTCTGAGCCTGAATTTGAGATATGAACGGGTACAGAAGATGCATGCACATATTGACTTTGGGCACCTAAAATATAGATTTTCAGCATGTTTTGGGCCTGTATTTTGAAAATACTCTAACACTGAGTAGACACGTACAGATCGCTTCTAGGACCCAAATAAATCGAATTTTCGTTTGTTCTGAGCCTGAATTTGAGATATGAACGGGTACAGAAGATGCATGTACATATCGACTTTGGGCAGCTAAAATATCGATTTTCTGCATGTTTTAGGCCTGTATTTTGAAAATACTCTAACACGGAGTAGACACGTACAGATCGCTTTTTGGGACCCAATTAAATTGAACTTTCGGGTGTTCTGAGCCTGAATTTGAGATATGAACGGGTACAGAAGATGCATGCACATATTGACTTTGGGCACCTAATATATCGATTTTGAGCATGTTTTGGGCCTGTATTTTGAAAATACATTAACACGGAGTAGGCATGTACAGGTCGCTTCTGGGACCCAAAAATATCGACTTTTCGGGTGTTTTATGCCTGAATTTGAGATATAAACGGGTACAGTAGATGCATGCACATATCGACTTTGGGCACCTAAAATATCGATTTGGAGTATGTTTTGGGCCAGTATTTTGAAAATACTCTAACACGGAGTATGCATGTACAGATCGCTTCTGGGACACAAAAATATCGATTTTTTGGGTGTTTTGAGCCTGAATTTGAGATATAAACGGATACAGAAGATGCATGCACATATCGACTTTTCACACCAAAAATATCGATTTATAGCATGTTTTAAGCCTGTATTTTAAAAACATTCTAGCACTGAGTAGGCATGTGCAGATCGCCTAAGGAACCCAAAAATATCGAATTTTCGGAGTTTTGAGCCTGAATTTGAGATATAAACGGGTACAGAAGATGCATGCACATATCGACTTTGGGCACCCAAAATATCGATTTTGAGCATGTTTTATGCCTGTATTTTTAAAATACTCTAACATTGAGTAGACACGTACAGATCGCTTCTGGGACCCAAATAAATCGAATTTTAGGGTGTTCTGAGCCTGAATTTGAGATATGAACGGGTACAGAAGATGCCTGCACATATCGACTTTGGGCACCTAAAACATCGATTTTGAGCATGTTTTGGGCATGTATTTTAAAAATACTATAACACGGTATAGACATGTACAGATCGCTTCTGGGACACAAAAATATCGATTTTTTGGGTGTTTTGAGTCTGAATTTGAGATATAAACGGGTACAGAAGATGCATGCACATATCGACTTTTTGCACATAAAATATCGATTTTGAGCATGTTTTGGGTCTGTATCATGAAAACTTTCTAGCAAGAAGTAGGCATGTACAGATTGCTTCTGAGACTCAAAAATATAGAATTTTCGAGTGTTTTGAACCTGAATTTGGGATATAGACGGGTACAGAAGATGCATAAACATATTGACTTTGGGCAGCTAAAATATCGATTTACTGCATGTTTTAGGCCTGTATTTTAAAAATACTCTAACACGGAGTATGCATGTACAGATGGCTTTTGGGACCCAAAAATATCGAATATTCGGGTGTTTTGAGTTTGAATTTGAGATATGAACGGGTACAGAAGATACATGGACATATCGACTTTTTGCACTTAAAATATCGATTTTGAGCAAGTTTTGGGTCTGTATATTGAAAACATTCTAGCAAGGAGTAGGCATGTACAGATCGCTTCTGGGACCCAAAAATATCGAATTTTCTGGTGTTTTGAACCTGAATTTGGGATATAGACGGGTACAGAAGATGCATACACATATTGACTTTGGGCAGCTAAAATATCGATTTACAGCATGTTTTAGGCCTGTATTTTAAAAATACTCTAACACGGAGTATGCATGTACATATGGCTTTTGGGATCCAAAAATATCGAATATTCGGGTGTTTTGAGTCTGAATTTCAGATATAAACGGGTACAGAAGATGCATGCACATATCGACTTTTTGCACCTAAAATATCGATTTTGAGCATGTTTTGGGCCTGTATTTTAAAAATACTCTAACACGGAGTAGGCATGTACAGATCGCTTCGGGGACCCAAAAATATCGAATTTTCGGGTGTTTTGAGCCTGAATTTGAGATATAAACGGGTACAGAAGATGCATGCACATATCGACTTCGGGCACCTAAAATATCGATTTTGAGCATGTTTTGGGCCTGTATTTTGAAAATACTCAAACTCGGTGTAGACATGTACAGATCGCTTCTAGGAAACAAAAATATCGATTTTTTGGGTGTTTTGAGCCAGAAATTGGGATATAACCGGGTACAGAGGATGCATGCACATATCGACTTTTTGCACCTAAAATATCGATTTTGAGCATGTTTTGGGTCTGTATCTTGAAAAACTTCTAGCAAGAAGTAGGCATGTACAGATTGCTTCTGGGACCCAAAAATATCTAATTTTCGAGTGTTTTGAACCTGAATTTGGGATATAGACGGGTACAGAAGATGCATACACATATTGACTTTGGGCAGCTAAAATATCGATTTTCTGCATGTTTTAGGCCTGTATTTTAAAAATACTCTAACACGGAGTAGACACGTACAGATCGCTTCTGGGACCCAAATAAATCGAATTTTCGGGTTTTCTGAGCCTGAATTTGAGATATGAACGGGTACAGAAGATACATGCACATATCGACTTTGGGCACCTAAAATATCGATTTTGAGTATGTTTTGGGCCTGTATTTTGAAAATACTCTAACACGGAGTATGCATGTACAGATCGCTTCTGGGACACAAAAATATCGATTTTTTGGGTGTTTTGAGCCTGAATTTGAGATATAAACGGGTACAGAAGATGCATGCACATATCGACTTTTCACACCTAAAATATCGATTTATAGCATGTTTTAAGCCTGTATTTTAAAAACATTCTAGCACTGAGTAGGCATGTGCAGATCGCTTCTGGGACCCAAAAATATCGAATTTTCGGAGTTTTGAGCCTGAATTTGAGATGTAAACGGGTATAGAAGATGCATGCACATATCGACTTTGGGCACCTAAAACATCGATTTTGAGCATGTTTTGGGCTTGTATTTTAAAAATACTATAACACTGTGTAGACATGTACAGATCGCTTCTGGGACACAAAAATATCGATTTTTAGGGTGTTTTGAGTCTGAATTTTAGATATAAACGGGTACAGAAGATGCATGCACATATCGACTTTTTGCACCTAAAATATCGATTTTGAGCATGTTTTGGGTCTGTATCTTGAAAACTTTCTAGCAAGAAGTAGGCATGCACAGATTGCTTCTGGGACTCAAAAATATTGAATTTCGAGTGTTTTGAACCTGAATTTGGTATATAGACGGGTACAGAAGATGCATACACATATTGACTTTGGGCAGCTAAAATATCGATTTACAGCATGTTTTAGGCCTGTAGTTTAAAAATACTCTAACACGGAGTATGCATGTACATATGGCTTTTGGGATCCAAAAATATCGAATATTCGGGTGTTTTGAGTCTGAATTTCAGATATAAACGGGTACAGAAGATGCATGCACATATCGACTTTGGGCACCCAAAATATCGATTTTGAGCATGTTTTGAGCCTGTATTTTTAAAATACTCTAACACGGAGTAGACACGTACAGATCGCTTCTGGGACACAAAAATATCGATTTTTTGGGTGTTTTGAGCCTGAATTTGAGATATAAACGGGTACAGAAGATGCATGCACATATCGACTTTGGCACCCAAAATATCGATTTTTAGTATGTTTTTGGCGTATAATTTGAAAATATTCTAGCACTGAGTAGGCATGTACTGATCGCGTCTGGGACCCAAAAATATCGAATTTTTGGGTGTTTTGAACCAGAAATTGGGATATAACCGGGTACAGAGGATGCATGCACATATCGACTTTTTGCACATAAAATATCGATTTTGAGCATGTTTTTGGTCTGTATCTTGAAAAAATTCTAGCAAGGAGTAGGCATGTACAGATCGCTTCTGGGACCCAAAATTATCGAATTTTCGGGTGTTTTGAACCTGAATTTGGGATATAGACGGATACCGAAGATGCATGCACATATCGACTTTTTGCACCTAAAATATCGATTTTGAGCATGTTTTGGGCCTGTATTTTTAAAATACTCTAACACGGAGTAGGCATGTACAGATCGCTTCGGGGACCCAAAAATATCGAATTTTTGGCTGTTTTGAGCCTGAATTAGAGATATAAAAGGGTACAGAAGATGCATGCACATTTCGACTTTTTGCACCTAAAATATCGATTTTGAGCATGTTTTGGGTTTGTATCTTGAAAACATTCTAGCAAGAAGTAGGCATGTACAGATTGCTTCTGGGACCCAAAATTATCGAATTTTCGAGTGTTTTGAACCTGAATTTGGGATATAGACGGGTACAGAAGATGCATACACATATTGACTTTGGGCAGCTAAAATATCGATTTTCAGCATGTTTTAGGCCTGTATTTTGAAAATACTCTAACACGGAGTATGCATGTACACATTGCTTTTGGGACCCAAAAATATCGAATATTCGGGTGTTTTGAGTCTGAATTTGAGATATAAACGGGTACAGAAGATGCAGACTTTGGGCACCCGAAATATCGATTTTGAGCATGTTTTGGGCCTGTATTTTTACAATACTCTAACACTGAGTAGACACGTACAGATCGCTTCTGGAACCCAAATAAATCGAATTTTTGGGTGTTCTGAGCCTGAATTTGAGATATGAACGGATACAGAAGATGAATGCACATATCGACTTTGGGCACCTAAAATATCGATTTTGAGCATGTTTTGGGCCTGTATTTTGAAAATACTATAGCACGGTGTAGACATGTACAGATCGCTTCTGGGACACAAAAATATCGATTTTTTGGGTGTTTTGAGCCTGAATTTGAGATATAAACGGGTACAGAAGATGCATGCACATATCGACTTTGGCACCAAAAATATCGATTTTTAGTATGTTTTGGGCGTACAATTTGAAAATATTCTAGCACTGAGTAGGCATGTACAGATCGCTTCTGGGGCCCAAATAAATCGAATTTTCGGTTGTTCTGAGCCTGAATTTGAGATATGAACAGGTACAGAAGATGCATGCACATATCGACTTCGGGCACCTAAAATATCGATTATGAGCATGTTTTGGGCCTGTATTTTGAAAATACTCAAACACGGTGTAGATATGTACAGATCGCTTCTGGGACACAAAAATATCGATTTTTTGGGTGTTTTGAGCCAGAAATTGGGATATAACCGGGTACAGAGGATGCATGCACATATCGACTTTTTGCACCTAAAATATCGATTTTGAGCATGTTTTGGGCCTGTATTTTTAAAATACTCTAACACTGAGTAGACACGTACAGATCGCTTCTGGGACCCAAATAAATCGAATTTTCGGGTTTTCTGAGCCTGAATTTGAGATATGAACGGGTACAGAAGATACATGCACATATCGACTTTGGGCACCTAAAACATCGATTTTTAGCATGTTTTGGGCCTGTATTTTGAAAATACTCTAACACGGAGTATGCATGTATACATTGCTTTTGGGACCCAAAAATATCGAATATTCGGGTGTTTTCAGTCTGAATTTGAGATATAAACGGGTACAGAAGATGCATGCACATATCGACTTTGGGCACCCAAAATATCGATTTTGAGCATGTTTTGGGCCTGTATTTTTACAATACTCTAACACTGAGTAGACACGTACAGATCGCTTCTGGAACCCAAATAAATCGAATTTTAGGGTGTTCTGAGCCTGAATTTGAGATATGAACGGATACAGAAGATGAATGCACATATCGACTTTGGGCACCTAAAATATCGATTTTGAGCATGTTTTGGGCCTGTATTTTGAAAATACTATAGCACGGTGTAGACATGTACAGATCGCTTCTTTGACACAAAAATATCGATTTTTTGTGTGTTTTGAGCCTGAATTTGAGATATAAACGGGTACAGAAGATGCATGCACATATCGACTTTGGCACCCAAAATATCGATTTTTAGTATGTTTTGGGCGTATAATTTGAAAATATTCTAGCACTGAGTAGGCATGTACAGATCGCTTCTGGGACCCAAAAAGATCGAATTTTGGGGGGTTTTGAGCCAGAATTTGGGATAAAACCAGGTACAGAGGATGCATTCACATAACGACTTTTTGCACCTAAAATATCGATTTTAAGCATGTTTTAGGTCTGTATCTTGAAAACATTCTAGGAAGAAGTAGGCATGTACAGGTCGCATCTGGGACCCAAAAATACCGAATTTTCTGGTGTTTTGAACCTGAATTTGGGATATAGACGGGTACAGAAGATGCATACACATATTGACTTTGGGCAGCTAAAATATCGATTTTCTGCATGTTTTAGGCTTGTATTTTGAAAATACTCTAACACGGAGTATGCATGTACACATTGCTTTTGGGACCCAAAAATATCGAATATTCGGGTGTTTTGAGTCTGAATTTGAGATATAAACGGGTACAGAAGATGCATGCACATATCGACTTTGGGCACCCAAAATATCGATTTTGAGCATGTTTTGGGCCTGAATTTTTAAAATACTCTAACACTGAATAGACACGTACAGATCGCTTCTAGGACCCAAATAAATCGAATTTTCGAGTATTCTGAGCCTGAATTTGAGATATGAAAGGGTACAGAAGATGCATGCACATATCGACTTTGGGCACCTAAAATATCGATTTTGAGCATGTTTTGGGCCTGTATTTTGAAAATACTATAACACAGTGTAGACATGTACAGATCGCTTCTGGGACACAAAAATATCGAATTTTCAGAGTTTTGAGCCTGAATTTGAGATATAAACGAGTACAGAAGATGCATGCACATATCGACTTCGGGCACCTAAAATATCGATTTTGAGCATGTTTTTGGTCTATATCTTGAAAACTTTCTAGCAAGAAGTAGGCATGTACAGATTGCTTCTGGGACCCAAAAATATCGAATTTTCGAGTGTTTTGAACCTGAATTTGGGATATAGACGGGTACAGAAGATGCATACACATATTGACTTTGGGCAGCTAAAATATCGATTTTGAGCATGTTTTAGGCCTGTATTTTTAAAATACTCAAACACAGAGTATGCATGTACACATTGCTTTTGGGACCCAAAAATATCGAATATTCGGGTGTTTTGAGTCTGAATTTGAGATACAAACGGGTACAGAAGATGCATGCACATATCGACTTTGGGCACCCAAAATATCGATTTTGAGCATGTTTTGGGCCTGTATTTTTAAAATACTCTAACACTGAGTAGACACGTACAGATCGCTTCTGGAACCCAAATAAATCGAATTTTCGGGTGTTCTGAGCTTGAATTTGAGATATGAACGGATACAGAAGATGCATGCACATATCGACTTTAGGCACCTAAAATATCGATTTTGAGCATGTTTTGGGCCTGTATTTTGAAAATACTATAGCACGGTGTAGACATGTACAGATCGCTTCTGGAAAACAAAAATATCGATTTTTTGGGTGTTTTGAGCCTGAATTTGGGATATAAACGGGTACAGAAGATGCATGCACATTTCGACTTTTTGCACCTAAAATATCGATTTTGAGCATGTTTTGGGTCTGTATCTTGAAAACATTCTAGCAAGAAGTAGGCATGTACAGATTGCTTCTTTGACCCAAAAATATCGAATTTTCGAGTGTTTTGAACCTGAATTTGGGATATAGACTGGTACAGAAGATGCATACACATATTGACTTTGGGCAGCTAAAATATCGATTTTCTGCATGTTTTAGGCTTGTATTTTTAAAATACTCTAACACGGAGTAGACACGTACAGATCGCTTCTGGGACCCAAATAAATCGAATTTTCGGTTGTTCTGAGCCTGAATTTGAGATATGAACAGGTACAGAAGAAGCATGCACATATCGACTTCGGGCACCTAAAATATCGATTTTGAGCATGTTTTGGGCCTGTATTTTGAAAATACTCAAACACGATGTAGACATGTACAGATCGCTTCTGGGACACAAAAATATCGATTTTTTGGGTGTTTTGAGACAGAAATTGGGATATAACCGGGTACAGAGGATGCATGCACATATCGACTTTTTGCACTTAAAATATCGATTTTGAGCATGTTTTGGGTCTGTATCTTGAAAACATTCTAGCAAGAAGTAGGCATGTACAGATTGCTTCTAGGACCCAAAAATATCGAATTTTCGAGTGTTTTGAACCTGAATTTGGGATATAGACGTGTACAGAAGATGCATACACATATTGACTTTGGGCAGCTAAAATATCGATTTTCAGCATGTTTTAGGCCTGTATATTGAAAATACTCTAACACGGAGTATGCATGTACAGATGGCTTTTGGGACCCAAAAATATCGAATATTCGGGTGTTTTGAGTCTGAATTTGAGATATAAACGGGTACAGAAGATGCATGCACATATCGACTTTTCACACCCAAAATATCGATTTTGAGCATGTTTTGGGCCTAAATTTTTAAAATACTCTAACACTGAATAGACACGTACAGATCGCTTCTAGGACCCAAATAAATCGAATTTTCGAGTGTTCTGAGCCTGAATTTGAGATATGAAAGGGTACAGAAGATGCATGCACATATCGACTTTTTGCACCTAAAATATCGATTTTGAGCATGTTTTGGGTCTGTATCTTGAAAACTTTCTAGCAAGAAGTAGGCATGTACAGATTGCTTCTGGGACCCAAAAATATCGAATTTTCGAGTATTTTGAACCTGAATTTGGTATATATATGGGTACAGAAGATGCATACACATATTGACTCTGGGCAGCTAAAATATCGATTTACATCATGTTTTAGGCCTGTATTTTGAAAATACTCTAACACGGAGTATGCATGTACAGATGGCTTTTGGGACACAAAAATATCGAATATTCGGGTGTTTTGAGTCTAAATTTGGGATATAGACGTGTACAGAAGATGCATACACATATTGACTTTGGGCACCTAAAATATCGATTTTGAGCATGTTTTGGGCCTGTATTTTGAAAATACATTAACACGGAGTAGGCATGTACAGATCGCTTCTGGGACCCAAAAATATCGACTTTTCGGGTGTATTGAGCCTGAATTTGAGATATAAACGGGTACAGAATATGCATGCACATATCGACTTTGGGCACCTAAAATATCGATTTTGAGCATGTTTTGGGCCTGTATTTTAAAAAAATACTCTAACACGGAGAATGCATGTACAGATCGCGTCTGGGACACAAAAATATCGATTTTTTGGGTGTTTTGAGCCTGAATTTGAGATATAAACGGGTAGAAGATGCATGCACATATCGACTTTTCACACCTAAAATATCATTTTTGAGCATGTTTTAAGCCTGTATTTTAAAAACATTCTAGCACTGAGTAGGCATGTGCAGATCGCTTAAGGGACCTAAAAATATCGAATTTATGGAGTTTTGAGCCTGAATTTGAGATATAAACGGGTACAGAAGATGCATGCACATATCGACTTTGGGCACCCAAATTATCAATTTTGATCATGTTTTGGGCCTGTATTTTAAAAACACTCTAACACGGAGTATGCACGTACAGATCGCTTCTGGGACCCAAAAATATTGAATTTTTGGGTGTTTTGAGCCTGAATTTGAGATATAAACGGGTACAGAAGATGCATGCACATATCGACTTTAGGCACCCAAAATATCGATTTTGAGCATGTTTTGGGCCTGAATTTTTATAATACTCGAACACTGAGTAGACACGTACAGATCGCTTCTGGCACCCAAATAAATCGAATTTTCGGGTGTTCTGAGCATGAATTTGAGATATAAACGGGTACAGAAGATGCATGCACATATCGACTTTGGCACCCAAAATATCGATTTTTAGTATGTTTTCGCCGTATAATTTGAAAATATTCTAGCACTGAGTAGGCATGTACAGATCGCTTCTGGGACCCAAAAATATCGAATTTTTGAATGTTTTGAATCTGAATTTGGGATATAGACGGGTACAGAAGATGCATACACATATTGACTTTGAGCATCTAAAATATCGATTTTCAGCATGTTTTAGGCATGTATTTTGAAAATACTCTAAAACAGAGTATGCATGTACACATTGCGTTTGGGACCCAAAAATATCGAATATTCGGGTGTTTTGAATCTGAATTTGAGATATAAACGGGTACAGAAGATGCATGCACATATCGACTTTGGGCACCCAAAATATGGATTTTGAGCATGTTTTGGGCCTGAATTTTTAAAATACTCTAACACTGAGTAGACACGTACAGATCGCTTCTGAAACCCAAATAAATCGAATTTTAGGGTGTTTTGAGCCTGAATTTGAGATATAAACGGGTACAGAAGATGCATGCACATATCGACTTTGGCACTCAAAATATCGATTTTTAGTATGTTTTCGCCGTATAATTTGAAAATATTCTAGCACTGAGTAGGCATGTACAGATCGCTTCTGGGACCCAAAAATATCGAATTTTTGGGTGTTTTGAGCCAGAAATTGGGGTATAACCGGGTACAGAGGATGCATGCACATATCGACTTTTTGCACCTAAAATATCGATTTTGAGCATGTTTTGGGTCTGTATCTTGAAAAAATTCTAGCAAGGAGTAGGTATGTACAGATCGCTTCTGGGACCCAAAATTATCGAATTTTCGGGTGTTTTGAACCTGAATTTGGGATATAGACGGATACAGAAGTTGCATGCACATATCGACTTTTTGCACCTAAAATATCGATTTTGAGCATGTTTTGGGCTTGTATTTTGATAATACTCTAACACGGAGTAGGCATGTACAGATTGCTTCTGGGACCCAAAAATATCGAATTTTCGGGTGTTTTGAGCCTGAATTTGAGATATAAACGGGTACAGAAGATGCATGCACATTTCGACTTTTTGCACCTATAATATCGATTTTGAGTATGTTTTGGGTCTGTATCTTGAAAACATTCTAGCAAGAAGTAGGAATGTACAGATTGCTTCTGGGACAAAAAATTATCGAATTTTCGGGTGTTTTGAACCTGAATTTGGGATATAGACGGATACAGAAGTTGCATGCACATATCGACTTTGGGCACCCAAAATATCGATTTTGAGCATGTTTTGAACCTGTATTTTTAAAATACTCTAACACTGAGTAGACACGTACAGATCGCTTCTGGAACCCAAATAAATCGAATTTTAGGGTGTTCTGAGCCTGATTTTGAGATATGAACGGATACAGAAGATGCATGCACATATCGACTTTGTGCACCTAAAATATCGATTTTGAGCATGTTTTGGGCCTGTATTTTGAAAATACTATAGCACTGTGTAGACATGTACAGATCGCTTCTGGGACACAAAAATATCGATTTTTTGGGTGTTTTGAACCTGAATTTGAGTTATAAACGGGTACAGAAGATGCATGCACATATCGACTTTGGCACCCAAAATATCGATTTTTAGTATGTTTTGGGCGTATAATTTGAAAATATTCTAGCACTGAGTAGGCATGTACAGATCGCTTCTGGGACCCAAATATATCGAATTTTCTGGTGTTTTGAACCAGAATTAGGGATATACACGGGTACAGAAGATGCATACACATATTGACTTTGGGCACATAAAATATCGATTTTCAGCATGTTTTGGGCCTGTGTTTTAAAAACACTCTAACACGGAGTATGCACGTACAGATCGCTTCTGGGACCCAAAAACATTGAATTTTCGGGTGTTTTGAGCCTAAATTTGAGATATAAACGGGTACAGAAGATGCATGCACATATCGACTTTGGGCACCCAAAATATCGACTTTGAGCATGTTTTGGGCCTGAATTTTTAAGATACTCTAACACTGAATAGACACGTAGAGATCGCTTCTGGGACCCAAATAAATCGAAATTTCGGGTGTTCTGAGACTGAATTTGAGATATGAACGGGTACAGAAGATGCATGCACATAACGACTTTGGGCACCTAAAACATCAATTTTGAGCATGTTTTGGGCCTGTATTTTAAAAATACTATAATAAGGTGTAGACATGTACAGATCGCTTCTGGGACACAAAAATATCGATTTTTTGGGTGTTTTGAGCCTGAATTTGAGATATAAACGGGTACAGAAGATGCATGCACATTTCGACTTTTTGCACCTAAAATATCGATTTTGAGTATGTTTTGGGTCTGTATCTTGAAAATATTCTAGCAAGAAGTAGGCATGTACAGATTTTCTTTTGGGACCCAAAAATATCGAATTTTTGAGTGTTTTGAATCTGAATTTGGGATATAGACGTGTACAGAATATGCATACACATATTGACTTTGGGCAGCTAAAATATCGATTTTCAGCATGTTTTAGGCCTGTATTTTGAAAATACTCTAACAATGAGTATGCATGTACACATTGCTTTTGGGACCCAAAAATATCGAATATTCGGGTGTTTTGAGTCTGAATTTAAGATATAAACGGGTACAGAAGATGCATGCACATATCGACTTTGGGCACCCAAAATATCGATTTTGAGCATATTTTGGACCTGTATTTTGAAAATACTCTAACACTGAGTAGACACGTACAGATCGCTTCTGAAACCCAAATAAATCGAATTTTAGGGTGTTTTGAGCCTGAATTTGAGATATAAACGGGTACAGAAGATGCATGCACATATCGACTTTGGCACTCAAAATATCGATTTTTAGTATGTTTTCGCCGTATAATTTGAAAATATTCTAGCACTGAGTAGGCATGTACAGATCGCTTCTGGGACCCAAAAATATCGAATTTTTGGGTGTTTTGAGCCAGAAATTGGGGTATAACCGGGTACAGAGGATGCATGCACATATCGACTTTTTGCACCTAAAATATCGATTTTGAGCATGTTTTGGGTCTGTATCTTGAAAAAATTCTAGCAAGGAGTAGGTATGTACAGATCGCTTCTGGGACCCAAAATTATCGAATTTTCGGGTGTTTTGAACCTGAATTTGGGATATAGACGGATACAGAAGTTGCATGCACATATCGACTTTTTGCACCTAAAATATCGATTTTGAGCATGTTTTGGGCTTGTATTTTGAAAATACTCTAACACGGAGTAGGCATGTACAGATTGCTTCTGGGACCCAAAAATATAGAATTTTCGGGTGTTTTGAGCCTGAATTTGAGATATAAACGGGTACAGAAGATGCATGCACATTTCGACTTTTTGCACCTATAATATCGATTTTGAGTATGTTTTGGGTCTGTATCTTGAAAACATTCTAGCAAGAAGTAGGAATGTACAGATTGCTTCTGGGACAAAAAATTATCGAATTTTCGGGTGTTTTGAACCTGAATTTGGGATATAGACGGATACAGAAGTTGCATGCACATATCGACTTTGGGCACCCAAAATATCGATTTTGAGCATGTTTTGGACCTGTATTTTTAAAATACTCTAACACTGAGTAGACACGTACAGATCGCTTCTGGAACCCAAATAAATCGAATTTTAGGGTGTTCTGAGCCTGATTTTGAGATATGAACGGATACAGAAGATGCATGCACATATCGACTTTGTGCACCTAAAATATCGATTTTGAGCATGTTTTGGGCCTGTATTTTGAAAATACTATAGCACTGTGTAGACATGTACAGATCGCTTCTGGGACACAAAAATATCGATTTTTTGGGTGTTTTGAACCTGAATTTGAGTTATAAACGGGTACAGAAGATGCATGCACATATCGACTTTGGCACCCAAAATATCGATTTTTAGTATGTTTTGGGCGTATAATTTGAAAATATTCTAGCACTGAGTAGGCATGTACAGATCGCTTCTGGGACCCAAATATATCGAATTTTCTGGTGTTTTGAACCAGAATTAGGGATATACACGGGTACAGAAGATGCATACACATATTGACTTTGGGCACATAAAATATCGATTTTCAGCATGTTTTGGGCCTGTGTTTTAAAAACACTCTAACACGGAGTATGCACGTACAGATCGCTTCTGGGACCCAAAAACATTGAATTTTCGGGTGTTTTGAGCCTAAATTTGAGATATAAACGGGTACAGAAGATAAATGCACATATCGACTTTGGGCACCCAAAATATCGACTTTGAGCATGTTTTGGGCCTGAATTTTTAAGATACTCTAACACTGAATAGACACGTAGAGATCGCTTCTGGGACCCAAATAAATCGAAATTTCGGGTGTTCTGAGACTGAATTTGAGATATGAACGGGTACAGAAGATGCATGCACATATCGACTTTGGGCACCTAAAACATCAATTTTGAGCATGTTTTGGGCCTGTATTTTAAAAATACTATAATAAGGTGTAGACATGTACAGATCGCTTCTGGGACACAAAAATATCGATTTTTTGGGTGTTTTGAGCCTGAATTTGAGATATAAACGGGTACAGAAGATGCATGCACATTTCGACTTTTTGCACCTAAAATATCGATTTTGAGTATGTTTTGGGTCTGTATCTTGAAAATATTCTAGCAAGAAGTAGGCATGTACAGATTTTCTTTTGGGACCCAAAAATATCGAATTTTTGAGTGTTTTGAATCTGAATTTGGGATATAGACGTGTACAGAATATGCATACACATATTGACTTTGGGCAGCTAAAATATCGATTTTCAGCATGTTTTAGGCCTGTATTTTGAAAATACTCTAACACGGAGTATGCATGTACACATTGCTTTTGGGACCCAAAAATATCGAATATTCGGGTGTTTTGAGTCTGAATTTAAGATATAAACGGGTACAGAAGATGCATGCACATATCGACTTTGGGCACCCAAAATATCGATTTTGAGCATATTTTGGACCTGTATTTTGAAAATACTCTAACACTGAGTAGACACGTACAGATCGCTTCTGGGACCCAAATAAATCGAATTTCCGGTTGTTCTGAGCCTGAATTTGAGATATGAACAGGTACAGAAGATGCATGCACATATCGACTTCGGGCACCTAAAATATCGATATTGAGCATGTTTTGGGCCTGTATTTTGAAAATACTCAAACACGGTGTAGACATGTACAGATCACTTCTGGGACACAAAAATATCGATTTTTTGGGTGTTTTGAGCCTGAATTTGAGATATAAACGGGTACAGAAGATGCATGCACATATCGACTTTGGCACCCAAAATATCGATTTTTAGTATGTTTTGGGCGTATAATTTGAAAATATTCTAGCACTGAGTAGGCGTGTACAGATCGCTTCTGGGACCCAAAAATATCGAATTCTCGTGTGTTTTGAGCCAGAAATTGGGATATAACCGGGTACAGAGGATGCATGCACATATCGACTTTTTGCACCTAAAATATCGATTTTGAGCATGTTTTGGGTCTGTATCTTGAAAAAATTCTAGCAAGGAGTAGGTATGTACAGATCGCTTCTGGGACCCAAAATTATCGAATTTTCGGGTGTTTTGAACCTGAATTTGGGATATAGACGGATACAGAAGATGCATGCACATATCGACTTTTTGCACCTAAAATATCGATTTTGAGCATGTTTTGGGGCTGTATTTTGAAAATACTCTAACACGGAGTAGCCATGTACAGATCGCTTCTGGGACCCAAAAATATCGAATTTTCGGGTGTTTTGAGCCTGAATTTGAGATATAAACGGGTACAGAAGATGCATGCACATTTCGACTTTTTGCACCTAAAATATCGATTTTGAGTATGTTTTGGGTCTGTATCTTGAAAACATTCTAGCAAGAAGTAGGCATGTACAGATTGCTTCTGGGACCCAAAAATATCGAATTTTTGAGTGTTTAGAATCTGAATTTGGGATATAGACGTGTACAGAAGATGCATACACATATTGACTTTGGGCAGATAAAATATCGATTTTCAGCATGTTTTAGGCCTGTATTTTGAAAATACTCTAACACTGAGTAGACACGTACAGATCGCTTCTGGAACCCAAATAAATCGAATTTTAGGGTGTTCTGAGCCTGAATTTGAGATATGAACGGATACAGAAGATGCATGCACATATCGACTTTGGGCACCTAAAATATCGATTTTGAGCATGTTTTGGGCCTGTATTTTGAAAATACTATAGCACGGTGTAGACATGTACAGATCGCTTCTGGGACACAAAAATATCGATTTTTTGGGTGTTTTGAGCCTGAATTTGAGATATAAACGGGTACAGAAGATGCATGCACATATCGACTTTGGCACCCAAAATATCGATTTTTAGTATGTTTTGGGCGTATAATTTGAAAATATTCTAGCACTGAGTAGGCATGTACAGATCGCTTCTGGGACCCAAATATATCGAATTTTCTGGTGTTTTTAACCAGAATTAGGGATATACACGGGTACAGAAGATGCATACACATATCGACTTTGGGCACCCAAAATATCGATTTTGAGCATGTTTTGGGCCTGAATTTTTAAAATACTCTAACACGGAGTAGACAGGTACAGATCGCTTCTGGGACCCAAATAAATCGAATTTTCGGGTGTTTTGAGACTGAATTTGAGATATAAACGGGTACAGAAGATGCATGCACATTTCGACTTTTTGCACCTAAAATATCGATTCTGAGTATGTTTTGGGTCTGTATCTTGAAAACATTCTAGCAAGAAGTAGGCATGTACAGATTGCTTCTGGGACCCAAAAATATCGAATTTTTTAGTGTTTTGAATCTGAATTTGAGATATAGACGGGTACAGATGATGCATACACATATTGACTTTGGGCAGCTAAAATATCGATTTTCAGCATGTTTTAGGCCTGTATTTTGAAAATACTCTAACACTGAGTAGACACGTACAGATCGCTTCTGGAACCCAAATAAATCGAATTTTAGGGTGTTCTGAGCCTGAATTTGAGATATGAACGGATATAGAAGATGCATGCACATATCGACTTTGGGCACCTAAAATATCGATTTTGAGCATGTTTTGGGCCTGTATTTTGAAAATACTATAGCACTGTGTAGACATGTACAGATCGCTTCTGGGACACAAAAATATCGATTTTTTGGGTGTTTTGAGCCTGAATTTGAGTTATAAACGGGTACAGAAGATGCATGCACATATCGACTTTGGCACCCAAAATATCGATTTTTAGTATGTTTTGGGCGTATAATTTGAAAATATTCTAGCACTGAGTAGGCATGTACAGATCGCTTCTGGGACCCAAATATATCGAATTTTCTGGTGTTTTGAACCAGAATTAGGGATATACACGGGTACAGAAGATGCATACACATATTGACTTTGGGCACATAAAATATCGATTTTCAGCATGTTTTGGGCCTGTGTTTTAAAAACACTCTAACACGGAGTATGCACGTACAGATCGCTTCTGGGACCCAAAAACATTGAATTTTCGGGTGTTTTGAGCCTAAATTTGAGATATAAACGGGTACAGAAGATGCATGCACATATCGACTTTGGGCACCCAAAATATCGATTTTGAGCATGTTTTGGGCCTGAATTTTTAAGAGACTCTAACACTGAATAGACACGTAGAGATCGCTTCTGGGACCCAAATAAATCGAATTTTCGGGTGTTCTGAGACTGAATTTGAGATATGAACGGGTACAGAAGATGCATGCACATATCGACTTTGGGCACCTAAAACATCGATATTGAGCATGTTTTGGGCCTGTATTTTAAAAATACTATAACACGGTGTAGACATGTACAGATCGCTTCTGGGACACAAAAATATCGATTTTTTGGGTGTTTTGAGCCTGAATTTGAGATATAAACGGGTACAGAAGATGCATGCACATTTCGACTTTTTGCACCTAAAATATCGATTTTGAGTATGTTTTTGTTCTGTATCTTGAAAACATTCTAGCAAGAAGTAGGAATGTACAGATTGCTTCTGGGACAAAAAATTATCGAATTTTCGGGTGTTTTGAACCTGAATTTGGGATATAGACGGATACAGAAGTTGCATGCACATATCGACTTTGGGCACCCAAAATATCGATTTTGAGCATGTTTTGGACCTGTATTTTTAAAATACTCTAACACTGAGTAGACACGTACAGATCGCTTCTGGAACCCAAATAAATCGAATTTTAGGGTGTTCTGAGCCTGATTTTCAGATATGAACGGATACAGAAGATGCATGCACATATCGACTTTGTGCACCTAAAATATCGATTTTGAGCATGTTTTGGGCCTGTATTTTGAAAATACTATAGCACTGTGTAGACATGTATAGATCGCTTCTGGGACACAAAAATATCGATTTTTTGGGTGTTTTGAACCTGAATTTGAGTTATAAACGGGTACAGAAGATGCATGCACATATCGACTTTGGCACCCAAAATATCGATTTTTAGTATGTTTTGGGCGTATAATTTGAAAATATTCTAGCACTGAGTAGGCATGTACAGATCGCTTCTGGGACCCAAATATATCGAATTTTCTGGTGTTTTGAACCAGAATTAGGGATATACACGGGTACAGAAGATGCATACACATATTGACTTTGGGCACATAAAATATCGATTTTCAGCATGTTTTGGGCCTGTGTTTTAAAAACACTCTAACACGGAGTATGCACGTACAGATCGCTTCTGGGACCCAAAAACATTGAATTTTCGGGTGTTTTGAGCCTAAATTTGAGATATAAACGGGTACAGAAGATGCATGCACATATCGACTTTGGGCACCCAAAATATCGACTTTGAGCATGTTTTGGGCCTGAATTTTTAAGATACTCTAACACTGAATAGACACGTAGAGATCGCTTCTGGGACCCAAATAAATCGAAATTTCGGGTGTTCTGAGACTGAATTTGAGATATGAACGGGTACAGAAGATGCATGCACATATCGACTTTGGGCACCTAAAACATCAATTTTGAGCATGTTTTGGGCCTGTATTTTAAAAATACTATAATAAGGTGTAGACATGTACAGATCGCTTCTGGGACACAAAAATATCGATTTTTTGGGTGTTTTGAGCCTGAATTTGAGATATAAACGGGTACAGAAGATGCATGCACATTTCGACTTTTTGCACCTAAAATATCGATTTTGAGTATGTTTTGTGTCTGTATCTTGAAAATATTCTAGCAAGAAGTAGGCATGTACAGATTTTCTTTTGGGACCCAAAAATATCGAATTTTTGAGTGTTTTGAATCTGAATTTGGGATATAGACGTGTACAGAATATGCATACACATATTGACTTTGGGCAGCTAAAATATCGATTTTCAGCATGTTTTAGGCCTGTATTTTGAAAATACTCTAACACGGAGTATGCATGTACACATTGCTTTTGGGACCCAAAAATATCGAATATTCGGGTGTTTTGAGTCTGAATTTAAGATATAAACGGGTACAGAAGATGCATGCACATATCGACTTTGGGCACCCAAAATATCGATTTTGAGCATGTTTTGGACCTGTATTTTTAAAATACTCTAACACTGAGTAGACACGTACAGATCGCTTCTGGGGCCCAAATAAATCGAATTTTCGGTTGTTCTGAGCCTGAATTTGAGATATGAACAGGTACAGAAGATGCATGCACATATCGACTTCGGGCACCTAAAATATCGATATTGAGCATGTTTTGGGACTGTATTTTGAAAATACTCAAACACGGTGTAGACATGTACAGATCACTTCTGGGACACAAAAATATCGATTTTTTGGGTGTTTTTGAGACTGAATTTGAGATATAAACGGGTACAGAAGATGCATGCACATATCGACTTTGGCACCCAAAATATCGAATTTTAGTATGTTTTGGGCGTATAATTTGAAAATATTCTAGCACTGAGTAGGCATGTACAGATCGCTTCTGGGACCCAAAAATATGGAATTTTCGGGTGTTTTGAACTTGAATTTGGGATATAGACGGATACCGAAGATGCATGCACATATCGACTTTTTGCACCTAAAATATCGATTTTGAGCATGTTTTGGGCCTGTATTTTGAAAATACTCTAACACGGAGTAGGCATGTACAGATCGCTTCGGGGACCCTAAAATATCGAATTTTCGGGTGTTTTGAGCCTGAATTTGAGATATAAACGGGTACAGAAGATGCATGCACATTTCGACTTTTTGCACCTAAAATATCGATTTTGAGCATGTTTTTAGTCTGTATCTTGAAAACATTCTAGCAAGAAGTAGGCATGTACAGATTGCTTCTAGGACCCAAAAATATCGAATTTTCGAGTGTTTTGAACCTGAATTTGGGATATAGACGGGTACAGAAGATGCATACACATATTGACTTTGGGCAGCTAAAATATCGATTTTCTGAATGTTTTAGGCCTGTATTTTGATAATACTCTAACACGGAGTATGCATGTACACATTGCTTTTGGGACCCAAAAATATCGAATATTCGGGTGTTTTGAGTCTGAATTTGAGATATAAAAGGGTACAGAAGATGCATGCACATATCTACTTTGGGCACCCAAAATATCGATTTTGAGCATGATTTGGGCCTGAATTTTTAAAATACTCTAACAATGAGTAGACACGTACAGATCGCTCCTAGGACCCAAATAAATCGAATTTTCGGGTGTTCTGAGCCTGAATTTGAGATATGAAAGGGTACAGAAGATGCATGCACATATCGACTTTGGGCACCTAAAATATCGATTTTGAGCATGTTTTGGGCCTGTATTTTGAAAATACTATAACACAGCGTAGACATGTACAGATCGCTTCTGGGACACAAAAATATCGAATTTTCGGAGTTTTGAGCCTGAATTTGAGATATAAACGAGTACAGAAGATGCATGCACATGTCGACTTTTTGCACCTAAAATATCGATTTTGAGCATGTTTTGGGTCTGTATCTTGAAAACTTTCTAGCAACAAGTAGGCATGTACAGATTGCTTCTGGGACCCAAAAATATCGAATTTTCGAGTGTTTTGAACCTGAATTTGGGATATAGACGGGTACAGAAGATGCATACACATATTGATTTTGGGCAGCTAAAATATCGATTTACATCATGTTTTAGGCCTGTATTTTGAAAATACTCTAACACGGCGTATGCATGTACAGATGGCTTTTGGGACCAAAAAATATCGAATATTCGGGTGTTTTGAGTCTGAATTTGAGATATAAACGGGTACAGAAGATGCATGCACATATCGACTTTGGGCACCCAAAATATCGATTTTGAGCATGTTTTGGGCCTGTATTTTTAAAACACTCTAACACGGAGTAGACACGTACATATCACTTCTGGGACCCAAATAAATCGAATTCTCGGGTGTTCTGAGCCTGAATTTGAGATATGAACGGGTACTGAAGATGCATGCACATATCGACTTTGGGCACCAAAAATATCGATTTTGAGCATGTTTTGGGCCTGTATTTTGAAAATACTCTAACACGGTGTAGACATGTACAGATCGCTTCTGGAACACAAAAATATCGATTTTTTGGGTGTTTTGAGCCTGAATTTGAGATATAAACGGGTACAGAAGATGCATGCACATATCGACTTTGGCCCCCAAAATATCAATTTTTAGTATTTTTTGGGCGTATAATTTGAAAATATTCTAGCACTGAGTAGGCATGTACAGATCGCTTCTGGAACCCAAAAAATATCGAATTTTTGGGGGTTTTGAGCCTGAATTTGGGATATAACCGGGTACAGAGGATGCATGTACATATCGACTTTTTGCACCTAAAATATCGATTTTAGGCATGTTTTTAGTCTGTATCTTGAAAACATTCTAGCAAGAAGTAGGCATGTACAGATTGCTTCTAGGACCCAAAAATATCGAATTTTCGAGTGTTTTGAACCTGAATTTGGGATATAGACGGGTACAGAAGATGCATACACATATTGACTTTGGGCAGCTAAAATATCGATTTTCTGAATGTTTTAGGCCTGTATTTTGAAAATACTCTAACACGGAGTATGCATGTACACATTGCTTTTGGGAACCAAAAATATCGAATATTCGGGTGTTTTGAGTCTGAATTTGAGATATAAACGGGTACAGAAGATGCATGCACATATCTACTTTGGGCACCCAAAATATCGATTTTGAGCATGTTTTGGGCCTGAATTTTTAAAATACTCTAACAATGAGTAGACACGTACAGGTCGCTCCTAGGACCCAAATAAATCGAATTTTCGGGTGTTCTGAGCCTGAATTTGAGATATGAAAGGGTACAGAAGATGCATGCACATATCGACTTTGGGCACCTAAAATATCGATTTTGAGCATGTTTTGGGCCTGTATTTTGAAAATAAAATAACACAGTGTAGACATGTACAGATCGCTTCTGGGGCACAAAAATATCGAATTTTCGGAGTTTTGAGCCTGAATTTGAGATATAAACGAGTACAGAAGATGCATGCACATGTCGACTTTTTGCACCTAAAATATCGATTTTGAGCATGTTTTGGGTCTGTATCTTGAAAACTTTCTAGCAACAAGTAGGCATGTACAGATAGCTTCTGGGACCCAAAAATATCGAATTTTCGAGTGTTTTGAACCTGAATTTGGGATATAGACGGGTACAGAAGATGCATACACATATTGATTTTGGGCAGCTAAAATATCGATTTACATCATGTTTTAGGCTTGTATTTTGAAAATACTCTAACACGGCGTATGCATGTACAGATGGCTTTTGGGACCAAAAAATATCAAATATTCGGGTGTTTTGAGTCTGAATTTGAGATATAAACGGGTACAGAAGATGCATGCACATATCGACTTTGGGCACCCAAAATATCGATTTTGAGCATGTTTTGGGCCTGTATTTTTAAAACACTCTAACACGGAGTAGACACGTACAGATCACTTCTGGGACCCAAATAAATCGAATTCTCGGGTGTTCTGAGCCTGAATTTGAGATATGAACGGGTACTGAAGATGCATGCACATATCGACTTTGGGCACCAAAAATATCGATTTTGAGCATGTTTTGGGCCTGTACTTTGAAAATACTCTAACACAGTGTAGACATGTACAGATCGCTTCTGGAACACAAAAATATCGATTTTTTGGGTGTTTTGAGCCTGAATTTGAGATATAAACGGGTATAGAAGATGCATGCACATATCGACTTTGGCCCCCAAAATATCAATTTTTAGTATTTTTTGGGCGTATAATTTGAAAATATTCTAGCACTGAGTAGGCATGTACAGATCGCTTCTGGAACCCAAAAAATATCGAATTTTTGGGGGTTTTGAGCCTGAATTTGGGATATAACCGGGTACAGAGGATGCATGTACATATCGACTTTTTGCACCTAAAATATCGATTTTAAGCATGTTTTGGGTCTGTATCTTGAAAACATTCTAGCAAGGAGTAGAAATGTACAGGTCGCTTCTGGGACCCAAAAATATCGAATTTTCTGGTGTTTTGAAACTGAATTTGGGATATAGACGGGTACAGAAGATGCATACACATATTGACTTTGGGCACCTAAAATATCGATTTTGAGCATGTTTTGGGCCTGTATTTTGAAAATACATTAACACGGAGTAGGCATGTACAGATCGCTTCTGGGACCCAAAAATATCGACTTTTCGGGTGTATTGAGCCTGAATTTGAGATATAAACGTGTACAGAATATGCATGCACATATCGACTTTGGGCACCTAAAATATCGATTTTGAGCATGTTTTGGGCCTGTATTTTAAAAAAATACTCTAACACGGAGTATGCATGTACAGATCGCTTCTGGGACACAAAAATATCGATTTTTTGGGTGTTTTGAGCCTGAATTTGAGATATAAACGGGTACAGAAGATGAATGCACATATCGACTTTTCACACCTAAAATATCATTTTTGAGCATGTTTTAAGCCTGTATTTTAAAAACATTCTATCACTGAGTAGGCATGTGCAGATCGCTTAAGAGACCTAAAAATATCGAATTCATGGAGTTTTGAGCCTGAATTTGAGATATAAACGGGTACAGAAGATGCATGCACATATCGACTTTGGGCACCCAAAATATCGATTTTGAGCATGTTTTGGACCTGTATTTTTAAAATACTCTAACACTGAGTAGACACGTACAGATCGCTTCTGGAACCCAAATAAATCGAATTTTAGGGTGTTCTGAGCTTGAATTTGAGATATGAACGGATACAGAAGATGCATGCACATATCGACTTTGGGCACCTAAAATATCGATTTTGAGCATGTTTTGGGCCTGTATTTTGAAAATACTATAGCACGGTGTAGACATGTACAGATCGCTTCTGGGACACAAAAATATCGATTTTTTGGGGTGTTTTGAGCCTGAATTTGAGATATAAATCGGTACAGAAGATGCATGCATATATCGACTTTGGCACCCAAAATATCGATTTTTAGTATGTTTTGGGCGTATAATTTGAAAATATTCTAGCACTGAGTAGGCATGTACAGATCGCTTCTGGGACCCAAATATATCGAATGTTCTGGTGTTTTGAACCAGAATTAGGGATATACACGGGTACAGAAGATTCATACACATATTGACTTTGGGCACATAAAATATCGATTTTCAGCATGTTTTGGGCCTGTATTTTAAAAACACTCTAACACGGAGTATGCACGTACAGATCGCTTCTGGGACCCAAAAATATTGAATTTTCGGGTGTTTTGAGCCTGAATTTGAGATATAAACGTGTACAGAAGATGCATGCACATATTGACTTTGGGTACCCAAAATATCGATTTTGAGCATGTTTTGGGCATGCATTTTTAAAATACTCTAACACTGAGTAGACACGTACAGATCGCTTCTGGGACCCAAATAAATCGAATTTTCGGGTGTTCTGAGCCTGAATTTGAGATATAAACGGGTACAGAAGATGCATGCACATTTCGACTTTTTGCACCTAAAATATCGATTTTGAGTATGTTTTGGGTCTGTATCTTAAAAACATTCTAGCAAGAAGTAGGCATGTACAGATTACTTCTGGGACCCAAAAATATCGAATTTTTGAGTGTTTTGAATCTGAATTTGGGATATAGACGGGTACAGAAGATGCATGCACATATCGACTTTGGGCACCTAAAATATCGATTTTGAGCATGTTTTGGGCCTGTATTTTGAAAATACTATAGCACAGTGTAGACATGTACAGGTCGCTTCTGGGACACAAAAATATAGATTATTTGGGTGTTTTGAGCCAGAATTTGAGATATAAACGGGTACAGAAGATGCATGCACATATCGACTTTGGCACCCAAAATATCGATTTTTAGTATGTTTTGGGCGTATAATTTGAAAATATTCTAGCACTGAGTAGGCATGTACAGATCACTTCTGGGACCCAAATATATCGAATTTTCTGTTGTTTTGAACCAGAATTATGGATATACACGGGTACAGAAGATGCATACACATATTGACTTTGGGCACATAAAATATCGATTTTCAGCATGTTTTGGGCCTGTATTTTAAAAACACTCTAACACGGAGTATGCACGTACAGATCGATTCATCAACCCAAAAATTTCGAATTTTCGGGTGTTTTGAGCCTGAATTTGAGATATAAACGGGTACAGAAGATGCATGCACATATCGACTTTGGGCACCCAAAATATCGATTTTGAGCATGTTTTGGGCCTGTATTTTAAAAACACTCTAACACGGAGTATGCACGTACAGATCGCTTCTGGGACCCAAAAATATTGAATTTTCGGGTGTTTTGAGCCTGAATTTGAGATATAAACGGGTACAGAAGATGCATGCACATATCGACTTTAGGCACCCAAAATATCGATTTTGAGCATGTTTTGGGCCCGAATTTTTATAATACTCTAACACTGAGTAGACACGTACAGATCGCTTCTGGGACCCAAATAAATCGAATTTTCGGGAGTTCTGAGCATGAATTTGAGATATAAACGGGTACAGAAGATGCATGCACATTTCGACTTTTTGCACCTAAAATATCGATTTTGAGTATGTTTTGGGTCTGTATCTTGAAAACATTCTAGCAAGAAGTAGGCATGTACAGATTGCTTCTGGGACCCAAAAATATCGAATTTTTGAATGTTTTGAATCTGAATTTGGGATATAGACGGGTACAGAAGATGCATACACATATTGACTTTGAGAATCTAAAATATCGATTTTCAGCATGTTTTACGCATGTATTTTGAAAATACTCTAAAACAGAATATGCATGTACACATTGCGTTTGGGACCCAAAAATATTGAATATTCGGGTGTTTTGAATCTGAATTTGAGATATAAACGGGTACAGAAGATGCATGCACATATCGACTTTGGGCACCCAAAATATCGATTTTGAGCATGTTTTGGGCCTGTATTTTTAAAATACTCTAACACTGAGTAGACACGTACAGATCGCTTCTGAAACCCAAATAAATCGAATTTTAGGGTGTTCTGAACCTGAATTTGAGATATGAACGAATACAGAAGTTGCATGCACATATCGACTTTGGGCACCTAAAATATCGATTATGAGCATGTTTTGGGCCTGTATTTTGAAAATACTATAGCACGGTGTAGACATGTACAGATCGTTTCTGGGACACAAAAATATCGATTTTTTTGGGTGTTTTGAGCCTGAATTTGAGATATAAACGGGTACAGAAGATGCATGCACATATCGACTTTGGCACCCAAAATATCGATTTTTAGTATGTTTTGGGTCTGTATCTTGAAAACATTTGAGCAAGAAGTAGGCATGTACAGATTGCTTCTGGGACCCAAAAATATCGAATTTTTGAGTGTTTTGAATCTGAATTTGGGATATAGACGTGTACAGAAGATGCATACACATATTGACTTTGGGCAGCTAAAATATCGATTTTCAGCATGTTTTAGGCCTGTATTTTGAAAATACTCTAACACGGAGTATGCATGTACACATTGCTTTTGGGACCCAAAAATATCGAATATTCGGGAGTTTTGAGTCTGAATTTGAGATATAAACGGGTACAGAAGATGCATGCACATATCGACTTTGGGCACCCAAAATATCGATTTTGAGCATGTTTTGGGCCTGTATTTTGAAAATACTCAAACACGGTGTAGACATGTACAGATCACTTCTGGGACACAAAAATATCGATTTTTTGGGTGTTTTGAGCCTGAATTTGAGATATAAACGGGTACAGAAGATGCATGCACATATCGACTTTGGCACCCAAAATATCGATTTTTAGTATGTTTTGGCCGTATAATTTGAAAATATTCTAGCACTGAGTAGGCATGTACAGATCGTTTCTGGGACCCAAAAATATCGAATTTTCTTGGGTTTTGAGCCAGAAATTGGGGTATAACCGGGTACAGAGGATGCATGCACATATCGACTTTTTGCACCTAAAATATCGATTTTGAGCATGTTTTGGGTCTGTATCTTGAAAAAATTCTAGCAAGGAGTAGGTATGTACAGATCGCTTCTGGGACCCAAAATTATCGAATTTTCGGGTGTTTTGAACCTGAATTTGGGATATAGACGGATACAGAAGATGCATGCACATATCGACTTTTTGCACCTAAAATATCGATTTTGAGCATGTTTTGGGCTTGTATTTTGAAAATACTATAGCACTGTGTAGACATGTACAGATCGCTTCTGGGACACAAAAATATCGATTTTTTGGGTGTTTTGAGACTGAATTTGAGATATAAACGGGTACAGAAGATGCATGCACATTTCGACTTTTTGCACCTAAAATATCGATTTTGAGTATGTTTTGGGTCTGTATCTTGAAAACATTCTAGCAAGAAGTAGGCATGTACAGATTGCTTCTGGGACCCAAAAATATCGAATTTTTGAATGTTTTGAATCTGAATTTGGGATATAGACGGGTACAGAAGATGCATACACATATTAACTTTGAGCATCTAAAATATCGATTTTCAGCATGTTTTACGCATGTATTTTGAAAATACTCTAAAACAGAATATGCATGTACACATTGCGTTTGGGACCCAAAAATATTGAATATTCGGGTGTTTTGAATCTGAATTTGAGATATAAACGGGTACAGAAGATGCATGCACATATCGACTTTGGGCACCCAAAATATCGATTTTGAGCATGTTTTGGGCCTGTATTTTTAAAATACTCTAACACTGAGTAGACACGTACAGATCGCTTCTGAAACCCAAATAAATCGAATTTTAGGGTGTTCTGAACCTGAATTTGAGATATGAACGAATACAGAAGTTGCATGCACATATCGACTTTGGGCACCTAAAATATCGATTATGAGCATGTTTTGGGCCTGTACTTTGAAAATACTATAGCACGGTGTAGACATGTACAGATCGCTTCTGGGACACAAAAATATCGATTTTTTGGGTGTTTTGAGCCTGAATTTGAGATATAAACGGGTACAGAAGATGCATGCACATTTCGACTTTTTGCACCTAAAATATCGATTTTGAGCATGTTTTGGGTCTGTATCTTGAAAATATTCTAGCAAGAAGTAGGCATGTACAGATTTTCTTTTGGGACACAAAAATATCGAATTTTTGAGTGTTTTGAATCTGAATTTGGGATATAGACGGGTACAGAATATGCATACACATATTGACTTTGGGCAGCTAAAATATCGATTTTGAGCATGTTTTGGGCTTGTATTTTGAAAATACTCTAACACGGAGTAGGCATGTACAGATTGCTTCAGGGACCCAAAAATATCGAATTTTCGGGTGTTTTGAGCCTGAATTTGAGATATAAACGGGTACAGAAGATGCATGCACATTTCGACTTTTTGCACCTAAAATATCGATTTTGAGTATGTTTTGGGTCTGTATCTTGAAAACATTCTAGCAAGAAGTAGGAATGTACAGATTGCTTCTGGGACCAAAAATTATCGAATTTTCGGGTTTTTTGAACCTGAATTTGGGATATAGACGGATACAGAAGATGCATGCACATATCGACTTTGGGCACCCAAAATATCGATTTTGAGCATGTTTTGGACCTGTATTTTTAAAATACTCTAACACTGAGTAGACACGTACAGATCGATTCTGGAACCCAAATAAATCGAATTTTAGGGTGTTCTGAGCCTGAATTTGAGATATGAACGGATACAGAAGATGCATGCACATATCGACTTTGGGCACCTAAAATATCGATTTTGAGCATGTTTTGGGCCTGTATTTTGAAAATACTATAGCACTGTGTAGACATGTACAGATCGCTTCTGGGACACAAAAATATCGATTTTTTGGGTGTTTTGAGCCTGAATTTGAGTTATAAACGGGTACAGAAGATGCATGCACATATCGACTTTGGCACCCAAAATATCGATTTTTAGTATGTTTTGGGCGTATAATTTGAAAATATTCTAGCACTGAGTAGGCATGTACAGATCGCTTCTGGGACCCAAATATATCGAATTTTCTGGTGTTTTGAACCAGAATTAGGGATATACACGGGTACAGATGATGCATACACATATTGACTTTGGGCACATAAAATATCGATTTTCAGCATGTTTTGGGCCTGTGTTTTAAAAACACTCTAACACGGAGTATGCACGTACAGATCGCTTCTGGGACCCAAAAACATTGAATTTTCGGGTGTTTTGAGCCTAAATTTGAGATATAAACGGGTACAGAAGATGCATGCACATATCGACTTTGGGCACCCAAAATATCGATTTTGAGCATGTTTTGGGCCTGAATTTTTAAGATACTCTAACACTGAATAGACACGTAGAGATCGCTTCTGGGACCCAAATAAATCGAATTTTAGGGTGTTCTGAGACTGAATTTGAGATATGAACGGGTACAGAAGATGCATGCACATATCGACTTTGGGCACCTAAAACATCGATTTTGAGCATGTTTTGGGCCTGTATTTTAAAAATACTATAACACGGTGTAGACATGTACAGATCGCTTCTGGGACACAAAAATATCGATTTTTTGGGTGTTTTGAGCCTGAATTTGAGATATAAACGGGTACAGAAGATGCATGCACATTTCGACTTTTTGCACCTAAAATATCGATTTTGAGTATGTTTTGGGTCTGTATCTTGAAAATATTCTAGCAAGAAGTAGGCATGTACAGATTTTCTTTTGGGACCCAAAAATATCGAATTTTTGAGTGTTTTGAATCTGAATTTGGGATATAGACGTGTACAGAATATGCATACACATATTGACTTTGGGCAGCTAAAATATCGATTTTCAGCATGTTTTAGGCCTGTATTTTGAAAATACTCTAACACGGAGTATGCATGTACACATTGCTTTTGGGACCCAAAAATATCGAATATTCGGGTGTTTTGAGTCTGAATTTGAGATATAAACGGGTACAGAAGATGCATGCACATATCGACTTTGGGCACCCAAAATATCGATTTTGAGCATGTTTTGGACCTGTATTTTTAAAATACTCTAACACTGAGTAGACACGTACAGATCGCTTCTGGGACCCAAATAAATCGAATTTTCGGTTGTTCTGAGCCTGAATTTGAGATATGAACAGGTACAGAAGATGCATGCACATATCGACTTCAAGCACCTAAAATATCGATATTGAGCATGTTTTGGGCCTGTATTTTGAAAATACTCAAACACGGTGTAGACATGTACAGATCACTTCTGGGACACAAAAATATCGATTTTTTGGGTGTTTTGAGACTGAATTTGAGATATAAACGGGTACAGAAGATGCATGCACATATCGACTTTGGAACCCAAAAGATCGATTTTTAGTATGTTTTGGGCGTATAATTTGAAAATATTCTAGCACTGAGTAGGCATGTACAGATCGCTTCTGGGACCCAAAAATATCGAATTTTCGGGTGTTTTGAGCCAGAAATTGGGATATGAACGGGTACAGAGGATTCATGCACATATCGACTTTTTGCACCTAAAATATCGATTTTGAGCATGTTTTGGGTCTGTATCTTGAAAAAATTCTAGCAAGGAGTAGGTATGTACAGATCGCTTCTGGGACCCAAAATCATCGAATTTTCGGGTGTTTTGAACCTGAATTTGGGATATAGACGGATACAGAAGATGCATGCACATATCGACTTTTTGCACCTAAAATATCGATTTTGAGCATGTTTTGGGGCTGTATTTTGAAAATTCTCTAACACGGAGTAGCCATGTACAGATCGCTTCTGGGACCCAAAATATCGAATTTTCGGGTGTTTTGAGCCTGAATTTGAGATATAAACGGGTACAGAAGATGCATGCACATTTCGACTTTTTGCACCTAAAATATCGATTTTGAGTATGTTTTGAGTCTGTATCTTAAAAACATTCTAGCAAGAAGTAGGCATGTAAAGATTGCTTCTGGGACCCAAAAATATCGAATTTTTGAGTGTTTTGAATCTGAATTTGGGATATAGACGTGTACAGAAGATGCATACACATATTGACTTTGGGCAGCTAAAATATCGTTTTTCAGCATGTTTTAGGCCTGTATTTTGAAAATACTGTAACACTGAGTAGACACGTACAGATCGCTTCTGGAACCCAAATAAATCGAATTTTAGGGTGTTCTGAGCCTGAATTTGAGATATGAACGGATACAGAAGATGCATGCACATATCGACTTTGGGCACCTAAAATATCGATTTTGAGCATGTTTTGGGCCTGTATTTTGAAAATACTATAGCACGGTGTAGACATGTACAGATCGCTTCTGGGACACAAAAATATCGATTTTTTGGGTGTTTTGAGGCTGAATTTGAGATATAAACGGGTACAGAAGATGCATGCACATATCGACTTTGGCACCCAAAATATCGATTTTTAGTATGTTTTGGGCGTATAATTTGAAAATATTCTAGCACTGAGTAGGCATGTACAGATCGCTTCTGGGACCCAAATATATCGAATTTTCTGGTGTTTTTAACCAGAATTAGGGATATACACGGGTACAGAAGATGCATACACATATCGACTTTGGGCACCCAAAATATCGATTTTGAGCATGTTTTGGGCCTGAATTTTTAAAATACTCTAACACGGAGTAAACAGGTATAGATCGCTTCTGGGACCCAAATAAATCGAATTTTCGGGTGTTTTGAGCCTGAATTTGAGATATAAACGGGTACAAAAGATGCATGCACATATCGACTTTTTGCACCTAAAATATCGATTTTGAGTATGTTTTGGGTCTGTATCTTGAAAACATTCTAGCAAGAAGTAGGCATGTACAGATCGCTTCTGGGACCCAAAAATATCGAATTTTCGGGTGTTTTGAGCCAGAAATTGGGATATAACCTGGTACAGAGGATGCATGCACATATCGAATTTTTGCACCTAAAATATCGATTTTGAGCATGTTTTGGGCCTGTATTTTAAAAACACTCTAACACGGAGTATGCACGTACAGATCGCTTCTGGGACCCAAAAACATTGAATTTTCGGGTGTTTTGAGCCTAAATTTGAGATATAAACGGGTACAGAAGATGCATGCACATATCGACTTTGGGCACCTAAAATATCGATTTTGAGCATGTTTTGGGCCTGAATTTTTAAGATACTGTAACACTGAATATACACGTACAGATCGCTTCTGGGACCCAATTAAATCGAATTTTCGGGTGTTCTGAGACTGAATTTGAGATATGAACGGGTACAGAAGATGCATGCACATAACGACTTTGGGCACCTAAAACATCGATTTTGAGCATGTTTTGGGCCTGTAATTTAAAAATACTATAACACGGTGTAGACATGTACAGATCGCTTCTGGGACACAAAAATATCGATTTTTGGGTGTTTTGAGCCTGAATTTGAGATATAAACGGGTACAGAAGATGCATGCACATTTCGACTTTTTGCACCTAAAATATAGATTTTGAGTATGTTTTGGGTCTGTATCTTGAAAATATTCTAGCAAGAAGTAGGCATGTACAGATTTTCTTTTGGGACCCAAAAATATCGAATTTTTGAGTGTTTTGAATCTGAATTTGGGATATAGACGTGTACAGAATATGCATACACATATTGACTTTGGGCAGCTAAAATATCGATTTTCAGCATGTTTTAGGCCTGTATTTTGAAAATACTCTAACACGGAGTATGCATGTACACATTGCTTTTGGGACCCAAAAATATCGAATATTCGGGTGTTTTGAGTCTGAATTTGAGATATAAACGGGTACAGAAGATGCATGCACATATCGACTTTGGGCACCCAAAATATCGATTTTGAGCATGTTTTGGACCTGTATTTTTAAAATACTCTAACACTGAGTAGACACGTACAGATCGCTTCTGGGACCCAAATAAATCGAATTTTCGGCTGTTCTGAGCCTGAATTTGAGATATGAACAGGTACAGAAGATGCATGCACATATCGACTTCAGGCACCTAAAATATCGATATTGAGCATGTTTTGGGCCTGTATTTTGAAAAACTCAAACACGGTGTAGACATGTACAGATCACTTCTGGGACACAAAAATATCGATTTTTTGGGTGTTTTGAGCCTGAATTTGAGATATAAACGGGTACAGAAGATGCATGCACATATCGACTTTGGCACCCAAAATATCGATTTTTAGTATGTTTTGGACGTATAATTTGAAAATATTCTAGCACTGAGTAGGCATGTACAGATCGCTTCTGGGACCCAAAAATATCGAATTTACGGGTGTTTTGAGCCAGAAATTGGAATATAACCGGGTACAGAGGATGCATGCACATATCGACTTTTTGCACCTAAAATATCGATTTTGAGCATGTTTTGGGTCTGTATCTTGAAAAAATTCTAGCAAGGAGTAGGCATGTACAGATCGCTTCTGGGACCCAAAATTATCGAATTTTCGGGTGTTTTGAACCTGAATTTGGGATATAGACGGATACAGAAGATGCATGCACATATCGACTTTGGGCACCTAAAATATCGATTTTGAGCATGTTTTGGGGCTGTATTTTGAAAATACTCTAACACGGAGTAGCCATGTACAGATCGCTTCTGGGACCCAAAAATATCGAATTTTCGGGTGTTTTGGGTCTGAATTTGAGATATAAACGGGTACAGAAGATGCATGCACATATCGACTTTGGGCACCCAAAATATCGATTTTGAGCATGTTTTGGGCCTGAATTTTTTAAATACTCTAACACTGAGTAGACACGTACAGATCGCTTCTGAAACCCAAATAAATCGAATTTTAGGGTGTTCTGAGCCTGAATTTGAGATATAAACGGGTACAGAAGATGCATGCACATATAGACTTCGGCACCCAAAATATCGATTTTTAGTATGTTTTGGGCGTATAATTTGAAAATATTCTAGCACTGAGTAGGCATGTACAGATCGCTTCTGGGACCCAAAAATATCGAATTTTCGGGTGTTTTGAGCCAGAAATTGGGGTATAACCGGGTACAGAGGATGCATGCACATATCGACTTTTTGCACCTAAAATATCGATTTTGAGCATGTTTTGGGTCTGTATCTTGAAAAAATTCTAGCAAGGAGTAGGTATGTACAGATCGCTTCTAGGATCCAAAATTATCGAATTTTCGGGTGTTTTGAACCTGAATTTGGGATATAGACGGATACAGAAGATGCATGCACATATCGACTTTTTGCACCTAAAATATCGATTTTGAGCATGTTTTGGGCTTGTATTTTGAAAATACTCTAACACGGAGTAGGCATGTACAGATTGCTTCTGGGACCCAAAAATATCGAATTTTCGGGTGTTTTGAGCCTGAATTTGAGATATAAACGGGTACAGAAGATGCATGCACATTTCGACTTTTTGCACCTAAAATATCGATTTTGAGTATGTTTTGGGTCTGTATCTTGAAAACATTTTAGCAAGAAGTAGGGATGTACAGATTGCTTCTGGGACCAAAAATTATCGAATTTTCGGGTGTTTTGAACCTGAATTTGGGATATAGACGGATACAGAAGATGCATGCACATATCGACTTTGGGCACCCAAAATATCGATTTTGAGCATGTTTTGGACCTGTATTTTTAAAATACTCTAACACTGAGTAGACACGTACAGATCGCTTCTGGAACCCAAATAAATCGAATTTTAGGGTGTTCTGAGCCTGAATTTGAGATATGAACGTATACAGAAGATGCATGCACATATCGACTTTGGGCACCTAAAATATCGATTTTGAGCATGTTTTGGGCCTGTATTTTGAAAATACTATAGCACTGTGTAAACATGTACAGAACGCTTCTGGGACACAAAAATATCGATTTTTTGGGTGTTTTGAGCCTGAATTTGAGTTATAAACGGGTACAGAAGATGCATGCACATATCGACTTTGGCACCCAAAATATCGATTTTTAGTATGTTTTGGGCGTATAATTTGAAAATATTCTAGCACTGAGTAGCCATGTACAGATCGCTTCTGGGACCCAAATATATCGAATTTTCTGGTGTTTTGAACCAGAATTAGGGATATACACGGGTACAGAAGATGCATACACATATTGACTTTGGGCACATAAAATATCGATTTTCTGCATGTTTTGGGCCTGTGTTTTAAAAACACTCTAACACGGAGTATGCACGTACAGATCGCTTCTGGGACCCAAAAACATTGAATTTTCGGGTGTTTTGAGCCTAAATTTGAGATATAAACGGGTACAGAAGATGCATGCACATATCGACTTTGGGCACCCAAAATATCGATTTTGAGCATGTTTTGGGCCTGAATTTTTAAGATACTCTAACACTGAATAGACACGTAGAGATCGTTTCTGGGACCCAAATAAATCGAATTTTCGGGTGTTCTGAGACTGAATTTGAGATATGAACGGGTACAGAAGATGCATGCACATATCGACTTTGGGAACCTAAAACATCGATTTTGAGCATGTTTTGGGCCTGTATTTTAAAAATACTATAACACGGTGTAGACATGTACAGATCGCTTCTGGGACACAAAAATATCGATTTTTTGGGTGTTTTGAGCCTGAATTTGAGATATAAACGGGTACAGAAGATGCATGCACATTTCGACTTTTTGCACCTAAAATATCGATTTTGAGTATGTTTTGGGTCTGTATCTTGAAAATACTATAGCACGGTGTAGACATGTACAGATCGCTTCTGGGTCACAAAAATATCGATTTTTTGGGTGTTTTGAGCCTGAATTTGAGATATAAACGGGTACAGAAGATGCATGCACATATCGACTTTCGCACCCAAAATATCGATTTTTAGTATGTTTTTGGCGTATAATTTGAAAATATTCTAGCACTGAGTAGACACGTACAGATCGCTTCTGGGACCCAAATAAATCGAATTTTCGGGTGTTCTGAGCTTATATTTGAGATATGAACGGGTACAGAAGATGCATGCACATATCGACTTTGGGCACCTAAAACATCGATTTTGAGCATGTTTTGGGCCTGTATTTTAAAAATACTATAACACGGGGTAGACATGTACAGATCGCTTCTGGGACACAAAAATATCGATTTTTTGGGTGTTTTGAACCTGAATTTGAGATATAAACCGGTACAGAATATGCATGCACATTTCGACTTTTTGCACCTAAAATATCGATTTTGAGTATGTTTTGGGTCTGTATCTTGAAAACATTCTAGCAAGAAGTAGACACGTACAGATCGCTTCTGGAACCCAAATAAATCGAATTTTTGGTTGTTCTGAGCCTGAATTTGAGATATGAACAGGTACAGAAGATGCATGCACATATCGACTTCGGGCACCTAAAATATCGATATTGAGCATGTTTTGGGCCTGTATTTTGAAAATACTCAAACACGGTGTAGACATGTACAGATCACTTCTGGGACACAAAAATATCGATTTTTTGGGTGTTTTGAGACTGAATTTGAGATATAAACGGGTACAGAAGATGCATGCACATATCGACTTTGGCACCCAAAATATCGATTTTTAGTATGTTTTGGGCGTATAATTTGAAAATATTCTAGCACTGAGTAGGAATGTACAGATCGCTTGTGGGACCCAAAAATATCGAATTTTCGGGTGTTTTGAGCCAGAAATTGGGATATAACCGGGTACAGAGGATGCATGCACATATCGACTTTTTGCACCTAAAATATCGATTTTGAGCATGTTTTGGGTCTGTATCTTGAAAAAATTCTAGCAAGGAGTAGGTATGTACAGATCGCTTCTGGGACCCAAAATTATCGAATTTTCGGGTGTTTTGAACCAGAATTTGGGATATATACGGATACAGAAGATGCATGCACATATCGACTTTTTGCACCTAAAATATCGATTTTGAGCATGTTTTGGGGCTGTATTTTGAAAATTCTCTAACACGGAGTAGCCATGTACAGATCGCTTCTGGGACCCAAAAATATCGAATTTTCGGGTGATTTGAGCCTGAATTTGAGATATAAACGGGTACAGAAGATGCATGCACATTTCGACTTTTTGCACCTAAAATATCGATTTTGAGTATGTTTTGGGTCTGTATCTTGAAAACATTCTAGCAAGAAGTAGGCATGTACAGATTGCTTCTGGGACCCAAAAATATCGAATTTTTGAGTGTTTTGAATCTGAATTTGGGATATAGACGTGTACAGAAGATGCATACACATATTGACTTTGGGCAGCTAAAATATCGATTTTCAGCATGTTTTAGGCCTGTATTTTGAAAATACTCTAACACTGAGTAGACACGTACAGATCGCTTCTGGAACCCAAATAAATCGAATTTTAGGGTGTTCTGAGCCTGAATTTGAGATATGAACGGATACAGAAGATGCATGCACATATCGACTTTGGGCACCTAAAATATCGATTTTGAGCATGTTTTGGGCCTGTATTTTGAAAATACTATAGCACGGTGTAGACATGTACAAATCGCTTCTGGGTCACAAAAATATCGATTTTTTGGGTGTTTTGAGCCTGAATTTGAGATATAAACGGGTACAGAAGATGCATGCACATATCGACTTTGGCACCCAAAATATCGATTTTTAGTATGTTTTGGGCGTATAATTTGAAAATATTCTAGCACTGAGTAGGCATGTACAGATCGCTTCTGGGACACAAATATATCGAATTTTCTGGTGTTTTTAACCAGAATTAGGGATATACACGGGTACAGAAGATGCATACACATATTGACTTTGGGCACATAAAATATCGATTTTCAGCATGTTTTGGGCCTGTATTTTAAAAACACTCTAACACGGAGTATGCACGTACAGATCGCTTCTGGGACCCAAAAACATTGAATTTTCGGGTGTTTTGGGCCTGAATTTGAGATATAAACGGGTACAGAAGATGCATGCACATTTCGACTTTTTGCACCTAAAATATCGATTTTGAGAATGTTTTGGGTCTGTATCTTGAAAACATTCTAGCAAGAAGTAGGCATGTACAGATTGCTTCTGGGACCCAAAAATATCGAATTTTTGAGTGTTTTGAATCTGAATTTGGGATATAGACGGGTACAGAAGATGCATAAACATATTGACTTTGGGCAGCTAAAATATCGATTTTCAGCATGTTTTAGGCCTGTATTTTGAAAATACTCTAAAACAGAGTATGCATGTACACATTGCTTTTGGGACCCAAAAATATCGAATATTCGGGTGTTTTGAGTCTGAATTTGAGATATAAACGGGTACAGAAGATGCATGCACATATCGACTTTGGGCACCCAAAATATCGATTTTGAGCATGTTTTGGGCCTGAATTTTTAAAATACTCTAACACTGAGTAGACACGTACAGATCGCTTCTGGGACCAAAATAAATCGAATTTTCGGGTGTTCTGAGCTTATATTTGAGATATGAACGGGTACAGAAGATGCATGCACATATCGACTTTGGGCACCCAAAATATCGATTTTGAGCATGTTTTGGACCTGTATTTTTTAAATACACTAACACTGAGTAGACACGTACCGATCGCTTCTGGGACCCAAATAAATCGAATTTTCGGTTGTTCTGAGCCTGAATTTGAGATATGAACATGTACAGAAGATGCATGCACATATCGACTTCGGGCACCTAAAATATCGATTTTGAGCATGTTTTGGGCCTGTATTTTGAAAATACTCAAACACGGTGTAGACATGTACAGATCACTTCTGGGACACAAAAATATCGATTTTTTGGGTGTTTTGAGCCTGAATTTGAGATATAAACGGGTACAGAAGATGCATGCACATATCGACTTTGGCACCCAAAATATCGATTTTTAGTATGTTTTGGGCGTATAATTTGAAAATATTCTAGCACTGAGTAGGCATGTACAGATCGCTTCTGGGACACAAATATATAGAATTTTCTGGTGTTTTTAACCAGAATTAGGGATATACACGGGTACAGAAGATGCATACACATATTGACTTTGGGCACATAAAATATCGATTTTCAGCATGTTTTGGGCCTGTATTTTAAAAACACTCTAACACGGAGTATGCATGTACAGTTCGCTTCTGGGACCCAAAAACATTGAATTTTCGGGTGTTTTGAGCCTGAATTTGAGATATAAACGGGTACAGAAGATGCATGCACATATCGACTTTGGGCACCCAAAATATCGATTTTGAGCATGTTTTGGGCCTGAATTTTTAAAATACTCTAACACGGAGTAGACAGGCACAGATCGCTTCTGGGACCCAAATAAATCGAATTTTCGGGTGTTTTGAGCCTGAATTTGAGATATAAACGGGTACAGAAGATGCATGCACATTTCGACTTTTTGCACCTAAAATATCGATTTTGAGAATGTTTTGGGTCTGTATCTTGAAAACATTCTAGCAAGAAGTAGGCATGTACAGATTGCTTCGGGGACCCAAAAATAACGAATTTTTGAGTGTTTTGAATCTGAATTTGGGATATAGACGGGTACAGAAGATGCATACACATATTGACTTTGGGCAGCTAAAATATCGATTTTCAGCATGTTTTAGGCCTGTATTTTGAAAATACTCTAAAACAGAGTATGCATGTACACATTGCTTTTGGGACCCAAAAATATCGAATATTCGGGTGTTTTGAGTCTGAATTTGAGATATAAACGGGTACAGAAGATGCATGCACATATCGACTTTGGGCACCCAAAATATCGATTTTGAGCATGTTTTGGGCCTGAATTTTTAAAATACTCTAACACTGAGTAGACACGTACAGATCGCTTCAGGAACCCAAATAAATCGAATTTTCGGGTGTTCTGAGCCTGAATTTGAGATATGAACGGATACAGAAGATGCATGCACATATCGACTTTGGGCACCTAATATATCGATTTTGAGCATGTTTTGGGACCGTATTTTGAAAATACTATAGCACGGTGTAGACATGTACAGATCGCTTCTGGGACACAAAAATATCGATTTTTGGGGTGTTTTGAGCCTGAATTTGAGATATAAACGGGTACAGAAGATGCATGCACATATCGACTTTGGCACCCAAAATATCGATTTTTAGTATGTTTTGGGCGTATAATTTGAAAATATTCTAGCACTGAGTAGGCATGTACAGATCGCTTCTGGGACCCAAAAATATCGAATTTTCGGGTGTTTTGAGCCAGAAATTGGGATATAACCTGGTACAGAGGATGCATGCACATATCGACTTTTTGCACCTAAAATATCGATTTTTAAGCATGTTTTGGGCCTGTATTTTGAAAATACTCTAACACGGAGTAGGCATGTACAGATCGCTTCGGGGACCCAAAAATATCGAATTTTCGGGTGTTTTGAGCCTGAATTTGAGATATAAACGGGTACAGAAGATGCATGCACATTTCGACTTTTTGCACCTAAAATATCGATTTTGAGTATGTTTTGGGTCTGTATCTTGAAAACATTCTAGCAAGAAGTAGGCATGTACAGATTGCTTGTGGGACCCAAAAATATCGAATTTTAGAGTGTTTTGAATCTGAATTTGGGATATAGACCGGTACAGAAGATGCATACACATATTGACTTTGGGCAGCTAAAATATCGATTTTCAGCATGTTTTGGGCCTGTATTTTAAAAACACTCTAACACGGAGTATGCACGTACAGATCGCTTCTGGGACCCAAAAACATTGAATTTTCGGGTGTTTTGAGCCTGAATTTGAGATATAAACGGGTACAGAAGATGCATGCACATATCGACTTTGGGCACCCAAAATATCGATTTTGAGCATGTTTTGGGCCTGAATTTTTAAAATACTCTAACACTGAGTAGACAGGTACAGATCGCTTCTGGGACCCAAATAAATCGAATTTTAGGGTGTTTTGAGCATGAATTTGAGATATACACGGGTACAGAAGATGCATGCACATATCGACTTTGGCACACAAAATATCGATTTTTAGTATGTTTCGGGCGTATAATTTGAAAATATTCTAGTACTGAGTAGGCATGTACAGATCGCTTCTGGGACCCAAAAACATTGAATTTTCGGGTGTTTTGAGCCTGAATTTGAGATATAAACGGGTACAGAAGATGCATGCACATTTCGACTTTTTGCACCTAAAATATCGATTTTGAGCATATTTTGGGTCTGTATCTTGAAAACATTCTAACAAGAAGTAGGCATGTACAGATTGCTTCTGGGACCCAAAAATTTCGAATTTTCGAGTGTTTTGAACCTGAATTTGGGATATAGACGGGTACAGAAGATGCATACACATATTGACTTTGGGCAGCTAAAATATCGATTTTCTGCATGTTTTAGGCCTGTATTTTGAAAATACTCTAACACGGAGTATGCATGTACACATTGCTTTTGGGACCCAAAAATATCGAATATTCGGGTGTTTTGAGTCTGAATTTGAGATATAAACGGGTACAGAAGATGCATGCACATATCGACTTTGGCACCCAAAATATCGATTTTGAGCATGTTTTGGGCCTGTATTTTTAAAATACTCTAACACTGAGTAGACACGTACAGATCGCTTCTGAGACCCAAATAAATCGAATTTTCGGTTGTTCTGAGCCTGAATTTGAGATATGAACAGGTACAGAAGATGAATGCACATATCGACTTCGGCCACCTAAAATATCGATTTTGAGCATGTTTTGGGCCTGTATTTTGAAAATACTCAAACACGGTGTAGACATGTACAGATCGCTTCTGGGACACAAAAATATCGATTTTTTAGGTGTTTTGAGCCTGAATTTGAGATATAATCGGGTACAGAAGATACATGCACATATCGACTTTGGCACCCAAAATATCGATTTTGAGCATGTTTTGGGTCTGTATCTTGAAAAAATTCTAGCAAGGAGAAGGCATGTACAGATCGCTTCAGGGACCCAAAATTATCGAATTTTCGGGTGTTTTGAACCTGAATTTGGGATATAGACGGATACCGAAGATGCATGGACATATCGACTTTTTGCACCTAAAATATCGATTTTGAGCATGTTTTGGGCCTGTATTTTGAAAATACTCTAACACGGAGTAGGCATGTACAGATCGCTTCTGGGACCCAAAAATATCGAATTTTCGGGTGTTTTGAGCCTGAATTAGAGATATAAACGGGTACAGAAGATGCATGCACATTTCGACTTTTTGCACCTAAAATATCGATTTTGAGCATGTTTTGGGTCTGTATCTTGAAAACATTCTAGCAAGAAGTAGGCATGTACAGATCGCTTCTGGGACCCAAAAATATCGAATTTTCGGGGGTTTTGAGACAGAATTTGGGATATAACCGGGTACAGAAGATGCATGCACATATCGACTTTTTGCACCTAAAATATCGATTTTAAGCATGTTTTGGGTCTGTATCTTGAAAACATTCTACAAAGGAGTAGGCATGTACAGATCGCTTCTGGGACCCAAAAATACCGAATTTTCTGGTGTTTTGAACCTGAATTAGGGATATAGACGGGTACAGAAGATGCATACACATATTGACTTTGGGCACCTAAAATATAGATTTTCAGCATGTTTTGGGCCTGTATTTTGAAAATACATTAACACGGAGTAGGCATGTACAGATCGCTTCTGGGACCCAAAAATATCGACTTTTCGGGTATTTTGAGCCTGAATTTGAGATATAAACGGGTACAGAAGATGCATGCACATATCGACTTTGGGCACCTAAAATATCGATTTTGAGTATGTTTTGGGCCTGTATTTTGAAAATACTCTAACACGGAGTAGGCATGTACAGATCGCTTCGGGGACCCAAAAATATCGAATTTTTGGGTGTTTTGAGCCTGAATTTGAGATATAAACGGGTTCAGAAGATGCATGCACATATCGACTTTTTGCATCTAAAATATCGATTTTGAGTATGTTTTGGTTCTGTTTCTTGAAAACATTCTAGCAAGAAGTAGGCATGTACAGATTGCTTCTGGGACTCAAAAATATCGAATTTTCGAGTGTTTTGAACTGAATTTGGGATATAGACGGGTACAGAAGATGCATACACATATTGACTTTGGGCAGCTAAAATATCGATTTACAGCATGTTTTAGGCCTGTATTTTAAAAATACTCTAACACGGAGTATGCATGTACAGATGGCTTTTGGGACCCAAAAACATCGAATATTCGGGTGTTTTGAGTCTGAATTTCAGATATAAACGGGTACAGAAGATGCATGCACATATCGACTTTGGGCACCCAAAATATCGATTTTGAGCATGTTTTGAGCCTGTATTTTTAAAATACTCTAACACGGAGTAGGCACGTACAGATCGCTTCTGGGACCCAAATAAATCGAATTTTCGGTTGTTATGAGCCTGAATTTGAGATATGAACAGGTACAGAAGATGCATGCACATATCGACTTCGGGCACCTAAAATATCGATTTTGAGCATGTTTTGGGCCTGTATTTTGAAAATACTCAAACACGGTGTAGACATGTACAGATCGCTTCTGGGACACAAAAATATCGATTTTTGGGGTGTTTTGAGCATGAATTTGAGATATAAACCGGGTACAGAAGATGCATGCACATATCGACTTTGGCACCCAAAATATCGATTTTTAGTATGTTTCGGGCGTATAATTTGAAAATATTCTAGTACTGAGTAGGCATGTACAGATCGCTTCTGGGACCCAAAAATATCGAATTTTCGGGTATTTTGAGCCAGAAATTGGGATATAACCGGGAACAGAGGATGCATGCACATATCGACTTTTTGCAATTAAAATATCGATTTTGAGCATGTTTTGGGTCTGTATCTTGAAAAAATTCTAGCAAGGAGTAGGCATGTACAGATCGCTTCTGGGACCCAAAATTATCGAATTTTCAGGTGTTTTGAACCTGAATTTGGGATATAGACGGATACCGAAGATGCATGCACATATCGAGTTTTTGCACCTAAAATATCGATTTTGAGCATGTTTTGGGCCTGTATTTTGAAAATACTCTAACACGGAGTAGGAATGTACAGATCGCTTCGGGGACCCAAGAATATCGAATTTTCGGGTGTTTTGAGCCTGAATTTGAGATATAAGCGGGTACAGAATATGCATGCACATATCGACTTTGGGCACCCAAAATATCGATTTTGAACATGTTTTGGGCCTGAATTTTTAAAATACTCTAACACTGAGTAGACACGTACAGATTGCTTCTGGAACCCAAATAAATCGAATTTTAGGGTGTTCTGATCCTGAATTTGAGATATGAACAGGTACAGAAGATGCATGCACATATCGACTTCGGGCACCTAAAATATCGATTTTGAGCATGTTTTGGACCTGTATTTTGAAAATACTCAAACACGGAGTATGCACGTACTGATTGCTTCTGGGACCCAAAAACATTGAATTTTCGGGTGTTTTGAGCCTGAATTTGAGATATAAACGGATACAGAAGATGCATTCACATATCGACTTTGGGCACCCAAAATATCGATTTTTAATATGTTTTCAGCGTATAATTTGAAAATATTCTAGCACTGAGTAGGCATGTACAGATCGCTTCTGGGACCCAAAAATATCGAATTTTCAGGTGTTCTGAGCCAGAAATTGGGATGTAACCGGGTACAGAGGATGCATTCACATATCGACTTTTTGCACCTAAAATATCGATTTTTAGCATGTTTTGGGTCTGTATCTTGAAAATATTCTAGCAAGAAGTAGGCATGTACAGGTCGCTTCTGGGACCCAAAAACATTGAATTTTCGGGTGTTTTGAACCTGAATTTGGGATATACGCGGATACAGAAGATGCATGCACATATCGACTTTGGACAACTAACATATCGATTTATAGCATGTTTTAAGCCTGTATTTTAAAAACATTCTAGCACTGACTAGGCATGTACAGATCGCTTCTGGGACCCAAAAATATCGAATTTTCGGAGTTTTGAGCCAGAATTTGAGATATAAACGGGTACAGAAGATGCATGCACATATCGACTTTTTGCACTTAAAATATCGATTTTGAGCATGTTTTGGGTCTGTATCTTGAAAACATTCTAGCAAGGAATAAGGCATGTACAGATGGCCTTTGAGACCCAAAAATAATGAATATTCGGGTGTTTTGAGTCTGAATTTGTGATATATACGGGTACAGAAGATGCATGCACATATCGACTTTGGGCACCCAAAATATCGATTTTGAGCATGTATTGGGCCTGTATTTTTAAAATACTATAGCACGGTGTAGACATGTACAAATCGCTTCTGGGACACAAAAATATCGAATTTTTTGGGTGTTTTGTGCCTGAATTTGAGATATAAACGGGTACAGAAGATGCATGCACATATCGACTTTGGCACCAAAAATATCGATTTTTAGTATGTTTTGGGCGTATAATTTGAAAATATTCTAGCACTGAGTAGGCATGTACAGATCGCTTCTGGGACCCAAAAATATCGAATTTTCGGGGGTTTTGAGCCAGAATTTGGGATATAACCGGGTACAGAGGATGCATGTACATATCTACTTTTTGCACCTAAAATATCGATTTTGAGCATGTTTTGGGTCTGTATCTTGAAAAAATTCTAGCAAGGAGTAGCCATGTACAGATCACTTCTGGGACCCAAAAATACCGAATTTTCTGGTGTTTTGAACCTGAATTTGGGATATAAACGGGTACAGAAGATGCATACTCATATTGCTTTTGGGCACCTAATATATAGATTTTCAGCATGTTTTGGGCCTGTATTTTGAAAATACATTAACACGGAGTAGGCATGTACAGATCGCTTCAGGGACCCAAAAATATCGAATTTTCGGGTGTTTTGAGCCTGAATTTGTGATATAAACGGATACAGAAGATGCATGTACATATCGACTTTGGGAACCTAAAATATCGATTTTGAGCATGTTTTGGGCCGGTATTTTGAAAATACTCTAACACGGAGTAGGCATGTACAGATCGTTTCTGGGACACAAAAATATCGATTTTTCGGGTGTTTTGAGCCTGAATTTGAGATATAAACGGGTACAGAAGATGCATGCACTTATCGACTTTTGACACCTGAAATATCGATTTATAGCATGTTTTAAGCCTGTATTTTAAAAACATTCTAGCACTGAGTAGGCATGTGCAGATTGCTTAAGGGACCCAAAAATATCGAATTTTCGGAGTTTTGAGCCTGAATTTGAGATATAAACGGGTACAGAAGATGCTTACACATATTGACTTTGGGCACATAAAATATCGATTTTCAGCATGTTTTGGGCCTTTATTTTAAAAACACTCTAACACGGAGTATGCACGTACAGATTGCTTCTGGAACCCAAATAAATCTAATTTTAGGGTGTTCTGAGCCTGAATTTGAGATATGAACGGGTGCAGAAGATGCATGCACATATCGACTTTGGGCACCTAAAATATCGATTTTGAGCATGTTTTGGGCCTGTATTTTAAAAATACTATAGCACGGTGTAGACCAGTACAAATCGCTTATGGGACACAAAAATATCGATTTTTTTGGGTGTTTTGTGCCTGAATTTGAGATATAAACGGGTACAGAAGATGCATGCACATATCGACTTTGGCACCCAAAATATCGATTTTTAGTATGTTTTGGGCGTATAATTTGAAAATATTCTAGCACTGAGTAGGCATGTACAGATCGCTTCTGGGACACAAAAATATCGAATTTTCGGGGGTTTTGAGCCAGAATTTGGGATATAACCGTGTACAGTGGATGCATGCACATATCTACTTTTTGCACCTAAAATATCGATTTTGAGCATGTTTTGGGTCTGTATCTTGAAAAAAATTCTAGCAAGGAGTAGGCATGTACAGATCGCTTCTGGGACCCAAAAATATCGAATTTTCTGGTGTTTTGAACCTGAATTTGGGATATAAACGGGTACAGAAGATGCATACTCATATTGACTTTGGGCACCTAATATATAGATTTTTAGCATGTTTTAGGCCTGTATTTTGAAAATACATTAACACGGAGTAGGCATGTACAGATCGCTTCTGGGACCCAAAAATATCGAGTTTTCGGGTGTTTTGAGCCTGAATTTGTGATATAAACGGATACAGAAGATGCATGTACATATCGTCTTTGGGAACCTAAAATATCGATTTTGAGCATGTTTTGGGCCGGTATTTTGAAAATACTCTAACACTGACTAGGCATGTACAGATCGCTTCTGGGACACAAAAATATCGATTTTTCGGGTGTTTTGAGCCTGAATTTGAGATATAAACGGATACAGAAGATGCATGCACATATCGACTTTGGGCACCTAAAATATCGATTTTCTGCATGTTTTGGTCCTGTATTTTGAAAACACTCTAACACGGAGTATGCACGTACAGATTGCTTCTGGGACCCAAAAATATGGAATTTTCGGGTGTTTTGAGCCTGAAATTGAGATATAAACGGGTACAGAAGATGCATGCACATATCGACTTTGGCACCCAAAATATCGATTTTTAGTATGTTTTCGCCGTATAATTTGAAAATATTCTAGCACTAAGTAGGCATGTACAGATCGCTTCTGGGTCCCAAAAATATCGAATTTTCGGGTGTTTTGAGCCAGAATTTGGGAAATAACCGGGAACAGAGGATACATGCACATATCGACTTTTTGCACCTAAAATATCGATTTTGAGCATGTTTTGGGTCTGTATCTTGAAAACATTCTAGCAAGGAGTAGGCATGTACAGATCGCCTTTGGAACCCAAAAATATCGAATTTTCGGGTGTTTTGAACTTGAATTAGGGATATACACGTGTACAGAAGATGCTTACACATATTGACTTTGGGCACCTAAAATATAGATTTTCAGCATGTTTTGGGCCTGTATTTTAAAAACACTCTAACACGGAGTATGCACGTACAGATTGCTTCTGGGACCCAAAAGTATGGAATTTTCGGGTGTTTTGAGCCTGAATTTGAGATATAAACGGGTACAGAAGATGCATGCACATATCGACTTTGGGGACGTAAAATATCGATTTTTGGCATGTTTTGGGCCTGTATTTTAAAAATACTCTAACACGGAGTAGACATGTACAGATCGCTTTTGGGACCCAAAAATATCGAATTTTCGGGTATTTTGAGCCTGAATTTGAGATATAAACGGGTACAGAAGATGCATGCACATATCAACTTTGGACACCTAAAATATCGATTTTTAGCATGTTTTGAGCCTATATTTTGAAAACATTCTAGCACTGAGTATGCATGTACAGATCGCTTAAGGGACCCAAAAATATGGAATTTTCGGGTGTTTTGAGCCTGAAATTGAGATATAAACGGGTACAGAAGATGCATGCACATATCGACTTTTTGCACCTAAAATATCGATTTTGAGCATGTTTTGGGCCTGTATTTTGAAAATACTATAGCACGGCGTAGACATGTACAAATCGCTTCTGGGACACAAAAATATCGATTTTTTTGGGTGTTTTGAGCCTGAATTTGAGATATAAACGGGTACAGAAGATGCATGCACATATCGACTTTGGCACCCAAAATATCGATTTTTAGTATGTTTTGGGCCTGTATTTTAAAAATACTCTAACACGGAGTATGCACGTACAGATTGCTTCTGGGACCCAAAAATATGGAATTTTCGGGTGTTTTGAGCCTGAATTTGAGATATAAACGGGTACTGAAGATTCATGCACATATCGACTTTGGGCACCTAAAATATAGATTTTTAGCATGTTTTGAGCCTATATTTTAAAAATACTCTAACACGGAGTAGACATGTACAGATCGCTTTTGGCACACAAAAATATCGAATTTTCGGGTGTTTTGAGCCTGAATTTGAGATATAAACGGGTACAGAAGATGCATGCACATATCAACTTTGGACACCTAAAATATCGATTTTTAGCATGTTTTGAGCCTATATTTTGAAAACATTCTAGCACTGAGTATGCATGTACAGATCGCTTAAGGGACCCAAAAATATGGAATTTTCGGGTGTTTTGAGCCTGAAATTGAGATATAAACGGGTACAGAAGATGCATGCACATATCGACTTTTTGCACCTAAAATATCGATTTTGAGCATGTTTTGGGCCTGTATTTTGAAAATACTATAGCACGGCGTAGACATGTACAAATCGCTTCTGGGACACAAAAATATCGATTTTTTTGGGTGTTTTGAGCCTGAATTTGAGATATAAACGGGTACAGAAGATGCATGCACATATCGACTTTGGCACCCAAAATATCGATTTTTAGTATGTTTTGGGCCTGTATTTTAAAAATACTCTAACACGGAGTATGCACGTACAGATTGCTTCTGGGACCCAAAAATATGGAATTTTCGGGTGTTTTGAGCCTGAATTTGAGATATAAACGGGTACTGAAGATGCATGCACATATCGACTTTGGGCACCTAAAATATAGATTTTTAGCATGTTTTGAGCCTATATTTTGAAAATATTCTAGCACTGAGTACGCATGTACAGATCGCTTAAGGGACCCAAAAATATGGAATTTTCGGGTGTTTTGAGCCTGAATTTGAGATATAAACGGGTACAGAAGATGCATGCACATATCGACTTTGGGCACCTAAAATATCGATTTTGAGCATGTCTTGGGTTTGTATCTTAAAAAATTCTATCAAGAAGTAGGCATGTACAGATCGCTTCTGGGACCCAAAAATATCGAATTTTCGGGTGTTTTGAGCCTGAATTTGAGATATAAACGGGTACAGAAGATGCATACACATATTGACTTTGGGCAGCTAAAATATCGATTTTCAGCATGTTTTAGGCCTGTAATTTGAAAATACTCTAACACGGAGTATGCATGTACACATTGCTTTTGGGACTCAAAAATATCGAATATTCGGGTGTTTTGAGTCTGAATTTGAGATATAAACGGGTACAGAAGATGCATGCACATATCGACTTTTTGCACCTAAAATATCGATTTTGAGCATGTTTTGGGCCTGTATTTTTAAAATACTCTAACACTGAGTAGACACGTACAGATCGCTTCTGGAACCCAAATAAATCGAATTTTAGGGTTTTCTGAGCCTGAATTTGAGATATGAACGGATGCAGAAGATACATGCACATATCGACTGCGGGCACCTAAAATATCGATTTTGACCTTGTTTTGGGCCTGTATTTTAAAAACACTCTAACACGGAGTATGCACGTACAGATTGTTTCTGGGACCCAAAAATATGGAATTTTCGGGTGTTTTGAGCCTGAATTTGAGATATAAACGGGTACAGAAGATGCATGCACATATCGACTTTGGCACCCAAAATATCGATTTTTAGTATGTTTTCGCCGTATAATTTGAAAATATTCTAGCACTGAGTAGGCATGTACAGATCGCTTCTGGGACCCAAAAATATTGAATTTTCGGGTGTTTTGAGCCAGAATTTGGGATATAACCGGGTACAGAGGATGCATGCACATATCGACTTTTTGCACCTAAAATATCGATTTTGAGCATGTTTTGGGTCTATATCTTGAAAAAATTCTAGCAAGGAGTAGGCATGTACAGATCGCTTCTGGGACCCAAAAATACCGAATTTTCTGGTGTTTTGAACCTGAATTTGGGATATAAACGGGTACAGAAGATGAATACACATATTGATTTTGGGCACCTAAAATATAGATTTTCAGCATGTTTTGGGCCTGTAATTTGAAAATACATTAACACGGAGTATGCACGTACAGATTGCTTCTGGGACCCAAAAGTATGGAATTTTCGGGTGTTTTGAGCCTGAATTTGAGATATAAACGGGTACAGAAGATGCATGCACATATCGACTTTGGGGACCTAAAATATCGATTTTTGGCATGTTTTGGGCCTGTATTTTAAAAATACTCTAACACGGAGTAGACATGTACAGATCGCTTTTGGGACCCAAAAATATCGAATTTTCGGGTGTTTTGAGCCTGAATTTGAGATATAAACGGGTACAGAAGATGCATGCACATATCAACTTTGGACACCTAAAATATCGATTTTTAGCATGTTTTGAGCCTATATTTTGAAAACATTCTAGCACTGAGTATGCATGTACAGATCGCTTAAGGGACCCAAAAATATGGAATTTTCGGGTGTTTTGAGCCTGAAATTGAGATATAAACGGGTACAGAAGATGCATGCACATATCGACTTTTTGCACCTAAAATATCGATTTTGAGCATGTTTTGGGCCTGTATTTTGAAAATACTATAGCACGGCGTAGACATGTACAAATCGCTTCTGGGACACAAAAATATCGATTTTTTTGGGTGTTTTGAGCCTGAATTTGAGATATAAACGGGTACAGAAGATGCATGCACATATCGACTTTGGCACCCAAAATATCGATTTTTAGTATGTTTTGGGCCTGTATTTTAAAAATACTCTAACACGGAGTATGCACGTACAGATTGCTTCTGGGACCCAAAAATATGGAATTTTCGGGTGTTTTGAGCCTGAATTTGAGATATAAACGGGTACTGAAGATGCATGCACATATCGACTTTGGGCACCTAAAATATAGATTTTTAGCATGTTTTGAGCCTATATTTTGAAAATATTCTAGCACTGAGTACGCATGTACAGATCGCTTAAGGGACCCAAAAATATGGAATTTTCGGGTGTTTTGAGCCTGAATTTGAGATATAAACGGGTACAGAAGATGCATGCACATATCGACTTTGGGCACCTAAAATATCGATTTTGAGCATGTCTTGGGTTTGTATCTTAAAAAATTCTATCAAGAAGTAGGCATGTACAGATCGCTTCTGGGACCCAAAAATATCGAATTTTCGGGTGTTTTGAGCCTGAATTTGAGATATAAACGGGTACAGAAGATGCATGCACATTTCGACTTTTTTGCACCTAAAATATCGATTTTGAGCATGTTTTGGGTCTGTATCTTGAAAACATTCTAGCAAGAAGTAGGCATGTACAGATTGCTTCTGGGACCCAAAAATATCGAATTTTCGAGTGTTTTGAACCTGAATTTGGGATATAGACGGGTACAGAAGATGCATACACATATTGACTTTGGGCAGCTAAAATATCGATTTTCAGCATGTTTTAGGAATGTAATTTGAAAATACTCTAACACGGAGTATGCATGTACACATTGCTTTTGGGACTCAAAAATATCGAATATTCGGGTGTTTTGAGTCTGAATTTGAGATATAAACGGGTACAGAAGATGCATGCACATATCGACTTTTTGCACCTAAAATATCGATTTTGAGCATGTTTTGGGCCTGTATTTTTAAAATACTCTAACACTGAGTAGACACGTACAGATCGCTTCTGGAACCCAAATAAATCGAATTTTAGGGTGTTCTGAGCCTGAATTTGAGATATGAACGGATGCAGAAGATACATGCACATATCGACTGCGGGCACCTAAAATATCGATTTTGACCTTGTTTTGGGCCTGTATTTTAAAAACACTCTAACACGGAGTATGCACGTACAGATTGTTTCTGGGACCCAAAAATATGGAATTTTCGGGTGTTTTGAGCCTGAATTTGAGATATAAACGGGTACAGAAGATGCATGCACATATCGACTTTGGCACCCAAAATATCGATTTTTAGTATGTTTTCGCCGTATAATTTGAAAATATTCTAGCACTGAGTAGGCATGTACAGATCGCTTCTGGGACCCAAAAATATCGAATTTTCGGGTGTTTTGAGCCAGAATTTGGGATATAACCGGGTACAGAGGATGCATGCACATATCGACTTTTTGCACCTAAAATATCGATTTTGAGCATGTTTTGGGTCTATATCTTGAAAAAATTCTAGCAAGGAGTAGGCATGTACAGATCGCTTCTGGGACCCAAAAATACCGAATTTTCTGGTGTTTTGAACCTGAATTTGGGATATAAACGGGTACAGAAGATGAATACACATATTGATTTTGGGCACCTAAAATATAGATTTTCAGCATGTTTTGGGCCTGTAATTTGAAAATACATTAACACGGAGTATGCACGTACAGATTGCTTCTGGGACCCAAAAGTATGGAATTTTCGGGTGTTTTGAGCCTGAATTTGAGATATAAACGGGTACAGAAGATGCATGCACATATCGACTTTGGGGACCTAAAATATCGATTTTTGGCATGTTTTGGGCCTGTATTTTAAAAATACTCTAACACGGAGTAGACATGTACAGATCGCTTTTGGGACCCAAAAATATCGAATTTTCGGGTGTTTTGAGCCTGAATTTGAGATATAAACGGGTACAGAAGATGCATGCACATATCAACTTTGGACACCTAAAATATCGATTTTTAGCATGTTTTGAGCCTATATTTTGAAAACATTCTAGCACTGAGTATGCATGTACAGATCGCTTAAGGGACCCAAAAATATGGAATTTTCGGGTGTTTTGAGCCTGAAATTGAGATATAAACGGGTACAGAAGATGCATGCACATATCGACTTTTTGCACCTAAAATATCGATTTTGAGCATGTTTTGGGCCTGTATTTTGAAAATACTATAGCACGGCGTAGACATGTACAAATCGCTTCTGTGACACAAAAATATCGATTTTTTTGGGTGTTTTGAGCCTGAATTTGAGATATAAACGGGTACAGAAGATGCATGCACATATCGACTTTGGCACCCAAAATATCGATTTTTAGTATGTTTTGGGCCTGTATTTTAAAAATACTCTAACACGGAGTATGCACGTACAGATTGCTTCTGGGACCCAAAAATATGGAATTTTCGGGTGTTTTGAGCCTGAATTTGAGATATAAACGGGTACTGAAGATGCATGCACATATCGACTTTGGGCACCTAAAATATAGATTTTTAGCATGTTTTGAGCCTATATTTTGAAAATATTCTAGCACTGAGTACGCATGTACAGATCGCTTAAGGGACCCAAAAATATCGAATTTTCGGGTGTTTTGAGCCTGAATTTGAGATATAAACGGGTACAGAAGATGCATGCACATTTCGACTTTTTGCACCTAAAATATCGATTTTGAGCATGTTTTGGGTCTGTATTTTGAAAACATTCTAGCAAGAAGTAGGCATGTACAGATTGCTTCTGGGACCCAAAAATATCGAATTTTCGAGTGTTTTGAACCTGAATTTGGGATATAGACGGGTACAGAAGATGCATACACATATTGACTTTGGGCAGCTAAAATATCGATTTTCAGCATGTTTTAGGCCTGTAATTTGAAAATACTCTAACACGGAGTATGCATGTACACATTGCTTTTGGGACTCAAAAATATCGAATATTCGGGTGTTTTGAGTCTGAATTTGAGATATAAACGGGTACAGAAGATGCATGCACATATCGACTTTTTGCACCTAAAATATCGATTTTGAGCATGTTTTGGGCCTGTATTTTTAAAATACTCTAACACTGAGTAGACACGTACAGATCGCTTCTGGAACCCAAATAAATCGAATTTTAGGGTGTTCTGAGCCTGAATTTGAGATATGAACGGATGCAGAAGATACATGCACATATCGACTGCGGGCACCTAAAATATCGATTTTGACCTTGTTTTGGGCCTGTATTTTAAAAACACTCTAACACGGAGTATGCACGTACAGATTGTTTCTGGGACCCAAAAATATGGAATTTTCGGGTGTTTTGAGCCTGAATTTGAGATATAAACGGGTACAGAAGATGCATGCACATATCGACTTTGGCACCCAAAATATCGATTTTTAGTATGTTTTCGCCGTATAATTTGAAAATATTCTAGCACTGAGTAGGCATGTACAGATCGCTTCTGGGACCCAAAAATATCGAATTTTCGGGTGTTTTGAGCCAGAATTTGGGATATAACCGGGTACAGAGGATGCATGCACATATCGACTTTTTGCACCTAAAATATCGATTTTGAGCATGTTTTGGGTCTATATCTTGAAAAAATTCTAGCAAGGAGTAGGCATGTACAGATCGCTTCTGGGACCCAAAAATACCGAATTTTCTGGTGTTTTGAACCTGAATTTGGGATATAAACGGGTACAGAAGATGAATACACATATTGATTTTGGGCACCTAAAATATAGATTTTCAGCATGTTTTGGGCCTGTAATTTGAAAATACATTAACACGGAGTATGCACGTACAGATTGCTTCTGGGACCCAAAAGTATGGAATTTTCGGGTGTTTTGAGCCTGAATTTGAGATATAAACGGGTACAGAAGATGCATGCACATATCGACTTTGGGGACCTAAAATATCGATTTTTGGCATGTTTTGGGCCTGTATTTTAAAAATACTCTAACACGGAGTAGACATGTACAGATCGCTTTTGGGACCCAAAAATATCGAATTTTCGGGTGTTTTGAGCCTGAATTTGAGATATAAACGGGTACAGAAGATGCATGCACATATCAACTTTGGACACCTAAAATATCGATTTTTAGCATGTTTTGAGCCTATATTTTGAAAACATTCTAGCACTGAGTATGCATGTACAGATCGCTTAAGGGACCCAAAAATATGGAATTTTCGGGTGTTTTGAGCCTGAAATTGAGATATAAACGGGTACAGAAGATGCATGCACATATCGACTTTTTGCACCTAAAATATCGATTTTGAGCATGTTTTGGGCCTGTATTTTGAAAATACTATAGCACGGCGTAGACATGTACAAATCGCTTCTGTGACACAAAAATATCGATTTTTTTGGGTGTTTTGAGCCTGAATTTGAGATATAAACGGGTACAGAAGATGCATGCACATATCGACTTTGGCACCCAAAATATCGATTTTTAGTATGTTTTGGGCCTGTATTTTAAAAATACTCTAACACGGAGTATGCACGTACAGATTGCTTCTGGGACCCAAAAATATGGAATTTTCGGGTGTTTTGAGCCTGAATTTGAGATATAAACGGGTACTGAAGATGCATGCACATATCGACTTTGGGCACCTAAAATATAGATTTTTAGCATGTTTTGAGCCTATATTTTGAAAATATTCTAGCACTGAGTACGCATGTACAGATCGCTTAAGGGACCCAAAAATATCGAATTTTCGGGTGTTTTGAGCCTGAATTTGAGATATAAACGGGTACAGAAGATGCATGCACATTTCGACTTTTTGCACCTAAAATATCGATTTTGAGCATGTTTTGGGTCTGTATTTTGAAAACATTCTAGCAAGAAGTAGGCATGTACAGATTGCTTCTGGGACCCAAAAATATCGAATTTTCGAGTGTTTTGAACCTGAATTTGGGATATAGACGGGTACAGAAGATGCATACACATATTGACTTTGGGCAGCTAAAATATCGATTTTCAGCATGTTTTAGGCCTGTAATTTGAAAATACTCTAACACGGAGTATGCATGTACACATTGCTTTTGGGACTCAAAAATATCGAATATTCGGGTGTTTTGAGTCTGAATTTGAGATATAAACGGGTACAGAAGATGCATGCACATATCGACTTTTTGCACCTAAAATATCGATTTTGAGCATGTTTTGGGCCTGTATTTTTAAAATACTCTAACACTGAGTAGACACGTACAGATCGCTTCTGGAACCCAAATAAATCGAATTTTAGGGTGTTCTGAGCCTGAATTTGAGATATGAACGGATGCAGAAGATACATGCACATATCGACTGCGGGCACCTAAAATATCGATTTTGACCTTGTTTTGGGCCTGTATTTTAAAAACACTCTAACACGGAGTATGCACGTACAGATTGTTTCTGGGACCCAAAAATATGGAATTTTCGGGTGTTTTGAGCCTGAATTTGAGATATAAACGGGTACAGAAGATGCATGCACATATCGACTTTGGCACCCAAAATATCGATTTTTAGTATGTTTTCGCCGTATAATTTGAAAATATTCTAGCACTGAGTAGGCATGTACAGATCGCTTCTGGGACCCAAAAATATTGAATTTTCGGGTGTTTTGAGCCAGAATTTGGGATATAACCGGGTACAGAGGATGCATGCACATATCGACTTTTTGCACCTAAAATATCGATTTTGAGCATGTTTTGGGTCTATATCTTGAAAAAATTCTAGCAAGGAGTAGGCATGTACAGATCGCTTCTGGGACCCAAAAATACCGAATTTTCTGGTGTTTTGAACCTGAATTTGGGATATAAACGGGTACAGAAGATGAATACACATATTGATTTTGGGCACCTAAAATATAGATTTTCAGCATGTTTTGGGCCTGTAATTTGAAAATACATTAACACGGAGTATGCACGTACAGATTGCTTCTGGGACCCAAAAGTATGGAATTTTCGGGTGTTTTGAGCCTGAATTTGAGATATAAACGGGTACAGAAGATGCATGCACATATCGACTTTGGGGACCTAAAATATCGATTTTTGGCATGTTTTGGGCCTGTATTTTAAAAATACTCTAACACGGAGTAGACATGTACAGATCGCTTTTGGGACCCAAAAATATCGAATTTTCGGGTGTTTTGAGCCTGAATTTGAGATATAAACGGGTACAGAAGATGCATGCACATATCAACTTTGGACACCTAAAATATCGATTTTTAGCATGTTTTGAGCCTATATTTTGAAAACATTCTAGCACTGAGTATGCATGTACAGATCGCTTAAGGGACCCAAAAATATGGAATTTTCGGGTGTTTTGAGCCTGAAATTGAGATATAAACGGGTACAGAAGATGCATGCACATATCGACTTTTTGCACCTAAAATATCGATTTTGAGCATGTTTTGGGCCTGTATTTTGAAAATACTATAGCACGGCGTAGACATGTACAAATCGCTTCTGGGACACAAAAATATCGATTTTTTTGGGTGTTTTGAGCCTGAATTTGAGATATAAACGGGTACAGAAGATGCATGCACATATCGACTTTGGCACCCAAAATATCGATTTTTAGTATGTTTTGGGCCTGTATTTTAAAAATACTCTAACACGGAGTATGCACGTACAGATTGCTTCTGGGACCCAAAAATATGGAATTTTCGGGTGTTTTGAGCCTGAATTTGAGATATAAACGGGTACTGAAGATGCATGCACATATCGACTTTGGGCACCTAAAATATAGATTTTTAGCATGTTTTGAGCCTATATTTTGAAAATATTCTAGCACTGAGTACGCATGTACAGATCGCTTAAGGGACCCAAAAATATGGAATTTTCGGGTGTTTTGAGCCTGAATTTGAGATATAAACGGGTACAGAAGATGCATGCACATATCGACTTTGGGCACCTAAAATATCGATTTTGAGCATGTCTTGGGTTTGTATCTTAAAAAATTCTATCAAGAAGTAGGCATGTACAGATCGCTTCTGGGACCCAAAAATATCGAATTTTCGGGTGTTTTGAGCCTGAATTTGAGATATAAACGGGTACAGAAGATGCATGCACATTTCGACTTTTTTGCACCTAAAATATCGATTTTGAGCATGTTTTGGGTCTGTATCTTGAAAACATTCTAGCAAGAAGTAGGCATGTACAGATTGCTTCTGGGACCCAAAAATATCGAATTTTCGAGTGTTTTGAACCTGATTTTGGGATATAGACGGGTACAGAAGATGCATACACATATTGACTTTGGGCAGCTAAAATATCGATTTTCAGCATGTTTTAGGAATGTAATTTGAAAATACTCTAACACGGAGTATGCATGTACACATTGCTTTTGGGACTCAAAAATATCGAATATTCGGGTGTTTTGAGTCTGAATTTGAGATATAAACGGGTACAGAAGATGCATGCACATATCGACTTTTTGCACCTAAAATATCGATTTTGAGCATGTTTTGGGCCTGTATTTTTAAAATACTCTAACACTGAGTAGACACGTACAGATCGCTTCTGGAACCCAAATAAATCTAATTTTAGGGTTTTCTGAGCCTGAATTTGAGATATGAACGGATGCAGAAGATACATGCACATATCGACTGCGGGCACCTAAAATATCGATTTTGACCTTGTTTTGGGCCTGTATTTTAAAAACACTCTAACACGGAGTATGCACGTACAGATTGTTTCTGGGACCCAAAAATATGGAATTTTCGGGTTTTTTGAGCCTGAATTTGAGATATAAACGGGTACAGAAGATGCATGCACATATCGACTTTGGCACCCAAAATATCGATTTTTAGTATGTTTTCGCCGTATAATTTGAAAATATTCTAGCACTGAGTAGGCATGTACAGATCGCTTCTGGGACCCAAAAATATCGAATTTTCGGGTGTTTTGAGCCAGAATTTGGGATATAACCGGGTACAGAGGATGCATGCACATATCGACTTTTTGCACCTAAAATATCGATTTTGAGCATGTTTTGGGTCTATATCTTGAAAAAATTCTAGCAAGGAGTAGGCATGTACAGATCGCTTCTGGGACCCAAAAATACCGAATTTTCTGGTGTTTTGAACCTGAATTTGGGATATAAACGGGTACAGAAGATGAATACACATATTGATTTTGGGCACCTAAAATATAGATTTTCAGCATGTTTTGGGCCTGTAATTTGAAAATACATTAACACGGAGTATGCACGTACAGATTGCTTCTGGGACCCAAAAGTATGGAATTTTCGGGTGTTTTGAGCCTGAATTTGAGATATAAACGGGTACAGAAGATGCATGCACATATCGACTTTGGGGACCTAAAATATCGATTTTTGGCATGTTTTGGGCCTGTATTTTAAAAATACTCTAACACGGAGTAGACATGTACAGATCGCTTTTGGGACCCAAAAATATCGAATTTTCGGGTGTTTTGAGCCTGAATTTGAGATATAAACGGGTACAGAAGATGCATGCACATATCAACTTTGGACACCTAAAATATCGATTTTTAGCATGTTTTGAGCCTATATTTTGAAAACATTCTAGCACTGAGTATGCATGTACAGATCGCTTAAGGGACCCAAAAATATGGAATTTTCGGGTGTTTTGAGCCTGAAATTGAGATATAAACGGGTACAGAAGATGCATGCACATATCGACTTTTTGCACCTAAAATATCGATTTTGAGCATGTTTTGGGCCTGTATTTTGAAAATACTATAGCACGGCGTAGACATGTACAAATCGCTTCTGGGACACAAAAATATCGATTTTTTTGGGTGTTTTGAGCCTGAATTTGAGATATAAACGGGTACAGAAGATGCATGCACATATCGACTTTGGCACCCAAAATATCGATTTTTAGTATGTTTTGGGCCTGTATTTTAAAAATACTCTAACACGGAGTATGCACGTACAGATTGCTTCTGGGACCCAAAAATATGGAATTTTCGGGTGTTTTGAGCCTGAATTTGAGATATAAACGGGTACTGAAGATGCATGCACATATCGACTTTGGGCACCTAAAATATAGATTTTTAGCATGTTTTGAGCCTATATTTTGAAAATATTCTAGCACTGAGTACGCATGTACAGATCGCTTAAGGGACCCAAAAATATCGAATTTTCGGGTGTTTTGAGCCTGAATTTGAGATATAAACGGGTACAGAAGATGCATGCACATATCGACTTTGGGCACCTAAAATATCGATTTTGAGCATGTCTTGGGTATGTATCTTAAAAAATTCTATCAAGAAGTAGGCATGTACAGATCGCTTCTGGGACCCAAAAATATCGAATTTTCGGGTGTTTTGAGCCTGAATTTGAGATATAAACGGGTACAGAAGATGCATGCACATTTCGACTTTTTGCACCTAAAATATCGATTTTGAGCATGTTTTGGGTCTGTATCTTGAAAACATTCTAGCAAGAAGTAGGCATGTACAGATTGCTTCTGGGACCCAAAAATATCGAATTTTCGAGTGTTTTGAACCTGAATTTGGGATATAGACGGGTACAGAAGATGCATACACATATTGACTTTGGGCAGCTAAAATATCGATTTTCAGCATGTTTTAGGCCTGTAATTTGAAAATACTCTAACACGGAGTATGCATGTACACATTGCTTTTGGGACTCAAAAATATCGAATATTCGGGTGTTTTGAGTCTGAATTTGAGATATAAACGGGTACAGAAGATGCATGCACATATCGACTTTTTGCACCTAAAATATCGATTTTGAGCATGTTTTGGGCCTGTATTTTTAAAATACTCTAACACTGAGTAGACACGTACAGATCGCTTCTGGAACCCAAATAAATCGAATTTTAGGGTGTTCTGAGCCTGAATTTGAGATATGAACGGATGCAGAAGATACATGCACATATCGACTGCGGGCACCTAAAATATCGATTTTGACCTTGTTTTGGGCCTGTATTTTAAAAACACTCTAACACGGAGTATGCACGTACAGATTGTTTCTGGGACCCAAAAATATGGAATTTTCGGGTGTTTTGAGCCTGAATTTGAGATATAAACGGGTACAGAAGATGCATGCACATATCGACTTTGGCACCCAAAATATCGATTTTTAGTATGTTTTCGCCGTATAATTTGAAAATATTCTAGCACTGAGTAGGCATGTACAGATCGCTTCTGGGACCCAAAAATATTGAATTTTCGGGTGTTTTGAGCCAGAATTTGGGATATAACCGGGTACAGAGGATGCATGCACATATCGACTTTTTGCACCTAAAATATCGATTTTGAGCATGTTTTGGGTCTATATCTTGAAAAAATTCTAGCAAGGAGTAGGCATGTACAGATCGCTTCTGGGACCCAAAAATACCGAATTTTCTGGTGTTTTGAACCTGAATTTGGGATATAAACGGGTACAGAAGATGAATACACATATTGATTTTGGGCACCTAAAATATAGATTTTCAGCATGTTTTGGGCCTGTAATTTGAAAATACATTAACACGGAGTATGCACGTACAGATTGCTTCTGGGACCCAAAAGTATGGAATTTTCGGGTGTTTTGAGCCTGAATTTGAGATATAAACGGGTACAGAAGATGCATGCACATATCGACTTTGGGGACCTAAAATATCGATTTTTGGCATGTTTTGGGCCTGTATTTTAAAAATACTCTAACACGGAGTAGACATGTACAGATCGCTTTTGGGACCCAAAAATATCGAATTTTCGGGTGTTTTGAGCCTGAATTTGAGATATAAACGGGTACAGAAGATGCATGCACATATCAACTTTGGACACCTAAAATATCGATTTTTAGCATGTTTTGAGCCTATATTTTGAAAACATTCTAGCACTGAGTATGCATGTACAGATCGCTTAAGGGACCCAAAAATATGGAATTTTCGGGTGTTTTGAGCCTGAAATTGAGATATAAACGGGTACAGAAGATGCATGCACATATCGACTTTTTGCACTTAAAATATTGATTTTTAACATGTTTTGGGTCTGTTTCTTGAAAATATTCTAGCAAGGAGTAGGCATGTACAGATCGCTTCTGGGACCCAAAAAAATCGAAATATCTGGTGTTTTGAACCTGAATTAGGGATATACACGTGTACAGAAGATGCATACACATTTTGACCTTGTGCACATAAATTATCGATTTTTAACATGTTTTGGGCCTGTATTTTGAAAATACTCTAACACGGAGTAGGCATGTACAGATCGCTTCTGGGACCCAAAAATATCGAATATTCGGTTGTTTTGAGCCTGAATTTGAGATATAAACGGGTACAGAAGATGCATGCACATATCGACTTTGGGCACATAAAATATCGTTTTTGAGCATGTTTTGGGCCTGTATTTTGAAAATACTCCAACACTGAGTAGACACGTATGGATCGCTTTTGGAACCCAAATAAATCGAATTTTAGGGTGTTCTGAGCCTGAATTTGAGATATGAACGGGTACAGAAGATGCATGCACATATCGACTTTGGGCACATAAAATATCGATTTTGAGCATGTTTTGGGTCTGTATCTTGAAAAAAATTCTAGCAAGGAGTAGGCATGTACAGATCGCTTCTGGGACCTCAAAATATTGAATTTTCGGGTGTTTTGAGCCTGAATTTGAGATATAAACGGATACAGAAGATGCATTCACATATCGACTTTGGGCACGTAAAATATCGATTTTGAGCATGTTTTGGGCCTGTATTTTGAAAATACTATAGCACGGTGTATACATGTACAAATCGCTTCTGGGACACAAAAATATCGATTTTTTTGGGTGTTTTGAGACTGAATTTGAGATATAAACGGGTACAGAAGATGCATGCACATATCGACTTTGGCACCCAAAATATCGATTTTTAGTATGTTTTCAGCGTATAATTTGAAAATATTCTAGCACTGAGTAAGCATGTACAGATCGCTTCTGGGACCCAAATATATCGAATTTTCGGGGGTTTTGAGCCAGAATTTGGAATATAACCGGGTACAGAGGATACATGCACATATCGACTTTGGGCACCTAAAATATCGATTTTTAGCATGTTTTGGGCCTGTATTTTAAAAATACTCTAACACGGAGTATGCACGTACAGATTGCTTCTGGGACCCAAAAATATGGAATTTTCTGATTTTTTGAGCCTGAATTTGAGATATAAACGGGTACAGAAGATGCATGCACATATCGACTTTGGGCACCTAAAATATCGATTTTTAGCATGTTTTGAGCCTATATTTTGAAAACATTCTAGCACTGAGTACGCATGTACAGATCGCTTGAGGGACCCAAAAATATCGAATTTTCGGGTGTTTTGAGCCTGAATTTGAGATATAAACGGGTACAGAAGATGCATGCACATATCGACTTTTTGCACCTAAAATATCGATTTTGAGCATGTCTTGGGTTTGTATCTTAAAAAATTCTATCAAGAAGTAGGCATGTACAGATCGCTTGTGGGACCCAAAAATATCGAATTTTCGGGTGTTTTGAGACTGAATTTGAGATATAAACGGGTACAGAAGATGCATGCACATTTCGACTTTTTGCACCTAAAATATCGATTTTGAGCATGTTTTGGGTCTGAATCTTGAAAACATTCTAGCAAGAAGTAGGCATGTACAGATTGCTTCTGGGACCCAAAAATATGGAATTTTCGGGTGTTTTGAGCCTGAATTTAAAATATAAACGGGTACAGAAGATGCATGCACATATCGACTTTGGGGACCTAAAATATCGATTTTTAGCATGTTTTGGGCGTGTATTTTGAAAATACTCCAACACTGAGTAGACACGTATGGATCGCTTCTGGAACCCAAATAAATCGAATTTTAGGGTGTTTTGAGCCTGAATTTGAGATATAACCGGGTACAGAGGATGCATGCACATATCGACTTTGGGCACCTAAAATATCGATTTTTAGCATGTTTTGGGCCTGTATTTTAAAAATACTCTAACACGGAGTATGCACGTACAGATTGCTTCTGGGACCCAAAAATATGGAATTTTCGGGTGTTTTGAGCCTTAATTTGAGATATAAACGGGTACAGAAGATGCATGCACATATCGACTTTGGGCACCTAAAATATCGATTTTTAGCATGTTTTGAGCCTATATTTTGAAAACATTCTAGCACTGAGTACGCATGTACAGATCGCTTAAGGGGCCCAAAAATATCGAATTTTCGGGTGTTTTGAGCCAGAATTTGAGATATAAACGGGTACAGAAGATGCATGCACATATCGACTTTTTGCACCTAAAATATCGATTTTGAGCATGTCTTGGGTTTGTATCTTAAAAAATTCTATCAAGAAGTAGGCATGTACAGATCGCTTCTGGGACCCAAAAATATCGAATTTTCGGGTGTTTTGAGCCTGAATTTGAGATATAAACGGGTACAGAAGATGCATGCACATTTCGACTTTTTGCACCTAAAATATCGATTTTGAGCATGTTTTGGGTCTGTATATTGAAAACATTCTAGCAAGAAGTAGGCATGTACAGATTGCTTCTGGGACCCAAAAATATGGAATTTTAGGGTGTTTTGAGCCTGAATTTGAGATATAAACGGGTACAGAAGATGCATGCACATATCGACTTTGGGGACCTAAAATATCGATTTTTAGCATGTTTTTGGCCTGTATTTTAAAAATACTCTAACACGGAGTAGACATGTACAGATCGCTTTTGGGACCCAAAAATATCGAATTTTCGGGTGTTTTGAGCCTGAATTTGAGATATAAACGGGTACAGAAGATGCATGCACATATCGACTTTGGACACCTAAAATATCGATTTTTAGCATGTTTTTAGCCTATATTTTGAAAACATTCTAGCACTGAGTATGCATGTACAGATCGCTTAAGGGACCCAAAAATATGGAATTTTCGGGTGTTTTGAGCCTGAATTTGAGATATAAACGGGTACAGAAGATGCATGCACATATCGACTTTTTGCACCTAAAATATCGATTTTGAGCATGTTTTGGGCCTGTATTTTGAAAATACTATAGCACGGCGTAGACATGTACAAATCGCTTCTGGGACACAAAAATATCGATTTTTTGGGGTGTTTTGAGCCTGAATTTGAGATATAAACGGGTACAGAAGATGCATGCACATATCGACTTTGGCACCCAAAATATCGATTTTTAGTATGTTTTCAGCGTATAATTTGAAAATATTCTAGCACTGAGTAGGCATGTACAGATCGCTTCTGGGACCCAAAAATATCGAATTTTCGGGGGTTTCGAGCCAGAATTTGGGATATAACCGGGTACAGAGGATGCATGCACATATCGACTTTTTGCACCTAAAATATCGATTTTGAGCATGTTTTGGGTCTGTATCTTGAAAAAATTCAAGCAAGGAGTAGGCATGTACAGATCGCTTCTGGGACCCAAAAATACCGAATTTTCTGGTGTTTTGAACCTGAATTTGGGATATAGACGGGTACAGAAGATGCATACTCATTTTGACTTTGGGCACCTAATATATAGATTTTCAGCATGTTTTGGGCCTGTACTTTTAAAATACTCTAACACTGAGTAGACACGTTCAGATCGCTTCTGGAACCCAAATAAATCGAATTTTAGGATGTTCTGAGCCTGAATTTGAGATATTAACGGGTGCAGAAGATACATGCACATATCGACTTCGGGCACCTAAAATATCGATTTTGACCTTGTTTTGGGCCTGTATTTTAAAAACACTCTAACACGGAGTATGCACGTACAGATTGCTTCTGGGACCCAAAAATATGGAATTTTCGGGTGTTTTGAGCCTGAATTTGAGATATAAACGGGTACAGAGGATCAGAGGATGCATGCACATATCGACTTTTTGCACCTAAAATATCAATTTTGAGCATGTTTTGGGTCTGTATCTTGAAAAAATTCTAGCAAGGAGTAGGCATGTACAGATCGCTTCTGGGATCCAAAAATACCGAATTTTCTGGTGTTTTGAACCTGAATTTGGGATATAAACGGGTACAGAAGATGAATACACATATTGACTTTGGGCACCTAAAATATAGATTTTCAGCATGTTTTGGGCCTGTATTTTGAAAATACAATAACACGGAGTAGGCATGTACAGATCGCTTCTGGGACCCCAAAATATTGAATTTTCGGGTGTTTTGAGCCTGAATTTGAGATATAAACGGATTCAGAAGATGCATGCACATATCGACTTTGGGCACCTAAAAAATCGATTTTTAACATGTTTTGGGCCTGTATTTTAAAAATACTCTAACACGGAGTATGCATGTACAGATCGCTTCTGGGACACAAAAATATCGATTTTTTTGGTGTTTTGAGCCTGAATTTGAGATATAAACGGGTACAGAAGATGCATGCACATATCGACTTTTTGCACTTAAAATATCGATTTTTAACATGTTTTGGGTCTGTATCTTGAAAATATTCTAGCAAGGAGTAGGCATGTACAGATCGCTTCTGGGACCCAAAAAAATCGAATTTTCTGGTGTTTTGAACCTGAATTAGGGATATACACGTGTACAGAAGATGCATACACATTTTGACCTTGGGCACATAAAATATCGATTTTGAGCATGTTTTGGGCCTGTATTTTGAAAATACTCTAACACGGAGTAGGCATGTACAGATCGCTTCTGGGACCCAAAAATATCGAATATTCGGTTGTTTTGAGTCTGAATTTGAGATATAAACGGGTACAGAAGATGCATGCACATATCGACTTTTTGCACTTAAAATATCGATTTTGAGCATGTTTTGGGCCTGTATTTAAAAAATACTCTAACACTGAGTAGACACGTATGGATCGCTTCTGGAACCCAAAAAAATCGAATTTAAGGGTGTTCTGAGCCTGAATTTGAGATATGAACGGGTACAGAAGATGCATGAACATTTCGACTTTGGGCACCTAAAATATCGATTTTGAGCAGGTTTTTTGCTTGTATTTTAAAATTACTATAGCACGGTGTCGACATGTACAGATCGCTTCTGGGACCCCAAAATATTGAATTTTCGGGTGTTTTGAGCCTGAATTTGAGATATAAACGGATACAGAAGATGCATTCACATATCGACTTTGGGAACCTAAAATATCGATTTTGAGCATGTTTTGGGGCTGTATTTTGAAAATACTATAGCACGGTGTAGACATGTACAAATCGCTTCTGGGACACAAAATTATCGATTTTTTTGGGTGTTTTGAGCCTGAATTTGAGATATAAACGGGTACAGAAGATGCATGCACATATCGACTTTGGCACCCAAAATATCGATTTTTAGTATGTTTTCAGCGTATAATTTGAAAATATTCTAGCACTGAGTAAGCATGTACAGATCGCTTCTGGGACCCAAATATATCGAATTTTCGGGGGTTTTGAGCCAGAATTTGGAATATAACCGGGTACAGAGGATGCATGCACATATCGACTTTGGGCACCTAAAATATCGATTTTTAGCATGTTTTTTGCCTGTATTTTAAAAATACTCTAACACGGAGTATGCACGTACAGATTGCTTCTGGGACCCAAAAATATGGAATTTTCGGGTGTTTTGAGCCTGAATTTGAGATATAAACGGGTACAGAAGATGCATGCACATATCGACTTTGGGCACCTAAAATATCGATTTTTAGCATGTTTTGGGTCTATATTTTGAAAACATTCTAGCACTGAGTACGCATGTACAGATCGCTTAAGGGACCCAAAAATCTCGAATTTTCGGGTGTTTTGAGCCTGAATTTGAGATATAAATGGGTACAGAAGATGCATGCACATATCGACTTTTTGCACCTAAAATATCGATTTTGAGCATGTCTTGGGTTTGTATCTTAAAAAATTCTATCAAGAAGTAGGCATGTACAGATCGCTTCTGGGACCCAAAAATATCGAATTTTCGGGTGTTTTGAGTCTGAATTTGAGATATAAACGGGTACAGAAGATGCATGCACATTTCGACTTTTTGCACCTAAAATATCGATTTTGAGCATGTTTTGGGTCTGTATCTTGAAAACATTCTAGCAAGAAGTAGGCATGTACAGATTGCTTCTGGGACCCAAAAATATGGAATTTTCGGGTGTTTTGAGCCTGAATTTGAGATATAAACGGGTACAGAAGATGCATGCACATATCGACTTTGGGGACCTAAAATATCGATTTTGAGCATGTTTTTGGTCTGTATTTTAAAAATACTCTAACACGGAGTAGACATGTACAGATCGCTTTTGGGACCCAAAAATATCGAATTTTCGGGTGTTTTGAGCCTGAATTTGAGATATAAACGGGTACAGAAGATGCATGCACATATCGACTTTGGATACCTAAAATAACGATTTTTAGCATGTTTTGAGCCTTTATTTTGAAAACATTCTAGCACTGAGTATGCATGTACAGATCGCTTAAGGGACCCAAAAATATGGAATTTTCGGGTGTTTTGAGCCTGAATTTGAGATATAAACGGGTACAGAAGATGCATGCACATATCGACTTTTTGCACCTAAAATATCGATTTTGAGCATGTTTTGGGCCTGTATTTTGAAAATACTATAGCATGGCGTAGACATGTACAAATCGCTTCTGGGACACAAAAATATCGATTTTTTTGGGTGTTTTGAGCCTGAATTTGAGATATAAACGGGTACAGAAGATGCATGCACTTAACTACTTTGGACACCTAAAATATCGATTTATAGCATGTTTTAAGCCTGTATTTTAAAAACATTCTAGCACTGAGCAGGCATGTGCAGATTGCTTAAGGGACCCCAAAATATAGAATTTTCGGAGTTTTGAGCCTGAATTTGAGATATAAACGGGTACAGAAGATGCATGCACATATCGACTTTTTGCACTTAAAATATCGATTTTGAGCATGTTTTTGGTCTGTATCTTGAAAACATTCTAACACGTAGAATGCACCTACAGATTGCTTCTGGGACCCAAAAATATGGAATTTTCGAAGGGTTTTGAGCCTGAATTTGAGATATAAACGGGTACAGAAGATGCATGCACATATCGACTTTGGGCACCTAAAATATCGATTTTTAGCATGTTTTGGGCCTGTATTTTAAAAATACTCTAACACGGAGTATGCACGTACAGATTGCTTCTGGGACCCAAAAATATGGAATTTTCGGGTGTTTTGAGCCTGAATTTGAGAAATAACCGGGTACAGAGGATGCATGCACATATCGACTTTTTTCACCTAAAATATCGATTTTGAGCATGTTTTGGGTCTGTATCTTGAAAAAATTCTAGCAAGGAGTAGGCATGTACAGATCGCTTCTGGGACCCAAAAATATCGAATTTTCGAGTGTTTTGAACCTGAATTTGGGATATAGACGAGTACTGAAGATGCATACACATATTGACTTTTGGCAGCTAAAATATCGATTTTCAGCATGTTTTAGGCCTGTAATTTGAAAATACTCTAACACGGAGTATGCATGTACACATTGCTTTTGGGACTCAAAAATATCGAATATTCGGGTGTTTTGAGTCTGAATTTGAGATATAAACGGGTACAGAAGATGCATGCACATATCGACTTTGGGAACCCAAAATATCGATTTTGAGTATGTTTTGGGCCTGTATTTTTAAAATACTCTAACACTGAGTAGACACGTACAGATCGCTTCTGGAACCCAAATAAATCGAATTTTAGGGTGTTCTGAGCCTGAATTTGAGATATGAACGGGTGCAGAAGATACATGCACATATCGACTTTTTGCACCTAAAATATCGATTTTGAGCATGTTTTGGGTCTGTAACTTGAAAAAATTCTAGCAAGGAGTAGGCATGTACAGATCGCTTCTGGGACCCAAAAATACCGAATTTTCTGGTGTTTTGAACCTGAATTTGGGATATAAACGGGTACAGAAGATGAATACACATATTGACTTTGGGCACCTAAAATATCGATTTTGAGCATGTTTTGGGCCTGTATTTTGAAAATACTCTAACACGGAGTAGGCATGTACAGATCGCTTCTGGGACCCAAAAATATTGAATTTTCGGGTGTTCTGAGCCTGAATTTGAGATATAAACGGATTCAGAAGATGCATGCACATATCGACTTTGGGCACCTAAAAAATCGATTGTTAACATGTTTTGGGCCTGTATTTTGAAAATACTATAGCACGGTGTAGACATGTACAAATCAATTCTGGGACACAAAAATATCGATTTTTTTGGGTGTTTTGAGCCTGAATTTGAGATATAAACGGGTACAGAAGATGCATGCACATATCGACTTTGGCACCCAAAATATCGATTTTTAGTATGTTTTGGGCCTGTATTATTTGAAAATATTCTAGCACTAAGTAAGCATGTACAGATCGCTTCTGGGACCCAAATATATATAATTTTCGGGTGTTTTGAGCCAGAATTTGGAATATAACCGGGTACAGAGGATGCATGCACATATCGACTTTGGGCACCTAAAATATCGATTTTTAGCATGTTTTGGGCCTGTATTTTAAAAATACTCTAACACGGAGTATGCACGTACAGATTGCTTCTGGGACCCAAAAATATGGAATTTTCGGGTGTTTTGAGCCTGAATTTGAGATATAAACGGGTACAGAAGATGCATGCACATATCGACTTTTTGCACCTAAAATATCGATTTTGAGCATGTCTTGGGTTTGTATCTTAAAAAATTCTATCAAGAAGTAGTCATGTACAGATCGCTTCTGGGACCCAAAAATATCGAATTTTCGGGTGTTTTGAGCCTGAATTTGAGATATAAACGGGTACAGAAGATGCATGCACATATCGACTTTGGGCACCTAAAATATCGATTTTTAGCATGTTTTGAGCCTATATTTTGAAAACATTCTAGCACTGAGTACGCATGTACAGATCGCTTAAGGGACCCAAAAATATCGAATTTTCGGGTGTTTTGAGCCTGAATTTGAGATATAAACGGGTACAGAAGATGCATGCACATATCGACTTTTTGCACCTAAAATATCGATTTTGAGCATGTCTTGGGTTTGTATTTTAAAAATATCTATCAAGAAGTAGGCATGTACAGATCGCTTCTGGGACCCAAAAATATCGAATTTTCGGGTGTTTTGAGCCTGAATTTGAGATATAAACGGGTACAGAAGATGCATGCACATTTTGACTTTTTGCACCTAAAATATCGATTTTGAGCATGTTTTGGGTCTGTATCTTGAAAACATTCTAGCAAGAAGTAGGCATGTACAGATTGCTTCTGGGACCCAAAAATATGGAATTTTCGGGTGTTTTGAGCCTGAATTTGAGATATAAACGGGTACAGAAAATGCATGCAGATATCGACTTTTTGCACCTAAAATATCGATTTTGAGCATGTTTTGGGCCTGTATTTTGAAAATACTATAGCACGGCGTAGACATGTACAAATCGCTTCTGGGACACAAAAATATCGATTTTTTTGGGTGTTTTGAGCCTGAATTTGAGATATAAACGGGTACAGAAGATGCATGCACATATCGACTTTGGCACCCAAAATATCGATTTTTAGTATGTTTTCAACCTATAATTTGAAAATATTTTAGCACTGAGTAGGCATGTACAGATCGCTTCTGGGACCCAAAAATATCGAATTTTCTGGGGTTTTGAGCCAGAATTTGGGATATAACAGGGTACAGAGGATGCATGCACATATCGACTTTTTGCACCTAAAATATCGATTTTGAGCATGTTTTGGGTCTGTATCTTGAAAAATTTCTAACACGTAGAATGCACCTACAGATTGCTTCTGGGACCCAAAAATATGGAATTTTCGAGGGGTTTTGAGCCTGAATTTGAGATATAAACGGGTACAAAAGATGCATGCACATATCGACTTTGGGCACCTAAAATATCGATTTTTAGCATGTTTTGGGCCTGTATTTTAAAAATACTCTAACACGGAGTATGCACGTACAGATTGCTTCTGGGACCCAAAAATATGGAATTTTCGGGTGTTTTGAGCCTGAATTTGAGATATAAACGGGTACAGAAGATGCATGCACATATCGACTTTGGCACCTAAAATATCGATTTTTAGCATGTTTTGAGCCTATATTTTGAAAATATTCTAGCACTGAGTACGCATGTACAGATCGCTTAAGGGACCCAAAAATATGGAATTTTCGGGTGTTTTGAGCCTGAATTTGAGATATAAACGGGTACAGAAGATGCATGCACATATCGACTTTTTGCACCTAAAATATCGATTTTGAGCATGTCTTGGGTTTGTATCTTAAAAAATTCTATCAAGAAGTAGGCATGTACAGATCGCTTCTGGGACCCAAAAATATCGAATTTTCGGGTGTTTTGAGCCTGAATTTGAGATATAAACGGGTACAGAAGATGCATGCACATTTCGACTTTTTGCACCTAAAATATCGATTTTGAGCATGTTTTGGGTCTGTATCTTGAAAACATTCTAGCTAGAAGTAGGCATGTACAGATTGCTTCTGGGACCCAAAAATATCGAATTTTCGAGTGTTTTGAACCTGAATTTGGGATATAGACGGGTACTGAAGATGCATACACATATTGACTTTGGGCAGCTAAAATATCGAAGTTCAGCATGTTTTAGATCTGTAATTTGAAAATACTCTAACACGGAGTATGCATGTACACATTGCTTTTGGGACTCAAAAATATCGAATATTAGGGTGTTTTGAGTCTGAATTTGAGATATAAACGGGTACAGAAGATGCATGCACATATCGCCTTTGGAACCCAAAATATCGATTTTGAGCATGTTTTAGGCCTGTATCTTTAAAATACTCTAACACTGAGTAGACACGTACAGATCGCTTCTGGAACCCAAATAAATCGAATTTTAGGGTGTTCTGAGCCTGAATTTGAGATATGAACGGGTGCAGAAGATACATGCACATATCGACTTCGGGCACCTAAAATATCGATTTTGACCTTGTTTTGGGCCTGTATTTTAAAAACACTCTAACACGGAGTATGCACGTACAGATTGCTTCTGGGACCCAAAAATATGGAATTTTCGGGTGTTTTGAGCCTGAATTTGAGATATAAACGGGTACAGAAGATGCATGCACATATCGACTTTGGCACCCAAAATATCGATTTTTAGTATGTTTTCGCCGTATAATTTGAAAATATTCTAGCACTGAGTAGGCATGTACAGATCGCTTCTGGGACCCAAAAATATCGAATTTTCGGGTGTTTTGAGCCAGAATTTGGGATATAACCGGGTACAGAGGATGCATGCACATATCGACTTTTTGCACCTAAAATATCGATTTTGAGCATGTTTTGGGTCTGTATCTTGAAAAATTTCTAACACGTAGAATGCACCTACAGATTGCTTCTGGGACCCAAAAATATGGAATTTTCGAGGGGTTTTGAGCCTGAATTTGAGATATAAACGGGTACAAAAGATGCATGCACATATCGACTTTGGGCACCTAAAATATCGATTTTTAGCATGTTTTGGGCCTGTATTTTAAAAATACTCTAACACGGAGTATGCACGTACAGATTGCTTCTGGGACCCAAAAATATGGAATTTTCGGGTGTTTTGAGCCTGAATTTGAGATATAAACGGGTACAGAAGATGCATGCACATATCGACTTTGGCACCTAAAATATCGATTTTTAGCATGTTTTGAGCCTATATTTTGAAAATATTCTAGCACTGAGTACGCATGTACAGATCGCTTAAGGGACCCAAAAATATGGAATTTTCGGGTGTTTTGAGCCTGAATTTGAGATATAAACGGGTACAGAAGATGCATGCACATATCGACTTTTTGCACCTAAAATATCGATTTTGAGCATGTCTTGGGTTTGTATCTTAAAAAATTCTATCAAGAAGTAGGCATGTACAGATCGCTTCTGGGACCCAAAAATATCGAATTTTCGGGTGTTTTGAGCCTGAATTTGAGATATAAACGGGTACAGAAGATGCATGCACATTTCGACTTTTTGCACCTAAAATATCGATTTTGAGCATGTTTTGGGTCTGTATCTTGAAAACATTCTAGCTAGAAGTAGGCATGTACAGATTGCTTCTGGGACCCAAAAATATCGAATTTTCGAGTGTTTTGAACCTGAATTTGGGATATAGACGGGTACTGAAGATGCATACACATATTGACTTTGGGCAGCTAAAATATCGAAGTTCAGCATGTTTTAGATCTGTAATTTGAAAATACTCTAACACGGAGTATGCATGTACACATTGCTTTTGGGACTCAAAAATATCGAATATTAGGGTGTTTTGAGTCTGAATTTGAGATATAAACGGGTACAGAAGATGCATGCACATATCGCCTTTGGAACCCAAAATATCGATTTTGAGCATGTTTTAGGCCTGTATCTTTAAAATACTCTAACACTGAGTAGACACGTACAGATCGCTTCTGGAACCCAAATAAATCGAATTTTAGGGTGTTCTGAGCCTGAATTTGAGATATGAACGGGTGCAGAAGATACATGCACATATCGACTTCGGGCACCTAAAATATCGATTTTGACCTTGTTTTGGGCCTGTATTTTAAAAACACTCTAACACGGAGTATGCACGTACAGATTGCTTCTGGGACCCAAAAATATGGAATTTTCGGGTGTTTTGAGCCTGAATTTGAGATATAAACGGGTACAGAAGATGCATGCACATATCGACTTTGGCACCCAAAATATCGATTTTTAGTATGTTTTCGCCGTATAATTTGAAAATATTCTAGCACTGAGTAGGCATGTACAGATCGCTTCTGGGACCCAAAAATATCGAATTTTCGGGTGTTTTGAGCCAGAATTTGGGATATAACCGGGTACAGAGGATGCATGCACATATCGACTTTTTGCACCTAAAATATCGATTTTGAGCATGTTTTGGGTCTATATCTTGAAAAAATTCTAGCAAGGAGTAGGCATGTACAGATCGCTTCTGGGACCCAAAAATACCGAATTTTCTGGTGTTTTGAACCTGAATTTGGGATATAAACGGGTACAGAAGATGAATACACATATTGATTTTGGGCACCTAAAATATAGATTTTCAGCATGTTTTGGGCCTGTAATTTGAAAATACATTAACACGGAGTATGCACGTACAGATTGCTTCTGGGACCCAAAAGTATGGAATTTTCGGGTGTTTTGAGCCTGAATTTGAGATATAAACGGGTACAGAAGATGCATGCACATATCGACTTTGGGGACCTAAAATATCGATTTTTGGCATGTTTTGGGCCTGTATTTTAAAAATACTCTAACACGGAGTAGACATGTACAGATCGCTTTTGGGACCCAAAAATATCGAATTTTCGGGTGTTTTGAGCCTGAATTTGAGATATAAACGGGTACAGAAGATGCATGCACATATCAACTTTGGACACCTAAAATATCGATTTTTAGCATGTTTTGAGCCTATATTTTGAAAACATTCTAGCACTGAGTATGCATGTACAGATCGCTTAAGGGACCCAAAAATATGGAATTTTCGGGTGTTTTGAGCCTGAAATTGAGATATAAACGGGTACAGAAGATGCATGCACATATCGACTTTTTGCACCTAAAATATCGATTTTGAGCATGTTTTGGGCCTGTATTTTGAAAATACTATAGCACGGCGTAGACATGTACAAATCGCTTCTGGGACACAAAAATATCGATTTTTTTGGGTGTTTTGAGCCTGAATTTGAGATATAAACGGGTACAGAAGATGCATGCACATATCGACTTTGGCACCCAAAATATCGATTTTTAGTATGTTTTGGGCCTGTATTTTAAAAATACTCTAACACGGAGTATGCACGTACAGATTGCTTCTGGGACCCAAAAATATGGAATTTTCGGGTGTTTTGAGCCTGAATTTGAGATATAAACGGGTACAGAAGATGCATGCACATATCGACTTTGGGCACCTAAAATATAGATTTTTAGCATGTTTTGAGCCTATATTTTGAAAATATTCTAGCACTGAGTACGCATGTACAGATCGCTTAAGGGACCCAAAAATATGGAATTTTCGGGTGTTTTGAGCCTGAATTTGAGATATAAACGGGTACAGAAGATGCATGCACATATCGACTTTTTGCACCTAAAATATCGATTTTGAGCATGTCTTGGGTTTGTATCTTAAAAAATTCTATCAAGAAGTAGGCATGTACAGATCGCTTCTGGGACCCAAAAATATCGAATTTTCGGGTGTTTTGAGCCTGAATTTGAGATATAAACGGGTACAGAAGATGCATGCACATTTCGACTTTTTGCACCTAAAATATCGATTTTGAGCATGTTTTGGGTCTGTATCTTGAAAACATTCTAGCAAGAAGTAGGCATGTACAGATTGCTTCTGGGACCCAAAAATATCGAATTTTCGAGTGTTTTGAACCAGAATTTGGGATATAGACGGGTACAGAAGATGCATACACATATTGACTTTGGGCAGCTAAAATATCGATTTTCAGCATGTTTTAGGCCTGTAATTTGAAAATACTCTAACACGGAGTATGCATGTACACATTGCTTTTGGGACTCAAAAATATCGAATATTCGGGTGTTTTGAGTCTGAATTTGAGATATAAACGGGTACAGAAGATGCATGCACATATCGACTTTTTGCACCTAAAATATCGATTTTGAGCATGTTTTGGGCCTGTATTTTTAAAATACTCTAACACTGAGTAGACACGTACAGATCGCTTCTGGAACCCAAATAAATCGAATTTTAGGGTGTTCTGAGCCTGAATTTGAGATATGAACGGATGCAGAAGATACATGCACATATCGACTGCGGGCACCTAAAATATCGATTTTGACCTTGTTTTGGGCCTGTATTTTAAAAACACTCTAACACGGAGTATGCACGTACAGATTGTTTCTGGGACCCAAAAATATGGAATTTTCGGGTGTTTTGAGCCTGAATTTGAGATATAAACGGGTACAGAAGATGCATGCACATATCGACTTTGGCACCCAAAATATCGATTTTTAGTATGTTTTCGCCGTATAATTTGAAAATATTCTAGCACTGAGTAGGCATGTACAGATCGCTTCTGGGACCCAAAAATATTGAATTTTCGGGTGTTTTGAGCCAGAATTTGGGATATAACCGGGTACAGAGGATGCATGCACATATCGACTTTTTGCACCTAAAATATCGATTTTGAGCATGTTTTGGGTCTATATCTTGAAAAAATTCTAGCAAGGAGTAGGCATGTACAGATCGCTTCTGGGACCCAAAAATACCGAATTTTCTGGTGTTTTGAACCTGAATTTGGGATATAAACGGGTACAGAAGATGAATACACATATTGATTTTGGGCACCTAAAATATAGATTTTCAGCATGTTTTGGGCCTGTAATTTGAAAATACATTAACACGGAGTATGCACGTACAGATTGCTTCTGGGACCCAAAAGTATGGAATTTTCGGGTGTTTTGAGCCTGAATTTGAGATATAAACGGGTACAGAAGATGCATGCACATATCGACTTTGGGGACCTAAAATATCGATTTTTGGCATGTTTTGGGCCTGTATTTTAAAAATACTCTAACACGGAGTAGACATGTACAGATCGCTTTTGGGACCCAAAAATATCGAATTTTCGGGTGTTTTGAGCCTGAATTTGAGATATAAACGGGTACAGAAGATGCATGCACATATCAACTTTGGACACCTAAAATATCGATTTTTAGCATGTTTTGAGCCTATATTTTGAAAACATTCTAGCACTGAGTATGCATGTACAGATCGCTTAAGGGACCCAAAAATATGGAATTTTCGGGTGTTTTGAGCCTGAAATTGAGATATAAACGGGTACAGAAGATGCATGCACATATCGACTTTTTGCACCTAAAATATCGATTTTGAGCATGTTTTGGGCCTGTATTTTGAAAATACTATAGCACGGCGTAGACATGTACAAATCGCTTCTGGGACACAAAAATATCGATTTTTTTGGGTGTTTTGAGCCTGAATTTGAGATATAAACGGGTACAGAAGATGCATGCACATATCGACTTTGGCACCCAAAATATCGATTTTTAGTATGTTTTGGGCCTGTATTTTAAAAATACTCTAACACGGAGTATGCACGTACAGATTGCTTCTGGGACCCAAAAATATGGAATTTTCGGGTGTTTTGAGCCTGAATTTGAGATATAAACGGGTACTGAAGATGCATGCACATATCGACTTTGGGCACCTAAAATATAGATTTTTAGCATGTTTTGAGCCTATATTTTGAAAATATTCTAGCACTGAGTACGCATGTACAGATCGCTTAAGGGACCCAAAAATATCGAATTTTCGGGTGTTTTGAGCCTGAATTTGAGATATAAACGGGTACAGAAGATGCATGCACATATCGACTTTGGGCACCTAAAATATCGATTTTGAGCATGTCTTGGGTTTGTATCTTAAAAAATTCTATCAAGAAGTAGGCATGTACAGATCGCTTCTGGGACCCAAAAATATCGAATTTTCGGGTGTTTTGAGCCTGAATTTGAGATATAAACGGGTACAGAAGATGCATGCACATTTCGACTTTTTGCACCTAAAATATCGATTTTGAGCATGTTTTGGGTCTGTATCTTGAAAACATTCTAGCAAGAAGTAGGCATGTACAGATTGCTTCTGGGACCCAAAAATATCGAATTTTCGAGTGTTTTGAACCTGAATTTGGGATATAGACGGGTACAGAAGATGCATACACATATTGACTTTGGGCAGCTAAAATATCGATTTTCAGCATGTTTTAGGCCTGTAATTTGAAAATACTCTAACACGGAGTATGCATGTACACATTGCTTTTGGGACTCAAAAATATCGAATATTCGGGTGTTTTGAGTCTGAATTTGAGATATAAACGGGTACAGAAGATGCATGCACATATCGACTTTTTGCACCTAAAATATCGATTTTGAGCATGTTTTGGGCCTGTATTTTTAAAATACTCTAACACTGAGTAGACACGTACAGATCGCTTCTGGAACCCAAATAAATCGAATTTTAGGGTGTTCTGAGCCTGAATTTGAGATATGAACGGATGCAGAAGATACATGCACATATCGACTGCGGGCACCTAAAATATCGATTTTGACCTTGTTTTGGGCCTGTATTTTAAAAACACTCTAACACGGAGTATGCACGTACAGATTGTTTCTGGGACCCAAAAATATGGAATTTTCGGGTGTTTTGAGCCTGAATTTGAGATATAAACGGGTACAGAAGATGCATGCACATATCGACTTTGGCACCCAAAATATCGATTTTTAGTATGTTTTCGCCGTATAATTTGAAAATATTCTAGCACTGAGTAGGCATGTACAGATCGCTTCTGGGACCCAAAAATATTGAATTTTCGGGTGTTTTGAGCCAGAATTTGGGATATAACCGGGTACAGAGGATGCATGCACATATCGACTTTTTGCACCTAAAATATCGATTTTGAGCATGTTTTGGGTCTATATCTTGAAAAAATTCTAGCAAGGAGTAGGCATGTACAGATCGCTTCTGGGACCCAAAAATACCGAATTTTCTGGTGTTTTGAACCTGAATTTGGGATATAAACGGGTACAGAAGATGAATACACATATTGATTTTGGGCACCTAAAATATAGATTTTCAGCATGTTTTGGGCCTGTAATTTGAAAATACATTAACACGGAGTATGCACGTACAGATTGCTTCTGGGACCCAAAAGTATGGAATTTTCGGGTGTTTTGAGCCTGAATTTGAGATATAAACGGGTACAGAAGATGCATGCACATATCGACTTTGGGGACCTAAAATATCGATTTTTGGCATGTTTTGGGCCTGTATTTTAAAAATACTCTAACACGGAGTAGACATGTACAGATCGCTTTTGGGACCCAAAAATATCGAATTTTCGGGTGTTTTGAGCCTGAATTTGAGATATAAACGGGTACAGAAGATGCATGCACATATCAACTTTGGACACCTAAAATATCGATTTTTAGCATGTTTTGAGCCTATATTTTGAAAACATTCTAGCACTGAGTATGCATGTACAGATCGCTTAAGGGACCCAAAAATATGGAATTTTCGGGTGTTTTGAGCCTGAAATTGAGATATAAACGGGTACAGAAGATGCATGCACATATCGACTTTTTGCACTTAAAATATTGATTTTTAACATGTTTTGGGTCTGTTTCTTGAAAATATTCTAGCAAGGAGTAGGCATGTACAGATCGCTTCTGGGACCCAAAAAAATCGAAATATCTGGTGTTTTGAACCTGAATTAGGGATATACACGTGTACAGAAGATGCATACACATTTTGACCTTGTGCACATAAATTATCGATTTTTAACATGTTTTGGGCCTGTATTTTGAAAATACTCTAACACGGAGTAGGCATGTACAGATCGCTTCTGGGACCCAAAAATATCGAATATTCGGTTGTTTTGAGCCTGAATTTGAGATATAAACGGGTACAGAAGATGCATGCACATATCGACTTTGGGCACATAAAATATCGTTTTTGAGCATGTTTTGGGCCTGTATTTTGAAAATACTCCAACACTGAGTAGACACGTATGGATCGCTTTTGGAACCCAAATAAATCGAATTTTAGGGTGTTCTGAGCCTGAATTTGAGATATGAACGGGTACAGAAGATGCATGCACATATCGACTTTGGGCACATAAAATATCGATTTTGAGCATGTTTTGGGTCTGTATCTTGAAAAAAATTCTAGCAAGGAGTAGGCATGTACAGATCGCTTCTGGGACCTCAAAATATTGAATTTTCGGGTGTTTTGAGCCTGAATTTGAGATATAAACGGATACAGAAGATGCATTCACATATCGACTTTGGGCACATAAAATATCGATTTTGAGCATGTTTTGGGCCTGTATTTTGAAAATACTATAGCACGGTGTATACATGTACAAATCGCTTCTGGGACACAAAAATATCGATTTTTTTGGGTGTTTTGAGACTGAATTTGAGATATAAACGGGTACAGAAGATGCATGCACATATCGACTTTGGCACCCAAAATATCGATTTTTAGTATGTTTTCAGCGTATAATTTGAAAATATTCTAGCACTGAGTAAGCATGTACAGATCGCTTCTGGGACCCAAATATATCGAATTTTCGGGGGTTTTGAGCCAGAATTTGGAATATAACCGGGTACAGAGGATACATGCACATATCGACTTTGGGCACCTAAAATATCGATTTTTAGCATGTTTTGGGCCTGTATTTTAAAAATACTCTAACACGGAGTATGCACGTACAGATTGCTTCTGGGACCCAAAAATATGGAATTTTCTGATTTTTTGAGCCTGAATTTGAGATATAAACGGGTACAGAAGATGCATGCACATATCGACTTTGGGCACCTAAAATATCGATTTTTAGCATGTTTTGAGCCTATATTTTGAAAACATTCTAGCACTGAGTACGCATGTACAGATCGCTTGAGGGACCCAAAAATATCGAATTTTCGGGTGTTTTGAGCCTGAATTTGAGATATACACGGGTACAGAAGATGCATGCACATATCGACTTTTTGCACCTAAAATATCGATTTTGAGCATGTCTTGGGTTTGTATCTTAAAAAATTCTATCAAGAAGTAGGCATGTACAGATCGCTTGTGGGACCCAAAAATATCGAATTTTCGGGTGTTTTGAGACTGAATTTGAGATATAAACGGGTACAGAAGATGCATGCACATTTCGACTTTTTGCACCTAAAATATCGATTTTGAGCATGTTTTGGGTCTGAATCTTGAAAACATTCTAGCAAGAAGTAGGCATGTACAGATTGCTTCTGGGACCCAAAAATATGGAATTTTCGGGTGTTTTGAGCCTGAATTTAAAATATAAACGGGTACAGAAGATGCATGCACATATCGACTTTGGGGACCTAAAATATCGATTTTTAGCATGTTTTGGGCGTGTATTTTGAAAATACTCCAACACTGAGTAGACACGTATGGATCGCTTCTGGAACCCAAATAAATCGAATTTTAGGGTGTTTTGAGCCTGAATTTGAGATATAACCGGGTACAGAGGATGCATGCACATATCGACTTTGGGCACCTAAAATATCGATTTTTAGCATGTTTTGGGCCTGTATTTTAAAAATACTCTAACACGGAGTATGCACGTACAGATTGCTTCTGGGACCCAAAAATATGGAATTTTCGGGTGTTTTGAGCCTTAATTTGAGATATAAACGGGTACAGAAGATGCATGCACATATCGACTTTGGGCACCTAAAATATCGATTTTTAGCATGTTTTGAGCCTATATTTTGAAAACATTCTAGCACTGAGTACGCATGTACAGATCGCTTAAGGGGCCCAAAAATATCGAATTTTCGGGTGTTTTGAGCCAGAATTTGAGATATAAACGGGTACAGAAGATGCATGCACATATCGACTTTTTGCACCTAAAATATCGATTTTGAGCATGTCTTGGGTTTGTATCTTAAAAAATTCTATCAAGAAGTAGGCATGTACAGATCGCTTCTGGGACCCAAAAATATCGAATTTTCGGGTGTTTTGAGCCTGAATTTGAGATATAAACGGGTACAGAAGATGCATGCACATTTCGACTTTTTGCACCTAAAATATCGATTTTGAGCATGTTTTGGGTCTGTATATTGAAAACATTCTAGCAAGAAGTAGGCATGTACAGATTGCTTCTGGGACCCAAAAATATGGAATTTTAGGGTGTTTTGAGCCTGAATTTGAGATATAAACGGGTACAGAAGATGCATGCACATATCGACTTTGGGGACCTAAAATATCGATTTTTAGCATGTTTTTGGCCTGTATTTTAAAAATACTCTAACACGGAGTAGACATGTACAGATCGCTTTTGGGACCCAAAAATATCGAATTTTCGGGTGTTTTGAGCCTGAATTTGAGATATAAACGGGTACAGAAGATGCATGCACATATCGACTTTGGACACCTAAAATATCGATTTTTAGCATGTTTTTAGCCTATATTTTGAAAACATTCTAGCACTGAGTATGCATGTACAGATCGCTTAAGGGACCCATAAATATGGAATTTTCGGGTGTTTTGAGCCTGAATTTGAGATATAAACGGGTACAGAAGATGCATGCACATATCGACTTTTTGCACCTAAAATATCGATTTTGAGCATGTTTTGGGCCTGTATTTTGAAAATACTATAGCACGGCGTAGACATGTACAAATCGCTTCTGGGACACAAAAATATCGATTTTTTGGGGTGTTTTGAGCCTGAATTTGAGATATAAACGGGTACAGAAGATGCATGCACATATCGACTTTGGCACCCAAAATATCGATTTTTAGTATGTTTTCAGCGTATAATTTGAAAATATTCTAGCACTGAGTAGGCATGTACAGATCGCTTCTGGGACCCAAAAATATCGAATTTTCGGGGGTTTCGAGCCAGAATTTGGGATATAACCGGGTACAGAGGATGCATGCACATATCGACTTTTTGCACCTAAAATATCGATTTTGAGCATGTTTTGGGTCTGTATCTTGAAAAAATTCAAGCAAGGAGTAGGCATGTACAGATCGCTTCTGGGACCCAAAAATACCGAATTTTCTGGTGTTTTGAACCTGAATTTGGGATATAGACGGGTACAGAAGATGCATACTCATTTTGACTTTGGGCACCTAATATATAGATTTTCAGCATGTTTTGGGCCTGTACTTTTAAAATACTCTAACACTGAGTAGACACGTTCAGATCGCTTCTGGAACCCAAATAAATCGAATTTTAGGATGTTCTGAGCCTGAATTTGAGATATGAACGGGTGCAGAAGATACATGCACATATCGACTTCGGGCACCTAAAATATCGATTTTGACCTTGTTTTGGGCCTGTATTTTAAAAACACTCTAACACGGAGTATGCACGTACAGATTGCTTCTGGGACCCAAAAATATGGAATTTTCGGGTGTTTTGAGCCTGAATTTGAGATATAAACGGGTACAGAGGATCAGAGGATGCATGCACATATCGACTTTTTGCACCTAAAATATCAATTTTGAGCATGTTTTGGGTCTGTATCTTGAAAAAATTCTAGCAAGGAGTAGGCATGTACAGATCGCTTCTGGGATCCAAAAATACCGAATTTTCTGGTGTTTTGAACCTGAATTTAGGATATAAACGGGTACAGAAGATGAATACACATATTGACTTTGGGCACCTAAAATATAGATTTTCAGCATGTTTTGGGCCTGTATTTTGAAAATACAATAACACGGAGTAGGCATGTACAGATCGCTTCTGGGACCCCAAAATATTGAATTTTCGGGTGTTTTGAGCCTGAATTTGAGATATAAACGGATTCAGAAGATGCATGCACATATCGACTTTGGGCACCTAAAAAATCGATTTTTAACATGTTTTGGGCCTGTATTTTAAAAATACTCTAACACGGAGTATGCATGTACAGATCGCTTCTGGGACACAAAAATATCGATTTTTTTGGTGTTTTGAGCCTGAATTTGAGATATAAACGGGTACAGAAGATGCATGCACATATCGACTTTTTGCACTTAAAATATCGATTTTTAACATGTTTTGGGTCTGTATCTTGAAAATATTCTAGCAAGGAGTAGGCATGTACAGATCGCTTCTGGGACCCAAAAAAATCGAATTTTCTGGTGTTTTGAACCTGAATTAGGGATATACACGTGTACAGAAGATGCATACACATTTTGACCTTGGGCACATAAAATATCGATTTTGAGCATGTTTTGGGCCTGTATTTTGAAAATACTCTAACACGGAGTAGGCATGTACAGATCGCTTCTGGGACCCAAAAATATCGAATATTCGGTTGTTTTGAGTCTGAATTTGAGATATAAACGGGTACAGAAGATGCATGCACATATCGACTTTTTGCACTTAAAATATCGATTTTGAGCATGTTTTGGGCCTGTATTTAAAAAATACTCTAACACTGAGTAGACACGTATGGATCGCTTCTGGAACCCAAAAAAATCGAATTTAAGGGTGTTCTGAGCCTGAATTTGAGATATGAACGGGTACAGAAGATGCATGAACATTTCGACTTTGGGCACCTAAAATATCGATTTTGAGCAGGTTTTTTGCTTGTATTTTAAAATTACTATAGCACGGTGTCGACATGTACAGATCGCTTCTGGGACCCCAAAATATTGAATTTTCGGGTGTTTTGAGCCTGAATTTGAGATATAAACGGATACAGAAGATGCATTCACATATCGACTTTGGGAACCTAAAATATCGATTTTGAGCATGTTTTGGGGCTGTATTTTGAAAATACTATAGCACGGTGTAGACATGTACAAATCGCTTCTGGGACACAAAATTATCGATTTTTTTGGGTGTTTTGAGCCTGAATTTGAGATATAAACGGGTACAGAAGATGCATGCACATATCGACTTTGGCACCCAAAATATCGATTTTTAGTATGTTTTCAGCGTATAATTTGAAAATATTCTAGCACTGAGTAAGCATGTACAGATCGCTTCTGGGACCCAAATATATCGAATTTTCGGGGGTTTTGAGCCAGAATTTGGAATATAACCGGGTACAGAGGATGCATGCACATATCGACTTTGGGCACCTAAAATATCGATTTTTAGCATGTTTTTTGCCTGTATTTTAAAAATACTCTAACACGGAGTATGCACGTACAGATTGCTTCTGGGACCCAAAAATATGGAATTTTCGGGTGTTTTGAGCCTGAATTTGAGATATAAACGGGTACAGAAGATGCATGCACATATCGACTTTGGGCACCTAAAATATCGATTTTTAGCATGTTTTGGGTCTATATTTTGAAAACATTCTAGCACTGAGTACGCATGTACAGATCGCTTAAGGGACCCAAAAATCTCGAATTTTCGGGTGTTTTGAGCCTGAATTTGAGATATAAATGGGTACAGAAGATGCATGCACATATCGACTTTTTGCACCTAAAATATCGATTTTGAGCATGTCTTGGGTTTGTATCTTAAAAAATTCTATCAAGAAGTAGGCATGTACAGATCGCTTCTGGGACCCAAAAATATCGAATTTTCGGGTGTTTTGAGTCTGAATTTGAGATATAAACGGGTACAGAAGATGCATGCACATTTCGACTTTTTGCACCTAAAATATCGATTTTGAGCATGTTTTGGGTCTGTATCTTGAAAACATTCTAGCAAGAAGTAGGCATGTACAGATTGCTTCTGGGACCCAAAAATATGGAATTTTCGGGTGTTTTGAGCCTGAATTTGAGATATAAACGGGTACAGAAGATGCATGCACATATCGACTTTGGGGACCTAAAATATCGATTTTGAGCATGTTTTTGGTCTGTATTTTAAAAATACTCTAACACGGAGTAGACATGTACAGATCGCTTTTGGGACCCAAAAATATCGAATTTTCGGGTGTTTTGAGCCTGAATTTGAGATATAAACGGGTACAGAAGATGCATGCACATATCGACTTTGGATACCTAAAATAACGATTTTTAGCATGTTTTGAGCCTTTATTTTGAAAACATTCTAGCACTGAGTATGCATGTACAGATCGCTTAAGGGACCCAAAAATATGGAATTTTCGGGTGTTTTGAGCCTGAATTTGAGATATAAACGGGTACAGAAGATGCATGCACATATCGACTTTTTGCACCTAAAATATCGATTTTGAGCATGTTTTGGGCCTGTATTTTGAAAATACTATAGCATGGCGTAGACATGTACAAATCGCTTCTGGGACACAAAAATATCGATTTTTTTGGGTGTTTTGAGCCTGAATTTGAGATATAAACGGGTACAGAAGATGCATGCACTTAACTACTTTGGACACCTAAAATATCGATTTATAGCATGTTTTAAGCCTGTATTTTAAAAACATTCTAGCACTGAGCAGGCATGTGCAGATTGCTTAAGGGACCCCAAAATATAGAATTTTCGGAGTTTTGAGCCTGAATTTGAGATATAAACGGGTACAGAAGATGCATGCACATATCGACTTTTTGCACTTAAAATATCGATTTTGAGCATGTTTTTGGTCTGTATCTTGAAAACATTCTAACACGTAGAATGCACCTACAGATTGCTTCTGGGACCCAAAAATATGGAATTTTCGAAGGGTTTTGAGCCTGAATTTGAGATATAAACGGGTACAGAAGATGCATGCACATATCGACTTTGGGCACCTAAAATATCGATTTTTAGCATGTTTTGGGCCTGTATTTTAAAAATACTCTAACACGGAGTATGCACGTACAGATTGCTTCTGGGACCCAAAAATATGGAATTTTCGGGTGTTTTGAGCCTGAATTTGAGAAATAACCGGGTACAGAGGATGCATGCACATATCGACTTTTTTCACCTAAAATATCGATTTTGAGCATGTTTTGGGTCTGTATCTTGAAAAAATTCTAGCAAGGAGTAGGCATGTACAGATCGCTTCTGGGACCCAAAAATATCGAATTTTCGAGTGTTTTGAACCTGAATTTGGGATATAGACGAGTACTGAAGATGCATACACATATTGACTTTTGGTAGCTAAAATATCGATTTTCAGCATGTTTTAGGCCTGTAATTTGAAAATACTCTAACACGGAGTATGCATGTACACATTGCTTTTGGGACTCAAAAATATCGAATATTCGGGTGTTTTGAGTCTGAATTTGAGATATAAACGGGTACAGAAGATGCATGCACATATCGACTTTGGGAACCCAAAATATCGATTTTGAGTATGTTTTGGGCCTGTATTTTTAAAATACTCTAACACTGAGTAGACACGTACAGATCGCTTCTGGAACCCAAATAAATCGAATTTTCGGGTGTTTTGAGCCTGAATTTGAGATATAAACGGGTACAGAAGATGCATGCACATATCGACTTTGGACACCTAAAATATCGATTTTTAGCATGTTTTTAGCCTATATTTTGAAAACATTCTAGCACTGAGTATGCATGTACAGATCGCTTAAGGGACCCATAAATATGGAATTTTCGGGTGTTTTGAGCCTGAATTTGAGATATAAACGGGTACAGAAGATGCATGCACATATCGACTTTTTGCACCTAAAATATCGATTTTGAGCATGTTTTGGGCCTGTATTTTGAAAATACTATAGCACGGCGTAGACATGTACAAATCGCTTCTGGGACACAAAAATATCGATTTTTTGGGGTGTTTTGAGCCTGAATTTGAGATATAAACGGGTACAGAAGATGCATGCACATATCGACTTTGGCACCCAAAATATCGATTTTTAGTATGTTTTCAGCGTATAATTTGAAAATATTCTAGCACTGAGTAGGCATGTACAGATCGCTTCTGGGACCCAAAAATATCGAATTTTCGGGGGTTTCGAGCCAGAATTTGGGATATAACCGGGTACAGAGGATGCATGCACATATCGACTTTTTGCACCTAAAATATCGATTTTGAGCATGTTTTGGGTCTGTATCTTGAAAAAATTCAAGCAAGGAGTAGGCATGTACAGATCGCTTCTGGGACCCAAAAATACCGAATTTTCTGGTGTTTTGAACCTGAATTTGGGATATAGACGGGTACAGAAGATGCATACTCATTTTGACTTTGGGCACCTAATATATAGATTTTCAGCATGTTTTGGGCCTGTACTTTTAAAATACTCTAACACTGAGTAGACACGTTCAGATCGCTTCTGGAACCCAAATAAATCGAATTTTAGGATGTTCTGAGCCTGAATTTGAGATATGAACGGGTGCAGAAGATACATGCACATATCGACTTCGGGCACCTAAAATATCGATTTTGACCTTGTTTTGGGCCTGTATTTTAAAAACACTCTAACACGGAGTATGCACGTACAGATTGCTTCTGGGACCCAAAAATATGGAATTTTCGGGTGTTTTGAGCCTGAATTTGAGATATAAACGGGTACAGAGGATCAGAGGATGCATGCACATATCGACTTTTTGCACCTAAAATATCAATTTTGAGCATGTTTTGGGTCTGTATCTTGAAAAAATTCTAGCAAGGAGTAGGCATGTACAGATCGCTTCTGGGATCCAAAAATACCGAATTTTCTGGTGTTTTGAACCTGAATTTAGGATATAAACGGGTACAGAAGATGAATACACATATTGACTTTGGGCACCTAAAATATAGATTTTCAGCATGTTTTGGGCCTGTATTTTGAAAATACAATAACACGGAGTAGGCATGTACAGATCGCTTCTGGGACCCCAAAATATTGAATTTTCGGGTGTTTTGAGCCTGAATTTGAGATATAAACGGATTCAGAAGATGCATGCACATATCGACTTTGGGCACCTAAAAAATCGATTTTTAACATGTTTTGGGCCTGTATTTTAAAAATACTCTAACACGGAGTATGCATGTACAGATCGCTTCTGGGACACAAAAATATCGATTTTTTTGGTGTTTTGAGCCTGAATTTGAGATATAAACGGGTACAGAAGATGCATGCACATATCGACTTTTTGCACTTAAAATATCGATTTTTAACATGTTTTGGGTCTGTATCTTGAAAATATTCTAGCAAGGAGTAGGCATGTACAGATCGCTTCTGGGACCCAAAAAAATCGAATTTTCTGGTGTTTTGAACCTGAATTAGGGATATACACGTGTACAGAAGATGCATACACATTTTGACCTTGGGCACATAAAATATCGATTTTGAGCATGTTTTGGGCCTGTATTTTGAAAATACTCTAACACGGAGTAGGCATGTACAGATCGCTTCTGGGACCCAAAAATATCGAATATTCGGTTGTTTTGAGTCTGAATTTGAGATATAAACGGGTACAGAAGATGCATGCACATATCGACTTTTTGCACTTAAAATATCGATTTTGAGCATGTTTTGGGCCTGTATTTAAAAAATACTCTAACACTGAGTAGACACGTATGGATCGCTTCTGGAACCCAAAAAAATCGAATTTAAGGGTGTTCTGAGCCTGAATTTGAGATATGAACGGGTACAGAAGATGCATGAACATTTCGACTTTGGGCACCTAAAATATCGATTTTGAGCAGGTTTTTTGCTTGTATTTTAAAATTACTATAGCACGGTGTCGACATGTACAGATCGCTTCTGGGACCCCAAAATATTGAATTTTCGGGTGTTTTGAGCCTGAATTTGAGATATAAACGGATACAGAAGATGCATTCACATATCGACTTTGGGAACCTAAAATATCGATTTTGAGCATGTTTTGGGGCTGTATTTTGAAAATACTATAGCACGGTGTAGACATGTACAAATCGCTTCTGGGACACAAAATTATCGATTTTTTTGGGTGTTTTGAGCCTGAATTTGAGATATAAACGGGTACAGAAGATGCATGCACATATCGACTTTGGCACCCAAAATATCGATTTTTAGTATGTTTTCAGCGTATAATTTGAAAATATTCTAGCACTGAGTAAGCATGTACAGATCGCTTCTGGGACCCAAATATATCGAATTTTCGGGGGTTTTGAGCCAGAATTTGGAATATAACCGGGTACAGAGGATGCATGCACATATCGACTTTGGGCACCTAAAATATCGATTTTTAGCATGTTTTTTGCCTGTATTTTAAAAATACTCTAACACGGAGTATGCACGTACAGATTGCTTCTGGGACCCAAAAATATGGAATTTTCGGGTGTTTTGAGCCTGAATTTGAGATATAAACGGGTACAGAAGATGCATGCACATATCGACTTTGGGCACCTAAAATATCGATTTTTAGCATGTTTTGGGTCTATATTTTGAAAACATTCTAGCACTGAGTACGCATGTACAGATCGCTTAAGGGACCCAAAAATCTCGAATTTTCGGGTGTTTTGAGCCTGAATTTGAGATATAAATGGGTACAGAAGATGCATGCACATATCGACTTTTTGCACCTAAAATATCGATTTTGAGCATGTCTTGGGTTTGTATCTTAAAAAATTCTATCAAGAAGTAGGCATGTACAGATCGCTTCTGGGACCCAAAAATATCGAATTTTCGGGTGTTTTGAGTCTGAATTTGAGATATAAACGGGTACAGAAGATGCATGCACATTTCGACTTTTTGCACCTAAAATATCGATTTTGAGCATGTTTTGGGTCTGTATCTTGAAAACATTCTAGCAAGAAGTAGGCATGTACAGATTGCTTCTGGGACCCAAAAATATGGAATTTTCGGGTGTTTTGAGCCTGAATTTGAGATATAAACGGGTACAGAAGATGCATGCACATATCGACTTTGGGGACCTAAAATATCGATTTTGAGCATGTTTTTGGTCTGTATTTTAAAAATACTCTAACACGGAGTAGACATGTACAGATCGCTTTTGGGACCCAAAAATATCGAATTTTCGGGTGTTTTGAGCCTGAATTTGAGATATAAACGGGTACAGAAGATGCATGCACATATCGACTTTGGATACCTAAAATAACGATTTTTAGCATGTTTTGAGCCTTTATTTTGAAAACATTCTAGCACTGAGTATGCATGTACAGATCGCTTAAGGGACCCAAAAATATGGAATTTTCGGGTGTTTTGAGCCTGAATTTGAGATATAAACGGGTACAGAAGATGCATGCACATATCGACTTTTTGCACCTAAAATATCGATTTTGAGCATGTTTTGGGCCTGTATTTTGAAAATACTATAGCATGGCGTAGACATGTACAAATCGCTTCTGGGACACAAAAATATCGATTTTTTTGGGTGTTTTGAGCCTGAATTTGAGATATAAACGGGTACAGAAGATGCATGCACTTAACTACTTTGGACACCTAAAATATCGATTTATAGCATGTTTTAAGCCTGTATTTTAAAAACATTCTAGCACTGAGCAGGCATGTGCAGATTGCTTAAGGGACCCCAAAATATAGAATTTTCGGAGTTTTGAGCCTGAATTTGAGATATAAACGGGTACAGAAGATGCATGCACATATCGACTTTTTGCACTTAAAATATCGATTTTGAGCATGTTTTTGGTCTGTATCTTGAAAACATTCTAACACGTAGAATGCACCTACAGATTGCTTCTGGGACCCAAAAATATGGAATTTTCGAAGGGTTTTGAGCCTGAATTTGAGATATAAACGGGTACAGAAGATGCATGCACATATCGACTTTGGGCACCTAAAATATCGATTTTTAGCATGTTTTGGGCCTGTATTTTAAAAATACTCTAACACGGAGTATGCACGTACAGATTGCTTCTGGGACCCAAAAATATGGAATTTTCGGGTGTTTTGAGCCTGAATTTGAGAAATAACCGGGTACAGAGGATGCATGCACATATCGACTTTTTTCACCTAAAATATCGATTTTGAGCATGTTTTGGGTCTGTATCTTGAAAAAATTCTAGCAAGGAGTAGGCATGTACAGATCGCTTCTGGGACCCAAAAATATCGAATTTTCGAGTGTTTTGAACCTGAATTTGGGATATAGACGAGTACTGAAGATGCATACACATATTGACTTTTGGTAGCTAAAATATCGATTTTCAGCATGTTTTAGGCCTGTAATTTGAAAATACTCTAACACGGAGTATGCATGTACACATTGCTTTTGGGACTCAAAAATATCGAATATTCGGGTGTTTTGAGTCTGAATTTGAGATATAAACGGGTACAGAAGATGCATGCACATATCGACTTTGGGAACCCAAAATATCGATTTTGAGTATGTTTTGGGCCTGTATTTTTAAAATACTCTAACACTGAGTAGACACGTACAGATCGCTTCTGGAACCCAAATAAATCGAATTTTAGGGTGTTCTGAGCCTGAATTTGAGATATGAACGGGTGCAGAAGATACATGCACATATCGACTTTTTGCACCTAAAATATCGATTTTGAGCATGTTTTGGGTCTGTAACTTGAAAAAATTCTAGCAAGGAGTAGGCATGTACAGATCGCTTCTGGGACCCAAAAATACCGAATTTTCTGGTGTTTTGAACCTGAATTTGGGATATAAACGGGTACAGAAGATGAATACACATATTGACTTTGGGCACCTAAAATATCGATTTTGAGCATGTTTTGGGCCTGTATTTTGAAAATACTCTAACACGGAGTAGGCATGTACAGATCGCTTCTGGGACCCAAAAATATTGAATTTTCGGGTGTTCTGAGCCTGAATTTGAGATATAAACGGATTCAGAAGATGCATGCACATATCGACTTTGGGCACCTAAAAAATCGATTGTTAACATGTTTTGGGCCTGTATTTTGAAAATACTATAGCACGGTGTAGACATGTACAAATCAATTCTGGGACACAAAAATATCGATTTTTTTGGGTGTTTTGAGCCTGAATTTGAGATATAAACGGGTACAGAAGATGCATGCACATATCGACTTTGGCACCCAAAATATCGATTTTTAGTATGTTTTGGGCCTGTATTATTTGAAAATATTCTAGCACTAAGTAAGCATGTACAGATCGCTTCTGGGACCCAAATATATATAATTTTCGGGTGTTTTGAGCCAGAATTTGGAATATAACCGGGTACAGAGGATGCATGCACATATCGACTTTGGGCACCTAAAATATCGATTTTTAGCATGTTTTGGGCCTGTATTTTAAAAATACTCTAACACGGAGTATGCACGTACAGATTGCTTCTGGGACCCAAAAATATGGAATTTTCGGGTGTTTTGAGCCTGAATTTGAGATATAAACGGGTACAGAAGATGCATGCACATATCGACTTTTTGCACCTAAAATATCGATTTTGAGCATGTCTTGGGTTTGTATCTTAAAAAATTCTATCAAGAAGTAGTCATGTACAGATCGCTTCTGGGACCCAAAAATATCGAATTTTCGGGTTTTTTGAGCCTGAATTTGAGATATAAACGGATACAGAAGATGCATGCACATTTCGACTTTTTGCACCTAAAATATCGATTTTGAGCATGTTTTGGGTCTGTATCTTGAAAACATTCTAGCAAGAAGTATGCATGTACAGATTGCTTCTGGGACCCAAAAATATCGAATTTTCGAGTGTTTTGAACCTGAATTTGGGATATAGACGAGTACAGAAGATGCAAACACATATTATCTTTGGCACCCAAAATATCGATTTTTAGTATGTTTTCAGCGTATAATTTGAAAATATTCTAGCACTGAGTAAGCATGTACAGATCGCTTCTGGGACCCAAATATATCGAATTTTCTGGGGTTTTGAGCCAGAATTTGGAATATAACCGGGTACAGAGGATGCATGCACATATCGACTTTGGGCACCTAAAATATCGATTTTTTGCATGTTTTGGGCCTGTATTTTAAAAATACTCTAACACGGAGTATGCACGTACAGATTGCTTCTGGGACCCAAAAATATGGAATTTTCGGGTGTTTTGAGCCTGAATTTGAGATATAAACGGGTACAGAAGATGCATGCACATATCGACTTTGGGCACCTAAAATATCGATTTTTAGCATGTTTTGAGCCTATATTTTGAAAACATTCTAGCACTGAGTACGCATGTACAGATCGCTTAAGGGACCCAAAAATATCGAATTTTCGGGTGTTTTGAGCCTGAATTTGAGATATAAACGGGTACAGAAGATGCATGCACATATCGACTTTTTGCACCTAAAATATCGATTTTGAGCATGTCTTGGGTTTGTATTTTAAAAATATCTATCAAGAAGTAGGCATGTACAGATCGCTTCTGGGACCCAAAAATATCGAATTTTCGGGTGTTTTGAGCCTGAATTTGAGATATAAACGGGTACAGAAGATGCATGCACATTTTGACTTTTTGCACCTAAAATATCGATTTTGAGCATGTTTTGGGTCTGTATCTTGAAAACATTCTAGCAAGAAGTAGGCATGTACAGATTGCTTCTGGGACCCAAAAATATGGAATTTTCGGGTGTTTTGAGCCTGAATTTGAGATATAAACGGGTACAGAAAATGCATGCAGATATCGACTTTTTGCACCTAAAATATCGATTTTGAGCATGTTTTGGGCCTGTATTTTGAAAATACTATAGCACGGCGTAGACATGTACAAATCGCTTCTGGGACACAAAAATATCGATTTTTTTGGGTGTTTTGAGCCTGAATTTGAGATATAAACGGGTACAGAAGATGCATGCACATATCGACTTTGGCACCCAAAATATCGATTTTTAGTATGTTTTCAACCTATAATTTGAAAATATTTTAGCACTGAGTAGGCATGTACAGATCGCTTCTGGGACCCAAAAATATCGAATTTTCTGGGGTTTTGAGCCAGAATTTGGGATATAACAGGGTACAGAGGATGCATGCACATATCGACTTTTTGCACCTAAAATATCGATTTTGAGCATGTTTTGGGTCTGTATCTTGAAAAATTTCTAACACGTAGAATGCACCTACAGATTGCTTCTGGGACCCAAAAATATGGAATTTTCGAGGGGTTTTTAGCCTGAATTTGAGATATAAACGGGTACAAAAGATGCATGCACATATCGACTTTGGGCACCTAAAATATCGATTTTTAGCATGTTTTGGGCCTGTATTTTAAAAATACTCTAACACGGAGTATGCACGTACAGATTGCTTCTGGGACCCAAAAATATGGAATTTTCGGGTGTTTTGAGCCTGAATTTGAGATATAAACGGGTACAGAAGATGCATGCACATATCGACTTTGGCACCTAAAATATCGATTTTTAGCATGTTTTGAGCCTATATTTTGAAAATATTCTAGCACTGAGTACGCATGTACAGATCGCTTAAGGGACCCAAAAATATGGAATTTTCGGGTGTTTTGAGCCTGAATTTGAGATATAAACGGGTACAGAAGATGCATGCACATATCGACTTTTTGCACCTAAAATATCGATTTTGAGCATGTCTTGGGTTTGTATCTTAAAAAATTCTATCAAGAAGTAGGCATGTACAGATCGCTTCTGGGACCCAAAAATATCGAATTTTCGGGTGTTTTGAGCCTGAATTTGAGATATAAACGGGTACAGAAGATGCATGCACATTTCGACTTTTTGCACCTAAAATATCGATTTTGAGCATGTTTTGGGTCTGTATCTTGAAAACATTCTAGCTAGAAGTAGGCATGTACAGATTGCTTCTGGGACCCAAAAATATCGAATTTTCGAGTGTTTTGAACCTGAATTTGGGATATAGACGGGTACTGAAGATGCATACACATATTGACTTTGGGCAGCTAAAATATCGAAGTTCAGCATGTTTTAGATCTGTAATTTGAAAATACTCTAACACGGAGTATGCATGTACACATTGCTTTTGGGACTCAAAAATATCGAATATTAGGGTGTTTTGAGTCTGAATTTGAGATATAAACGGGTACAGAAGATGCATGCACATATCGCCTTTGGAACCCAAAATATCGATTTTGAGCATGTTTTAGGCCTGTATCTTTAAAATACTCTAACACTGAGTAGACACGTACAGATCGCTTCTGGAACCCAAATAAATCGAATTTTAGGGTGTTCTGAGCCTGAATTTGAGATATGAACGGGTGCAGAAGATACATGCACATATCGACTTCGGGCACCTAAAATATCGATTTTGACCTTGTTTTGGGCCTGTATTTTAAAAACACTCTAACACGGAGTATGCACGTACAGATTGCTTCTGGGACCCAAAAATATGGAATTTTCGGGTGTTTTGAGCCTGAATTTGAGATATAAACGGGTACAGAAGATGCATGCACATATCGACTTTGGCACCCAAAATATCGATTTTTAGTATGTTTTCGCCGTATAATTTGAAAATATTCTAGCACTGAGTAGGTATGTACAGATCGCTTCTGGGACACAAAAATATCGAATTTTCGGCTGTTTTGAGCCAGAATTTGGTATATAACCGGGTACAGAGGATGCATGCACATATCGACTTTTTGCACCTAAAATATCGATTTTGAGCATGTTTTGGGTCTGTATCTTGAAAAAATTCTAGCAAGGAGTAGGCATGTACAGATCGCTTATGGGACCCAAAAATACCGAATTTTCTGGTGTTTTGAACCTGAATTTGGGATATAAACGGGTACAGAAGATGAATACACATATTGACTTTGGGCACCTAAAATATAGATTTTCAGCATGTTTTGGGCCTGTATTTTGAAAATACATTAACACGGAGTAGGCATGTACAGATCGCTTCTGGGACCCAAAAATATTGAATTTTCGGGTGTTTTGAGCCTGAATTTGAGATATAAACGGATTCAGAAGATGCATGCACATATCGACTTTGGACACCTAAAATATCGATTTATAGCATGTTTAAGGCCTGTATTTTAAAAACATTCTAGCACTGAGTAGGCATGTGCAGATTGCTTAAGGGACCAAAAAATATCGAATTTTCGGAGTTTTGAGCCTGAATTTGAGATATAAACGGGTACAGAAGATGCATGCACATATCGACTTTTTGCACTTAAAATATCGATTTTTAACATGTTTTGGGTCTGTATCTTGAAAATATTCTAGCAATGAGTAGGCATGTACAGATCGCTTCTGGGACCCAAAAAAATCGAATTTTCTGGTGTTTTGAACCTGAATTAGGGATATACACGTGTACAGAAGATGCATACACATTTTGACCTTGGGCACATAAAATATCGATTTTGAGCATGTTTTGGGCCTGTATTTTGAAAATACTCTAACACGGAGTAGGCATGTACAGATCGCATCTGGGACCCAAAAATATCGAATATTCGGTTGTTTTGAGTCTGAATTTGAGATATAAACGGGTACAGAAGATGCATGCACATATCGACTTTGGGCACATAAAATATCGATTTTGAGCATGTTTTGGGCCTGTATTTTGAAAATACTCCAACACTGAGTAGTCACGTATGGATCGCTTCTGGAACCCAAATAAATCGAATTTTAGGGTGTTCTGAGCCTGAATTTGAGATATGAACGGGTACAGAAGATGCATGCACATATCGACTTTGGGCACATAAAATATCGATTTTGAGCAGGTTTTTTGCCTGTATTTTAAAATTACTATAGCACGGTGTCGACATGTACAGATCGCTTCTGGGACCCCAAAATATTGAATTTTTTGGGTGTTTTGAGCCTGAATTTGAGATATAAACGGATACAGAAGATGCATTCACATATCGACTTTGGGCACCTAAAATATCGATTTTGAGCATGTTTTGGGCCTGTATTTTGAAAATACTATAGCACGGTGTAGACATGTACAAATCGCTTCTGGGACACAAAAATATCGATTTTTTTGGGTGTTTTGAGCCTGAATTTGAGATATAAACGGGTACAGAAGATGCATGCACATATCGACTTTGGCACCCAAAATATCGATTTTTAGTATGTTTTCAGCGTATAATTTGAAAATATTCTAGCACTGAGTAAGCATGTACAGATCGCTTCTGGGACCCAAATATATCGAATTTTCGGGGGTTTTGAGCCAGAATTTGGAATATAACCGGGTACAGAGGATGCATGCACATATCGACTTTTTGCACCTAAAATATCGATTTTGAGCATGTGTTGGGTCTGTATCTTGAAAAAAATCTAGCAAGGAGTAGACATGTACAGATCGCTTCTGGGACCCAAAAATACCGAATTTTCTGGTGTTCTGAACCTTAATTTGGGATATAGACGGGTACAGAAGATGCATACTCATATTGACTTTGGGCACCTAATATATAGATTTTTAGCATGTTTTGGGCTTGTATTCTGAAAATACATTAACACGGAGTAGGCATGTACAGATCGCTTCTGGGACCCAAAAATATCGAATTTTCGGGTGTTTTGAGCCTGAATTTGTGATATAAACGGATACAGAAGATGCATGTACATATCGACTTTGGGCACCTAAAATATCGATTTTGAGCATGTTTTGGGCCGGTATTTCGAAAATACTCTAACACGGAGTAGGCATGTACAGATCGTTTCTGGGACACAAAAATATCGATTTTTCGAGTGTTTTGAGCCTGAATTTGAGATATAAACGGGTACAGAAGATGTATGCACTTATCGACTTTGGACACCTAAAATATCGATTTATAGCATGTTTTAAGCCTGTATTTTAAAAACATTCTAGCACTGAGTAGGCATGTGCAGATTGCTTAAGGGACCCAAAAATATCGAATTTTCGGAGTTTTGAGCCTGAATTTGAGATATTAACGGGTACAGAAGATGCATGCACATATCGACTTTTTGCACTTAAAATATCGATTTTGATCATGTTTTTGGTCTGTATCTTGAAAACACTCTAACACGGAGTATGCACGTACAGATTGCTTCTGGGACCCAAAAATATGGTATTTTCGGGTGTTTTGAGCCTGAATTTGAGATATAAACGGATACAGAAGATGCATGCACATATCGACTTTGGACACCTAAAATATCGATTTTTAGCATGTTTTGAGCCTATATTTTGAAAACATTCTAGCACTGAGTATGCTTGTACAGATCGCTTCTGGGACCCAAAAATATCGAATTTTCGGGTGTTTTAAACCTTAATATAGGATATAGACGGATACAGAAGATGCATGCACATATCGACTTTGGGCACCTAAAATATCGATTTTGAGCATGTTTTGGGCCTGTATTTTGAAAATACTATAGCACGGTGTAGACATGTACAAATCGCTTCTGGGACACAAAAATATCGATTTTTTTGGGTGTTTTGAGCCTGAACTTGAGACATGATCGGGTACAGAAGATGCATGCACATATCGACTTTGGGCACCTTAAATATCGATTTTGAGCATGTTTTGGGCCTGTATTTTGAAAATACTATAGCACGGTGTAAACATGTACAGATCGCTTCTGGGACACAAAAATATCGATTTTTTGGGTGTTTTGAGCCTGAATTTGAGATATAAACGGGTACAGAAGATGCATGCACATATCGACTTTGGCACCCAAAATATCGATTTTTAGTATGTTTTCGGCGTATAATTTGAAAATATTCTAGCACTGAGTAGGCATATACAGATCGCTTCTGGGACCCAAAAATATCGAATTTTCGGGGTTTTTTAGCCAGAATTTGGGATATAACCGGGCACAGAGGATGCATGCACATATCGACTTTTTTGCACCTAAAATATCGATTTTGAGCATGTTTTGGGTCTGTATCTTGAAAATATTTTAGCAAGGAGTAGGCATGTACAGATTGCTTTTGGGACCCAAAAATACCGAAATTTCTGGTGTTTTGAACCTGAATTTGGGATATAAATGGGTACAGAAGATGCATACACATATCGACTTTGGGCACCTAAAATATAGATTTTCAGCATGTTTTGGGCCTGTATTTTGAAAATACATTAACACGGAGTAGGCATGTACAGATCGCTTCTGGGAGCCAAAAATATCGATTTTTCGGGTGTTTTGAGCCTGAATTTGAGATATAAACGGATTCAGAAGATGAATGCACATATCGAATTTGGGCACCTAAAATATCGATTTTTAACATGTTTTGGGCCTGTATTTTAAAAATACTCTAACACGGAGTTGGCATGTAAAGATCGCTTCTGGTACACAAAAATATCGATTTTTTGGGTGTTTTGAGCCTGAATTTGAGATATAAAAGGTTCAGAAGATGCATGCACATATCGACTTTGGACACCTAAAATATCGATTGATAGCATGTTTTAAGCCTGTATTTTAAAAACATTCTAGCACTGAGTAGGCATGTGCAGATTGCTTAAGGGACCAAAAAATATCGAATTTTCGGAGTTTTGAGCCTGAATATGAGATATAAACGGGTACAGAAGATGGATGCACATATCGACTTTTTGCACTTAAAATATCGATTTTGAACATGTTTTGGGTCTGTATCTTGAAAACATTCTAGCAAGGAGTAGGCATGTACAGATCGCTTCTGGGACCCAAAAAAATCGAATATTTTGGTGTTTTGAACCTGAATTAGGGATATACACGTGTACAGAAGATGCATACACATTTTGACTTTGGGCACATAAAATATCTATTTTGAGTATGTTTTGGGCCTGTATTTTGAAAATACTCTAACACGGAGTAGGTATGTACAGATCGCTTCTGGGACACAAAAATATCGAATATTCGGATGTTTTGAGTCTGAATTTGAGATAAAAACGGGTACAGAAGATGCATACACATATCGACTTTAGGCACCCAAAATATCGATTTTTAGCATGTATTGGGCCTGTATTTAAAAAATACTCTAATTAGGAGTAGACATGTACAGATCGCTTTTGGGACCCAAAAATATCGAATTTTCTGGTGTTTTGAGCCTGAATTTGAGATATAAACGGGTACAGAAGATGCATGCACATATCGACTTTGGACACTTAAAATATCGATTTTTAGCATGTTTTGAGCCTATATTTTGAAACCATTCTAGCACTGAGTATTCATGTACAGATCGCTTAAGGGTCCCAAAAATATGGAATTTTCGGGGGTTTTCAACCTGAATTTGAGTTATAAACGGGTACAGAAGATGCATGCACATATCGACTTTGGACACCTAAAATATCGATTTATAGCATGTTTTAAGCCTGTATTTTAAAAACATTCTAGCACTGAGTAGGCATTTGCAGATTGCTTCTGGGACCCAAAAATATCGAATTTTCGGAGTTTTGAGCCTGAATTTGAGATATAAACGGGTACAGAAGATGCATGCACATATCGACTATGGACACTTAAAATATCGATTTTTAGCATGTTTTGAGCCTATATTTTGAAAACATTCTAGCACTGAGTATGCATGTAAAGATCGCTTCTGGGACCCAAAAATATCGAATTTTCGGGTGTTTTGAGCCTGAATTTGAGATATAAACGGGTACAGAAGATGCATGCACATTTCGACTTTTTGTACCTAAAATATCGATTTTGAGCATGTTTTGGGTCTGTATCTTGAAAACATTCTAGCAAGAAGTAGGCATGTACAGATTGCTTCTGGGACCCAAAAATATCGAATTTTGGAGTGTTTTGAACCTGAATTTGGGATATAGACGGGTACAGAAGATGAATACACATATTGACTTTGGGAAGCTAAAATATAGATTTTCAGCATGTTTTAGGCCTGTACTTTGAAAATACTCTAGCACGGAGTATGCATGTACACATTGCTTTTCGGACCCAAAAACATCGAATATTCGGGTGTTCAGAGCCTGAATTTGAGATATGAACGGGTACAGAAGATGCATGCACATATCGACTTTGGGCACCTTACATATCGATTTTGAGCATGTTTTGGGCCTGTATTTTGAAAATACTCTAACACTGAGTAGACACGTACAGATCGATTCTGGAACCCAAATAAATCGAATTTTAGGGTGTTCTGAGCCTGAATTTGAGATATGAACGGGTACAGAAGATGCATGCACATATCGACTTTGGGCACCTTAAATATCGATTTTGAGCATGTTTTGGGCCTGTATTTTTAAAAATACTATAGCACGGTGTAGACATGTACAGATTGCTTCTGAGACCCAAAAATATCGAATTTTCGGGGGTTTTGAGAAAGAATTTGGGATATAACCGGGTACAGAGGATGCATGCACATATCGACTTTTTGCACCTAAAATATCGATTTTGAGCATGTTTTGGGTCTGAATCTTGAAAAAATTCTAGCAAGGAGTAGGCATGTACAGATCGCTTCTGGGACCCAAAAATACCGAATTTTCTGGTGTTTTGAACCTGAATTTGGGATATAAACGGGTACAGAAGATGCATACACATATTGACTTTGGGCACCTAAAATATAGATTTTCAGCATGTTTTGGGCCTGTATTTTGAAAATACATTAACACGGAGTAGGCATGTACAGATCGCTTCTGGGACCCAAAAATATCGAATATTCGGGTGTTTTGAGCCTGAATTTGAGATATAAACGGATTCAGAAGATGCATGCACATATCGACTTTGGGCACATAAAATATCGATTTTTAACATGTTTTGGGCCTGTATTTTAAAAATACTCTAACACGGAGTAGGCATGTAAAGATCGCTTCTGGGACACAAATATATCAATTTTTTTGGTGTTTTGAGCCTGAATTTGAGATATAAACGGGTTCAGAAGATGCATGCACATATCGACTTTGGACACCTAAAATATCGATTTATAGCATGTTTTAAGCCTGTATTTTAAAAAACATTCCAGCACTGAGTAGGCATGTGCAGATTGCTTAAGGGACCAAAAAATATCGAATTTTCGGAGTTTTGAGCCTGAATTTGAGATATAAACGGGTACAGAAGATGCATGCAAATATCGACTTTTTGCACTTAAAATATCGATTTTTAACATGTTTTGGGTCTGTATCTTGAAAACATTCTAGCAAGGAGTAGGCATGTACAGATCGCTTCTGGGACACAAAAAAATCGAATATTCGGTTGTTTTGAGTCTGAATTTGAGATATAAACGGGTACAGAAGATACATGCACATATCGACTTTAGGCACCCATAATATCGATTTTAAGCATGTTTTGGGCCTGTATTTTAAAAAATACTCTAACACTGAGTAGACACTTATAGATCGCTTAAGGGACCCAAAAATATGGAATTTTCTGGTGTTTTGAGCCTGAATTTTAGATATAAACGGGAACAGAAGATGCATGCACATATCGACTTTTTGCACCTAAAATATCGATTTTGAGCATGTCTTGGGTTTGTATCTTTAAAAATTCTAGCAAGGAGTAGGAATGTACAGATCGCTTCTGGGACCCAAAAATATCGAATTTTCGGGTTTTTTGAACCTGAATTTGGGATATAGACGGATACAGAAGATGCATGCACATATCGACTTTGGGCACCTAAAATATCGATTTTGAGCATGTTTTGGGCCTGTATTTTGAAAATTCTCTAACACGGAGTAGGCATGTAAAGATCGCTTCGGGGACCCAAATATATCGAATTTTCGGGTGTTTTGAGCCTGAATTTGAGATATAAACGGGTACAGAAGATGCATGCACATTTCGACTTTTTGCACCTAAAATACCGATTTTGAGCATGTTTTGGGTCTGTATCTTGAAAACATTCTAGCAAGAAGTAGGCATGTACAGATTGCTTCTGGGACCCAAAAATATCGAATTTTCGAGTGTTTTGAACCTGAATTTGGGATATAGACGGGTACAGAAGATGCATACACATATTGACTTTGTGCAGCTAAAATATCGATTTTCAGCATGTTTTAGGCCTGTACTTTGAAAATACTCTAACACGGAGTATGCATGTACACATTGCTTTTGGGACCCAAAAATATCTAATATTCGGGTGTTTTGAGCCTGAATTTGAGATATAAACGGGTACAGAAGATGCATGCACATTTCGACTTTTTGCACCTAAAATATCGATTTTGAGAATGTTTTGGGTCTGTATCTTGAAAACATTCTAGCAAGAAGTAGGCATGTACAGATTGCTTCTGGGACCCAAAAATATCGAATTTTCGAGTGTTTTGAACCTGAATTTGGGATATAGACGGGTACAGAAGATGCATACACATATTGACTTTGGGCAGCTAAAATATCGATTTTCAGCATGTTTTAGGCCTGTACTTTGAAAATACTCTAACACGGAGTATGCATGTACACATTGCTTTTGGGACCCAAAAATATCGAATATTCGGGTGTTTTGAGTCTGAATTTGAGATATAAACTGGTACAGAAGATGCATGCACATATCGACTTTCGGCACCCAAAATATCGATTTTAAGCATGTTTTGGGCCTGTATTTTTAAAAATACTCTAACACTGTGTAGACACGTACAGATCGCTTCTGGAACCCAAATAAATCGAATTTTAGGGTGTTCTGAGCCTGATTTTGAGATATGAACGGGTACAGAAGATGCATGCACATATCGACTTTGGGCACCTTAAATATCGATTTTGAGCATGTTTTGGGCCTGTATCTTGAAAATACTATAGCACGGTGTAGACATGTACAGATTGCTTCTGGGACCCAAAAATATCGAATTTTCGGGGGTTTTGAGCCAGAATTTGGGATATAACCGGGTACAGAGGATGCATGCACATATCGACTTTTTGCACCTAAAATATCGATTCTGAGCATGTTTTGGGTCTGAATCTTGAAAAACATCTAGCAAGGAGTAGGCATGTACAGATCGCTTCTGGGACCCAAAAATACCGAATTTTCTGGTGTTTTGAACCTGAATTTGGGATATAAACGGGTACAGAAGATGCATACACATATTGACTTTGGGCACCTAAAATATAGATTTTCAGCATGTTTTGGGCCTGTATTTTGAAAATACATTAACACGGAGTAGGCATGTACAGATCGCTTCTGGGACCCAGAAATATTGAATTTTCGGGTGTTTTGAACCTGAATTAGGGATATACACGTGTACAGAAGATGCATACACATTTTGACTTTGGTCACATAAAATATCGATTTTGAGCATGTTTAAGGCCTGTATTTTGAAAATACTCTAACACGAGGTAGGCATGTACAGATCGCTTCTGGGACCCAAAAATATCGAATATTCGGGTGTTTTGAGTCTAAATTTGAGATATAAACGGGTACAGAAGATTCATGCACATATCGACTTTGGGCACCTAAAATATCGATTTTGAGCATGTTTTGGGCCTGTATTTTTAAAATACTCCAACACTGAGTAGACACGTACAGATCGCTTCTGGAACCCAAATATATCGAATTTTCGGGTGTTTTGAGCCTGAATTTGAGATATGAACAGGTACAGAAGATGCACGCACATATCGACTTTGGGCACCAAAAATATCGATTTTGAGCATGTTTTGGGCCTGTATTTTGAAAATACTATAGCACGGTGTAGTCATGTACAGATCGCTTCTGGGACACAAAAATATCGATTTTTTTGGGTGTTTTGAGCCAGAATTTGAGATATAAACGGGTACAGAAGATGCATGCACATATCGACTTTGGCACCCAAAATATCGATTTTTAGTATGTTTCCGGCGTATAATTTGAAAATATTCTAGCACTGAGTAGGCATGTACAGATCGCTTCTGTGACCCATAAATATCGAATTTTCAGGGGTTTTGAGCCAGAATTTGGGATATAACCGGGTACAGAGGATGCATGCACATATCGACTTTTGGCACCTAAAATATCCTTTTTGAGCATGTTTTGGGCCTGTATTTTGAAAATACTCTAACACGGAGTAGGCATGTACAGATCGCTTCTGGGACACAAAAATATCGAATTTTTGGGTGTTTTGAGCCTGAATTTGAGATATAAACGGGTTCAGAAGATGCATGCATAAATCGATTTTGGACACCTAAAATATCGATTTATAGCATGTTTTAAGCCTGTAATTTAAAAACATTCTAGCACTGAGTAGGCATGTGCAGATTGCTTAAGGGACCCAAAAATATCGAATTTTCGGAGTTTTGAGACTGAATTTGAGATATAAACGGGTACAGAAGATGCATGCACATATCGACTTTTTGCACTTAAAATATCGATTTTTAACATGTTTTGGGTCTGTATCTTGAAAACATTCTAGCAAGGAGTAGGCATGTACAGATCGCTTCTTGGACCCAAAAAAATCGAATTTTCTGGTGTTTTTAACCTGAATTAGGGATATACACGTGTACAGAAGATGCATACACATTTTGACTTTGGGCACATAAAATATCGATTTTCAGCATGTTTTGGGTCTGTATTTTAAAAACACTCTAACACGGAGTGTGCACGTACAGATCGCTTCTGGGACCCAAAAATATTGAACTTTCGGATGTTTTGAGCCTGAATTTGGGATATAAACGGGTACAGATGATGCATGCACATATCGAATTTGGGCACCTAAAATATAGATTTTTAGCATGTTTTGTGCCTGTATTATAAAAATACTCTAACACGGAGTAGACATGTAAAGATCGCTTTTGTGACCCAAAAATATCGAATTTTCGTGTGTTTTGAGCCTGAATTTGAGATATAAACGGGTACAGAAGATGCATGCACATATCGACTTTGGACACCTAAAATATCGATTTATAGCATGTTTTAGGCCTGTATTTTAAAAACATTCTAGCACTGAGTAGGCATGTCAGATTGCTTCTGGGACCCAAAAATATCGAATTTTCGGAGTTTTGAGCCTGAATTTGAGATATAAACGGGTACAGAAGATGCATGCACATATCGACTTTTTGCACTAAAAATATCGATTTTCAGCATTTTTTTGGTCTGTATCTTGAAAATATTCTAGCAAGGAGTAGGCATGTACAGATTGCTTCTTGGACCCAAAAATATCGAATTTTCTGGTGTTTTGTACCTGAATTAGGGATATACACGTGTACAGAAGATGCATACACATATTGACTTTGGGCACATAAAATATCGATTTTCAGCATGTTTTAGGCCTGTATTTTTAAAACACTCTAACACAGAGTATGCACGTACAGATCGCTTCTGGGACCCAAAAATATTGAATTTTCGGGTGTTTTGAGCCTGAATTTGAGATATAAACGGGTACAGAAGATGTATGCACATATCGACTTTGGGCACCTAAAATATCGATTTTGAGCATGTTTTGGGCCTGTATTTTGAAAATACTCTAACACGGAGTAGGCATGTACAGATCGCTTCTGGGACACAAAAATATCGATTTTTTGGGTGTTTTGAGCCTGAATTTGAGATATAAACGGGTTCAGAAGATGCATGCACAAATCGACTTTGGACACCTAAAATATCGATTTATAGCATGTTTTAAGCCTGTATTTTAAAAACATTCTATCACTGAGTAGGCATGTGCAGATTGCTTAAGGGACCCAAAAATATCGAATTTTCGGAGTTTTGAGACTGAATTTGAGATATAAACGGATACAGAAGATGCATGCACATATCGACTTTTTGCACTTAAAATATCGATTTTTAACATGTTTTGGGTCTGTATCTTGAAAACATTCTAGCAAGGAGTAGGCATGTACAGATCGCTTCTTGGACCCAAAAAAATCGAATTTTCTGGTGTTTTGAACCTGAATTAGGGATATGCACGTGTACAGAAGATGCATACACATTTTGACTTTGGGCACATAAAATATCGATTTTTTAGCATGTTTTGGGTCTGTATTTTAAAAACACTCTATCACGGAGTGTGCACGTACAGATCGCTTCTGGGACCTAAAAATATTGAATTTTCGGATGTTTTGAGCCTGAATTTGAGATATAAACGGGTACAGATGATGCATTCACATATCGACTTTGGGCACCTAAAATATCGATTTTTAGCATGTTATGGGCCTGTATTTTAAAAATACTCTAACACGGAGTAGACATGTACAGATCGCTTTTGGGACCCAAAAATATCGAATTTTCGGGTGTTTTGAGCCTGAATTTGAGATATAAACGGGTACAGAAGATGCATGCACATATCGACTTTGGACACTTAAAATATCGATTTTTAGCATGATTTGGGTCTGTATCTTGAAAAAATTCTAGCAAGGAGTAGGCATGTACAGATCGCTTCTGGGACCAAAAAATATCGAATTTTCGGGTGTTTTGAACCTGAATTTGGGATATAGACGGATACAGAAGATGCATGCACAAATCGACTTTGGGCACCTAAAATATCGATTTTGAGCATGTTTTGGGCCTGTATTTTGAAAATACTCTAACACGGAGTAGGCAGGTACAGATCGCTTCGGGGACCTAAAAATATCGAATTTTCGGGTGTTTTGAGCCTGAATTTGACATATAAACGGATTCAGAAGATGCATGCACATTTCGACTTTTTGCACCTAAAATATCGATTTTGAGCATGTTTTTGGTCTGTATCTTGAAAACATTCTTGCAAGAAGTAGGCATGTACAGATTGCTTCTGGGACCCAAAAATATCGAATTTTCGAGTGTTTTGAACCTGAATTTGGGATATACACGTGTACAGAAGATGCATACACATATTGACTTTGGGCACATAAAATATCGATTTTCAGCATGTTTTGGGCCTATATTTTGAAAACTCTCTAACACGGAGTATGCACGTACAGATCGCTTCTGGGACCCAAAAATATTGAATTTTCGGGTGTTTTGAACCTGAATTTGAGATATAAACGGGTACAGAAGATGAATGCACATATCGACTTTGGGCAACTAAAATATCGATTTTTAGCATGTTATGGACCTGTATTTTAAAAATACTCTAACACGGAGTAGACATGTACAGATCGCTTTTGGGACCCAAAAATATCGATTTTTTGGGTGTTTTGAGCCTGAATTTGAGATATAAACGGGTACAGAAGATGCATGCACATATCGACTTTGGACACCTAAAATATCGATTTTTAGCATGTTTTGAGCCTATATTTTGAAAACATTCTAGCACTGAGTATGCATGTACAGATCGCTTAAGGGACCCAAAAATATGGAATTTTCGGGTGTTTTGAGCCTGAATTTGAGATATAAACGGGTACAGAAGATGCATGCACATATCGACTTTTTGCACCTAAAATATCGATTTTGAGCATGTTTTGGGTCTGTATATTGAAAAAATTCTAGCAAGGAGTAGGCATGTACAAATCGCTTCTGGGACCCAAAAATATCGAATTTTCGGGTGTTTTGAATCTGAATTTGGGATATAGACGGATACAGAAGATGCATGCACATATCGACTTTGGGCACCTAACATATCGATTTTGAGAATGTTTTGGGCCTGTATTTTAAAAATACTCTAACACGGATTAGGCATGTACAGATCGCTTCGGGGACCCACAAATATCGAATTTTCGGGTGTTTTGAGCCTGAATTTGAGATATAAACGGGTACAGAAGATGCATGCACTTATCGACTTTGGGCACCTAACATATCGATTTTTAGCATGTTTTGTGCCTGTATTATAAAAATACTCTAACACGGAGTAAACATGTACATATCGCTTTTGCGACCCAAAAATATCGAATTTTCGGGTGTTTTGAGCCTGAATTTGAGATATAAACGGGTACAGAAGATGAATGCACATATCGACTTTGGACACCTAAAATATCGATTTATAGCATGTTTTAGGCCTGTATTATAAAAACATTCTAGCACTGAGTAGGCATGTACAGATTGCTTAAGGGACCCAAAAATATCGAATTTTTCGAAGTTTTGAGCCTGAATTTGAGATATAAACGGGTACAGAAGATGCATGCACATATCGACTTTTTGCACTAAAAATATCGATTTTTAACATGTTTTGGGTCTGTATCTTGAAAACATTCTAGCAAGGAGTAGGCATGTACAGATCGCTTCTTGGACCCAAAAAAATCGAATTTTCTGGTGTTTTTAAACTGAATTAGGGATATACACGTGTACAGAAGATGCATACACATATTGACTTTGGGCACATAAAATATCGATTTTCAGCATGTTTTGGGTCTGTATTTTAAAAACACTCTAACACGGAGTGTGCACGTACAGATCGCTTCTGGGACCCAAAAATATTGAATTTTCGGATGTTTTGAGCCTGAATTTGAGATATAAACGGGTACAGATGATGCATGCACATATCGAATTTGGGCACCTAAAATATAGATTTTTAGCATGTTTTGTGCCTGTATTATAAAAATACTCTAACACGGAGTAGACATGTACAGATCGCTTTTGTGACCCAAAAATATCGAATTTTCGTGTGTTTTGAGCCTGAATTTGAGATATAAACGGGTACAGAAGATGCATGCACATATCGACTTTGGACACCTAAAATAACGATTTATAGCATGTTTTAGGCCTGTATTTTAAAAACATTCTAGCACTGAGTAGGCATGTCAGATTGCTTCTGGGACCCAAAAATATCGAATTTTCGGAGTTTTGAGCCTGAATTTGAGATATAAACGGGTACAGAAGATGCATGCACATATCGACTTTTTGCACTAAAAATATCGATTTTGAGCATTTTTTTGGTCTGTATCTTGAAAATATTCTAGCAAGGGGTAGGCATGTACAGATTGCTTCTTGGACCCAAAAATATCGAATTTTCTGGTGTTTTGTACCTGAATTAGGGATATACACGTGTACAGAAGATGCATACACATATTGACTTTGGGCACATAAAATATCGATTTTCAGCATGTTTTAGGCCTGTATTTTTAAAACACTCTAACACAGAGTATGCACGTACAGATCGCTTCTGGGACCCAAAAATATTGAATTTTCGGGTGTTTTGAGCCTGAATTTGAGATATAAACGGGTACAGAAGATGTATGCACATATCGACTTTGGGCACCCAAAATATCGATTTTGAGCATGTTTTGGGCCTGTATTTTGAAAATACTCTAACACGGAGTAGGCATGTACAGATCGCTTCTGGGACACAAAAATATCGATTTTTTGGGTGTTTTGAGCCTGAATTTGAGATATAAACGGGTTCAGAAGATGCATGCACAAATCGACTTTGGACACCTAAAATATCGATTTATAGCATGTTTTAAGCCTGTATTTTAAAAACATTCTATCACTGAGTAGGCATGTGCAGATTGCTTAAGGGACCCAAAAATATCGAATTTTCGGAGTTTTGAGACTGAATTTGAGATATAAACGGATACAGAAGATGTATGCACATATCGACTTTTTGCACTTAAAATATCGATTTTTAACATGTTTTGGGTCTGTATCTTGAAAACATTCTAGCAAGGAGTAGGCATGTACAGATCGCTTCTTGGACCCAAAAAAATCGAATTTTCTGGTGTTTTGAACCTGAATTAGGGATATACACGTGTACAGAAGATGCATACACATTTTGACTTTGGGCACATAAAATATCGATTTTCAGCATGTTTTGGGTCTGTATTTTAAAAACACTCTAACACGGAGTGTGCACGTACAGATCGCTTCTGGGACCTAAAAATATTGAATTTTCGGATGTTTTGAGCCTGAATTTGAGATATAAACGGGTACAGATGATGCATTCACATATCGACTTTGGGCACCTAAAATATCGATTTTTAGCATGTTATGGGCCAGTATTTTAAAAATACTCTAACACGGAGTAGACATGTACAGATCGCTTTTGGGACCCAAAAATATCGAATTTTCGGGTGTTTTGAACCTCAATTTGGGATATAGACGGATACAGAAGATGCATGCACAAATCGACTTTGGGCACCTAAAATATCGATTTTGAGCATGTTTTGGGCCTGTATTTTGAAAATACTCTAACACGGAGTAGGCATGTACAGATCGCTTCGGGGACACAAAAATATCGAATTTTCGGGTGTTTTGAGCCTGAATTTGACATATAAACGGATACAGAAGATGCATGCACATTTCGACTTTTTGCACCTAAAATATCGATTTTGAGCATGTTTTGGGTCTGTATCTTGAAAACATTCTTGCAAGAAGTAGGCATGTACAGATCGCTTCTGGGACCCAAAAATATTGAATTTTCGGGTGTTTTGAACCTGAATTTGAGATATAAACGGGTACAGAAGATGAATGCACATATCGACTTTGGGCAACTAAAATATCGATTTTTAGCATGTTTTGGGCCTGTATTTTAAAAATACTCTAACACGGAGTAGACATGTACAGATCGCTTTTGGGACCCAAAAATATCGATTTTTCGGGTGTTTTTAGCCTGAATTTGAGATATAAACGTGTACAGAAGATGCATACACATATTGACTTTGGGCACATAAAATATCGATTTTGAGCATGTTTTGGGCCTGTATTTTGAAAACACTCTAACACGGAGTATGCACGTACAGATCGCTTCTGGGACCCAAAAATATTGAATTTTCGGGTGTTTTGAACCTGAATTTGAGATATAAACGGGTACAGAAGATGAATGCACATATCGACTTTGGGCAACTAAAATATCGATTTTTAGCATGTTTTGGGCCTGTATTTTAAAAATACTCTAACACGGAGTAGACATGTACAGATCGCTTTTGGGACCCAAAAATATCGATTTTTCGGGTGTTTTGAGCCTGAATTTGAGATATAAACGGGTACAGAAGATGCATGCACATATCGACTTTGGACACCTAAAATATCGATTTTTAGCATGTTTTGAGCCTATATTTTGAAAACATTCTAGCACTGAGTAGGCATGTACAGATTGCTTAAGGGACCCAAAAATATCGAATTTTCAGAGTTTTGAGCCTGAATTTGAGATATAAACGGGTACAGAAGATGCATGCACATATCGACTTTTTGCACTAAAAATATCGATTTTGAGCATTTTTTTGGTCTGTATCTTGAAAACATTCTAGCAAGGAGTAGGCATGTACAGATTGCTTCTGGGACCCAAAAATATCGAATTTTCTGGTGTTTTGAACCTGAATTAGGGATATACACGTGTACAGAAGATGCATACACATATTGACTTTGGGCACATAAAATATCGATTTTCAGCATGTTTTGGGCCTGTATTTTAAAAATACTCTAACACGGAGTGGACATGTACAGATCGCTTTTGGGACCCAAAAATATCGATTTTTCGGGTGTTTTGAGCCTGAATTTGAGATATAAACGTGTACAGAAGATGCATACAAATATTGACTTTGGGCACATAAAATATCGATTTTGAGCATTTTTTGGGCCTGTATTTTGAAAACACTCTAACACGGAGTATGCACGTACAGATCGCTTCTGGGACCCAAAAATATTGAATTTTCGGGTGTTTTAAACCTGAATTTGAGATATAAACGGGTACAGAAGATGAATGCACATATCGACTTTGGGCAACTAAAATATCGATTTTTAGCTTTTTTTGGGCCTGTATTTTAAAAATACTCTAACACGGAGTAGACATGTACAGATCGCTTTTGGGACCCAAAAATATCGATTTTTCGGGTGTTTTGAGCCTGAATTTGAGATATAAACGGGTACAGAAGATGCATGCACATATCGACTTTTTGCACCTAAAATATCGATTTTGAGCATGTTTTGGGTCTGTATCTTGAAAAAATTCTAGCAAGGAGTAGGCATGTACAAATCGCTTCTGGGACCCAAAAATATCGAATTTTAGGGTGTTTTGAATCTGAATTTGGGATATAGACGGGTACAGAAGATGCATGCACATTTCGACTTTTTGCACCTAAAATATCGATTTTGAGCATGTTTTGGGTCTGTATCTTGAAAACATGCAGTAGGCATGTACAGATTGCTTCTGGGACCCAAAAATATCGAATTGTCGAGTGTTTTGAACCTGAATTTGGGATATAGACGGGTACAGAAGATGCATACACATATTGACTTTAGGCAGCAAAAATATCGATTTTCTGCATGTTTTAGGCCTGTATTTTGAAACTACTCTAACACGGAGTATGCATGTACACATTGCTTTTGGGACCCAAAAATATCGAATATTCGGGTGTTTTGAGTTTGAATTTGAGATATTACCGGGTACAGAAGATGCATGCACATATCGACTTTGGGCACCTAACATATCGATTTTAAGAATGTTTTGGGCCTGTATTTTAAAAATACTCTAACACGGATTAGGCATGTACAGATCGCTTCGGGGACCCACAAAATATCGATTTTGAGGATGTTTTGGGCTTGTATCTTTAAAATACTCCAACACTGAGTAGACACGTACAGATCGCTTCTGGGACCCAAATAAATCGAATTTTCGGGTGTTCTGAACCTGAATTTGAGATATGAACGGGTACAGAAGATGCATGCAAATATCGACTTTGGGCACCTAAAATATCGATTTTGACCATGTTTTGGGCCTGTATTTTGAAGATACTCTAACACGGTGTAGACATGTACAGATCGCTTCTGGGACCCAAAAATATCGAATTTTCGGGGGTTTTAGCCAGAATTTGGGATATAACCGGGTACAGAGGATGCATGCACATATCGACTTTTTGCACCTAAAATATCGATTTTGAGCATGTTTTGGGTCTGTATATTGAAAACATTCTAGCAAGGAGTAGGCATGTACAGATCGCTTCTGGGACCCAAAAATACCGAATTTTCTGGTGTTTTGAACCTGAATTTGGGATATAGACGGGTACAGAAGATGCATACACATATTGACTTTGGGCACCTAAAATATAGATTTTCAGCATGTTTGGGGCCTGTATTTTGAAAATACTTTAACACGGAGTAGGCATGTACAGATCGTTTCTGGGACCCAAAAATATCGAATTTTCGGGTGTTTTGAGCCTGAATTTGAGATATAAACGGATACAGAAGATGCATGCACATATCGACTTTGGGCACCTAAAATATCGATTTTTAGCATGTTTTGGGCCTGAATTTTAAAAACATTCTAGCAATGAGTAGGCACGTGCAAATTGCTTAAGGGACCCAAAAATATCGAATTTTCGGAGTTTTGAGCCTGAATTTGAGATATAAACGGGTACAGAAGATGCATGCACATATCGACTTTTGCACTTAAAATATCGATTTTGAGCATGTTTTGGGTCTGTATCTTGAAAACATTCTAGCAAGGAGTAGGCATGTACAGATCGCTTTTGGGACCCAAAAATATCGATTTTTCGGGTGTTTTTAGCCTGAATTTGAGATATAAACGTGTACAGAAGATGCATACACATATTGACTTTGGGCACATAAAATATCGATTTTGAGCATGTTTTGGGCCTGTATTTTGAAAACACTCTAACACGGAGTATGCACGTACAGATCGCTTCTGGGACCCAAAAATATTGAATTTTCGGGTGTTTTGAACCTGAATTTGAGATATAAACGGGTACAGAAGATGAATGCACATATCGACTTTGGGCAACTAAAATATCGATTTTTAGCATGTTTTGGGCCTGTATTTTAAAAATACTCTAACACGGAGTAGACATGTACAGATCGCTTTTGGGACCCAAAAATATCGATTTTTCGGGTGTTTTGAGCCTGAATTTGAGATATAAACGGGTACAGAAGATGCATGCACATATCGACTTTGGACACCTAAAATATCGATTTTTAGCATGTTTTGAGCCTATATTTTGAAAACATTCTAGCACTGAGTAGGCATGTACAGATTGCTTAAGGGACCCAAAAATATCGAATTTTCAGAGTTTTGAGCCTGAATTTGAGATATAAACGGGTACAGAAGATGCATGCACATATCGACTTTTTGCACTAAAAATATCGATTTTGAGCATTTTTTTGGTCTGTATCTTGAAAACATTCTAGCAAGGAGTAGGCATGTACAGATTGCTTCTGGGACCCAAAAATATCGAATTTTCTGGTGTTTTGAACCTGAATTAGGGATATACACGTGTACAGAAGATGCATACACATATTGACTTTGGGCACATAAAATATCGATTTTCAGCATGTTTTGGGCCTGTATTTTAAAAATACTCTAACACGGAGTGGACATGTACAGATCGCTTTTGGGACCCAAAAATATCGATTTTTCGGGTGTTTTGAGCCTGAATTTGAGATATAAACGTGTACAGAAGATGCATACAAATATTGACTTTGGGCACATAAAATATCGATTTTGAGCATTTTTTGGGCCTGTATTTTGAAAACACTCTAACACGGAGTATGCACGTACAGATCGCTTCTGGGACCCAAAAATATTGAATTTTCGGGTGTTTTAAACCTGAATTTGAGATATAAACGGGTACAGAAGATGAATGCACATATCGACTTTGGGCAACTAAAATATCGATTTTTAGCTTTTTTTGGGCCTGTATTTTAAAAATACTCTAACACGGAGTAGACATGTACAGATCGCTTTTGGGACCCAAAAATATCGATTTTTCGGGTGTTTTGAGCCTGAATTTGAGATATAAACGGGTACAGAAGATGCATGCACATATCGACTTTTTGCACCTAAAATATCGATTTTGAGCATGTTTTGGGTCTGTATCTTGAAAAAATTCTAGCAAGGAGTAGGCATGTACAAATCGCTTCTGGGACCCAAAAATATCGAATTTTAGGGTGTTTTGAATCTGAATTTGGGATATAGACGGGTACAGAAGATGCATGCACATTTCGACTTTTTGCACCTAAAATATCGATTTTGAGCATGTTTTGGGTCTGTATCTTGAAAACATGCAGTAGGCATGTGCAGATTGCTTCTGGGACCCAAAAATATCGAATTGTCGAGTGTTTTGAACCTGAATTTGGGATATAGACGGGTACAGAAGATGCATACACATATTGACTTTAGGCAGCAAAAATATCGATTTTCTGCATGTTTTAGGCCTGTATTTTGAAACTACTCTAACACGGAGTATGCATGTACACATTGCTTTTGGGACCCAAAAATATCGAATATTCGGGTGTTTTGAGTTTGAATTTGAGATATTACCGGGTACAGAAGATGCATGCACATATCGACTTTGGGCACCTAACATATCGATTTTAAGAATGTTTTGGGCCTGTATTTTAAAAATACTCTAACAAGGATTAGGCATGTACAGATCGCTTCGGGGACCCACAAAATATCGATTTTGAGGATGTTTTGGGCTTGTATCTTTAAAATACTCCAACACTGAGTAGACACGTACAGATCGCTTCTGGGACCCAAATAAATCGAATTTTCGGGTGTTCTGAACCTGAATTTGAGATATGAACGGGTACAGAAGATGCATGCAAATATCGACTTTGGGCACCTAAAATATCGATTTTGACCATGTTTTGGGCCTGTATTTTGAAGATACTCTAACACGGTGTAGACATGTACAGATCGCTTCTGGGACCCAAAAATATCGAATTTTCGGGGGTTTTAGCCAGAATTTGGGATATAACCGGGTACAGAGGATGCATGCACATATCGACTTTTTGCACCTAAAATATCGATTTTGAGCATGTTTTGGGTCTGTATATTGAAAACATTCTAGCAAGGAGTAGGCATGTACAGATCGCTTCTGGGACCCAAAAATACCGAATTTTCTGGTGTTTTGAACCTGAATTTGGGATATAGACGGGTACAGAAGATGCATACACATATTGACTTTAAGCACCTAAAATATAGATTTTCAGCATGTTTGGGGCCTGTATTTTGAAAATACTTTAACACGGAGTAGGCATGTACAGATCGCTTCTGGGACACAAAAATATTCAATTTTCGGGTGTTTTGAGCATGAATTTGAGATATAAACGGGTACAGAAGATTCATGAACATATCGACTTTGGGCACCTCAAATATCGATTTTTAGCTTGTTTTGGGCCTATATATTAAAAATATTCTATTACTGAGTAGGCATGTACAGATCGCTTGTCTGATCCAAAAATATCGAATTTTCTGGTGTTTTGAGCCTGAATTAGAGATATAAACGGGTACAGAAGATGCATGCACATATCGACTTTGGGCACCTAAATTATCGATTTTTAGCATGTTTTAAGGCTATATTTTGAAAACATTCTAGCACTGAGTAGGCATGTACAGATCGCTTCTGAGACCCAAAAATATTGAATTTTCCGTCGTTTTGAGCCAGAATTTGAGATATAAACGGGTACTGAAGATGCATGCAGATATCAACTTTTGGCACCCAAGATATCGATATTTAGCATGTTTTGGGCCTATATTTTGAAAATACTCTAACACAGAGTAGGCATGTACAGATCGCTTCTGGGACCCAAAAATATCGAATTTTCGGGTGTTTTGAGCCTGAATTTGAGATATAAACGGGTACAGAAGATTCATGAACATATCGACTTTGGGCACCTCAAATATCGATTTTTAGCTTGTTTTGGGCCTATATTTTAAAAATATTCTATTACTGAGTAGGCATGTACAGATCGCTTGTCTGATCCAAAAATATCGAATTTTCTGGTGTTTTGAGCCTGAATTTGAGATATAAACGGGTACAGAAGATGCACGCACATATCGACTATGTGGAGCTAAAATATCGATTTTCAGCATGTTTTGGGCCTGAATTTTGAAAATACTCTAATACGGAGTAGGCATGTACAGATCGCTTCTGGGACCCAAAAATCTCGAATTTTCGGGTGTTTTGCGTCTGAATTTGAGATATAAACGGGTTCAGAAGATGCATGCACATATCGACTTTGGGCACCTAAATTATCGATTTTTAGCATGTTTTGAGCCTATATTTTGAAAATATTCTAGCACTGAGTAGGCATGTACAGATCGCTTCTGGGACATCAAAAAATTGAATTTTCCGTCAATTTGAGCCTGAATTTGAGATATAAACGGGTACTGAAGATGCATGCAGATATCAACTTTCGGCACCCAAGATATCGATATTTAACATGTTTTGGACCTATATTTTGAAAATACTCTAACACAGAGTAGGCATGTACAGATCGCTTCTGGGACCCAAAAATATCGAATTTTCGGGTGTTTTGAGCCTGAATTTGGGATATAAACGGGTACAGAAGATGCATACACATATTGACTTTGGGCACCTCAAATATTGATTTTCAGCATGTTTTGGGCCTGTATTTTGAAAATACTCTAACACGGAATAGGCATGTACAGATTGCTTTTGGGGCCCAAAAACATCGAATTTTCGGGAATTTTGAGCCTGAATTTGAGATATAATCGGGTACAGAAGATGCATGCACATATCGACTATGTGGAGGTAAAATATCAATTTTCAGCATGTTTTGGGCATGTATTTTGAAAATACACTAACAAGGAGTAGGCATGTACAGATCGCTTCTGGCACCCAAAAATCTCGAATTTTCGGGTGTTTTGAGCCTGAATTTGAGATATAAACGGGTACAGAAGATGCATGCACATATCGACTTTGGGCACCTAAAATATCGATTTTTAGCATGTTTTGGGTCTGTATCTTGAAAACATTCTAAGAAGGAGTAGACATAGACATATCGCTTCTGGGACACAAAAATATCTAATTTTCGGGTGTTTTGTGCCTGAATTTGAGATATAAACGGATACAGAAGATGCATGCACATATCGACTTTGGGCACCCAAAATATCGATTTTTAGTATGTTTTGGGCCAATATTTTGAAAATATTCTATCACTAAGTAAGCATGTACAGATAGCTTCTGGGACACAAAAAAAAAAAAATTTCGGGTGTTTTGAGCCTGAATTTGGGATATAAACGGGTACAAAAGATGTATGCACATATCGACTTTGGACACCTAAAATATCGAATTTTAGCATGTTTTAAGCCTATATTTTGAAAACATTCTAGCACTGAGTAGATATGTACAGATCGCTTCTGGGATCCAAAAATATCGAATTTTCGGATGTTTTAAGCCTGAATTTGGGATTTAAAAGGGTACAGAACATGCATGCACATATCGACTTGGGACACATAAAATATCGATTTTTAGCATGTTTTGACTCTATATTTTGAAAACATTCTAGCACTGAGTAGGCATGTATAGATCACTTCTTGGACCCAAAAATATCGAATTTTCGGGTGTTTTGAGCCTGAATTTGATATGTAAACAGGTAATGAAGATGAATGCACATATCGACTCTTTGCACCTAAAATATCGATTTTGAGCATGTTTTGGGTCTGTATTGTGTAAATACTCTGACACGGAGTAGGCATGTACAGATCGCTTGAGGCACACAAAAATATCGGATTTTTGGGTGTTTTGAGCCTGAATTTGAGATATAAACGGGTACCGAAGATGAATGCACATATCGACTATGGGCACCCAAAATGTCGATTTTTAGCATGTTTTGGGCCTGTATTTTGAAAATACTCTAAGACTGAGTAGGCATGTACAGATCGCTTAAGGGACCCAAAAATATCGAATTTTCGGGTGTTTTGAGCCTGAATTTGAGATATAAACCTGTACAGAATACGCATGCACATATCGAAAATGGGCACCTAAAATATCGATTTTTAGCATGTTTTGGGCTTGAATTTTAAAAGTACTCTAACACGGAGTAGGCATGCACAGATCGCTTCTGGGACCCAAAAATATCGAATTTTCGGGTGTTTTGAGCCTGAATTTGAGATATAAACGGGTACAGAAGATGCATGCACATATCGACTATATGCAGCTAAAATATCGATTTTCAGCATGTTTTGGGCATGTATTTTGAAAATACTCAAACACGGAGTAGGCATATACAGATCGCTTCTGGGACAAAAAAATATCGAATTTTCGGGTGTTTTGAGTCTAAATTTGAGATATAACCGGGTACAGAGAATGCATACACATATTGACTTTGTGCACCTAAAATATCAATTTTTAGCATGTTTTGGGCCTGTATTTTAAAAACACTCTAACACAGAGTATGCATGTACAGATCGCTTCTGGGACACAAAAATATCGAATTTTCAGAGTTTTGAGCCTAAATTTGAGATATAAATGGGTACAGATGATGCATGTACTTATCGAATTTTTGAACCTAAAATATCGATTTTATAGCATGTTTTGGGTCTGTATCTTAAAACTTTCTAGCAAGAAGTAGGCATGTACAGATTGCTTCTGGGACCAAAAAATATCGAATTTTCGAGTGTTTTGAACCTGAATTTGGGATATAGACGGTACAGAAGATGCATACACATATTGACTTTGGGCAGCTAAAATATCGATTTACAGCATGTTTTAGGCCTGTATTTTGAAAATACTCTAACACGGAGTAGGCATGTACAGATCGCTTTTGGGACCCAAAAATATCGAATATTCGGGTGTTTTGAGTCTGAATTTGAGATATAAACGGGTACAGAAGATGCATGCACATATCGACTTAAAACACCCAAAATATCGATTTTGAGCATGTTTTGGGCCTGTATCTTTAAAATACTCTAACACGGAGTAGACACGTACAGGTCGCTTTTGGTACACAAAAATATCGAATTTTTGGATGTTTTGAGCCTGAATTTGAGATATAAACGGGTACAGAAGATTCATGAACATATCGACACCGGGCACCTAAAATATCGATTTTTAGCATGTTCTGAGCCTCTATTTTGAAAACATTCTAGCACTAAGTAGGCATGTACTGATCGCTTCTGGGACCCAAAAATATTGAATTTTCGGGTGTTTTGAGCCTGAATTTGAGATATAACCGGGTACAGAGAATGCATACACATATTGACTTTGTGCACCTAAAATATCAATTTTCAGCATGTTTTGGGCCTGTATTTTAAAAACACTCTAACACGGAGTATGCAGGTACAGATCGCTTCTGGGACACAAAAATATCGAATTTTCAGAGTTTTGAGCCTGAATTTGGGATATAGACGGGTACAGAAGATGCGTACACATATTGACTTTGGGCAGCTAAAATATCGATTTACAGCATGTTTTAGGCCTGTATTTTGAAAATACTCTAACACGGAGTAGGCATGTACAGATCGCTTTTGGGACCCAAAAATATCAAATAATCGGGTGTTTTGAGTCTGAATTTGAGATATAAACGGGTACAGAAGATGCATGCACATATCGACTTTGGTCACCTAAAATATCGATTTTGAGCATGTTATGGGCCTGTTTTTTGAAAATACTCTATCACTAAGTAAGCATGTACAGATAGCTTCTGGGACACAAAAAAATTAAATTTTCGGGTGTTTTGAGCCTGAATTTGGGATATAAATGGGTACAAAAGATGTATGCACATATCGACTTTGGACACCTAAAATATCGAATTTTAGCATGTTTTAAGCCTATATTTTGAAAACATTCTAGCACTGAGTAGATATGTACAGATCGCTTCTGGGATCCTAAAATATCGAATTTTCTGATGTTTTAAGCCTGAATTTGGGATTTAAAAGGGTACAGAACATGCATGCACATATCGACTTGGGACACATAAAATATCGAGTTTTAGCATGTTTTGACTCTATATTTTGAAAACATTCTAGCACTGAGTAGGCATGTACAGATCACTTCTTGGACCCAAAAATATCGAATTTTCGGGTGTTTTGAGCCTGAATTTGATATGTAAACAGGTAATGAAGATGAATGCACATATCGACTCTTTGCACCTAAAATATCGCTTTTGAGCATGTTTTGGGTCTGTATTGTGTAAATACTCTAACACGGAGTAGGCATGTACAGATCGCTTAAGGGACCCAAAAATATCGAATTTTCGGGTGTTTTGAGCTTGAATTTGAGATATAAACCTGTACAGAATACGCATGCACATATCGAAAATGGGCACCTAAAATATCGATTTTTAGCATGTTTTGGGCTTGAATTTTAAAAGTACTCTAACACGGAGTAGGCATGCACAGATCGCTTTTGGGACCCAAAAATATCGAACTTTCGGGTGTTTTGAGCCTGAATTTGAGATATAACCGGGTACAGAGAATGCATACACATATTGACTTTGTGCACCTAAAATATCAATTTTTAGCATGTTTTTGGCCTGTATTTTAAAAACACTTTAACACAGAGTATGCATGTACAGATCGCTTCTGGGACACAAAAATATCGAATTTTCAGAGTTTTGAGCCTGAATTTGGGATATAGACGGGTACAGAAGATGCGTACACATATTGACTTTGGGCAGCTAAAATATCGATTTACAGCATGTTTTAGGCCTTTATTTTGAAAATACTCTAACACGGAGTAGGCATGTACAGATCGCTTTTGGGACCCAAAAATATCGAATAATCGGGTGTTTTGAGTCTGAATTTGAGATATAAACGGGTACAGAAGATGCATGCACATATCGACTTTGGTCACCTAAAATATCGATTTTGAGCATGTTATGGGCCTGTTTTTTGAAAATACTCTATCATTAAGTAAGCATGTACAGATAGCTTCTGGGACACAAAAAAATTAAATTTTCGGGTGTTTTGAGCCTGAATTTGGGATATAAATGGGTACAAAAGATGTATGCACATATCGACTTTGGACACCTAAAATATCGAATTTTAGCTTGTTTTAAGCCTATATTTTGAAAACATTCTAGCACTGAGTAGATATGTACAGATCGCTTCTGGGATCCTAAAATATCGAATTTTCGGATGTTTTAAGCCTGAATTTGGGATTTAAAAGGGTACAGAACATGCATGCACATATCGACTTGGGACACATAAAATATCGAGTTTTAGCATGTTTTGACTCTATATTTTGAAAACATTCTAGCACTGAGTAGGCATGTACAGATCACTTCTTGGACCCAAAAATATCGAATTTTCGGGTGTTTTGAGCCTGAATTTGATATGTAAACAGGTAATGAAGATGAATGCACATATCGACTCTTTGCACCTAAAATATCGATTTTGAGCATGTTTTGGGTCTGTATTGTGTAAATACTCTAACACGGAGTAGGCATGTACAGATTGCTTAAGGGACCCAAAAATATCGAATTTTCGGGTGTTTTGAGCCTGAATTTGAGATATAAACCTGTACAGAATACGCATGCACATATCGAAAATGGGCACCTAAAATATCGATTTTTAGCATGTTTTGGGCTTGAATTTTAAAAGTACTCTAACACGGAGTAGGCATGCACAGATCGCTTTTGGGACCCAAAAATATCGAACTTTCGGGTGTTTTGAGCCTGAATTTGAGATATAAACGGGTACAGAAGATGCATGCACATATCGACTATGGGCAGCTAAAATATCGATTTTGAGCATGTTTTGGGCATGTATTTTGAAAATACTCAAACACGGAGTAGGCATATACAGATCGCTTCTGGGACCCAAAAATATCGAATTTTCTGGTGTTTTGAGCCTAAATTTGAGATATAAACGGGTACAGAACATGCATGCACATATTGACTTTGGGCACCCAAAATATCGATTTTTAACATGTTCTGTGCCTCTATTTTAAAAACATTCTAGCACTGAGTAGGCATGTACAGATCGCTTCTGGGACCCAAAAATATTGAATTTTCGGGTGTTTTGAGCCTGAATTTGAGATATAACCGGGTACAGAGAATGCATACACATATTGACTTTGTGCACCTAAAATATCAATTTTTAGCATGTTTTTGGCCTGTATTTTAAAAACACTTTAACACAGAGTATGCATGTACAGATCGCTTCTGGGACACAAAAATATCGAATTTTCAGAGTTTTGAGCCTGAATTTGGGATATAGACGGGTACAGAAGATGCGTACACATATTGACTTTGGGCAGCTAAAATATCGATTTACAGCATGTTTTAGGCCTTTATTTTGAAAATACTCTAAAACGGAGTAGGCATGTACAGATCGCTTTTGGGACCCAAAAATATCGAATAATCGGGTGTTTTGAGTCTGAATTTGAGATATAAACGGGTACAGAAGATGCATGCACATATCGACTTTGGTCACCTAAAATATCGATTTTGAGCATGTTATGGGCCTGTTTTTTGAAAATACTCTATCATTAAGTAAGCATGTACAGATAGCTTCTGGGACACAAAAAAATTAAATTTTCGGGTGTTTTGAGCCTGAATTTGGGATATAAATGGGTACAAAAGATGTATGCACATATCGACTTTGGACACCTAAAATATCGAATTTTAGCTTGTTTTAAGCCTATATTTTGAAAACATTCTAGCACTGAGTAGATATGTACAGATCGCTTCTGGGATCCTAAAATATCGAATTTTCGGATGTTTTAAGCCTGAATTTGGGATTTAAAAGGGTACAGAACATGCATGCACATATCGACTTGGGACACATAAAATATCGAGTTTTAGCATGTTTTGACTCTATATTTTGAAAACATTCTAGCACTGAGTAGGCATGTACAGATCACTTCTTGGACCCAAAAATATCGAATTTTCGGGTGTTTTGAGCCTGAATTTGATATGTAAACAGGTAATGAAGATGAATGCACATATCGACTCTTTGCACCTAAAATATCGATTTTGAGCATGTTTTGGGTCTGTATTGTGTAAATACTCTAACACGGAGTAGGCATGTACAGATTGCTTAAGGGACCCAAAAATATCGAATTTTCGGGTGTTTTGAGCCTGAATTTGAGATATAAACCTGTACAGAATACGCATGCACATATCGAAAATGGGCACCTAAAATATCGATTTTTAGCATGTTTTGGGCTTGAATTTTAAAAGTACTCTAACACGGAGTAGGCATGCACAGATCGCTTTTGGGACCCAAAAATATCGAACTTTCGGGTGTTTTGAGCCTGAATTTGAGATATAAACGGGTACAGAAGATGCATGCACATATCGACTATGGGCAGCTAAAATATCGATTTTCAGCATGTTTTGGGCATGTATTTTGAAAATACTCAAACACGGAGTAGGCATATACAGATCGCTACTGGGACCCAAAAATATCGAATTTTCGTGTGTTTTGAGCCTAAATTTGAGATATAAACGGGTACAGAACATGCATGCACATATTGACTTTGTGCACCCAAAATATCGATTTTTAACATGTTCTGAGCCTCTATTTTAAAAACATTCTAGCACTGAGTAGGCATGTACAGATCGCTTCTGGGACCCAAAAATATTGAATTTTCGGGTGTTTTGAGCCTGAATTTGAGATATAACCGGGTACAGAGAATGCATACACATATTGACTTTGTGCACCTAAAATATCAATTTTTAGCATGTTTTTGGCCTGTATTTTAAAAACACTCTAACACAGAGTATGCATGTACAGATCGCTTCTGGGACACAAAAATATCGAATTTTCAGAGTTTTGAGCCTGAATTTGGGATATAGACGGGTACAGAAGATGCGTACACATATTGACTATGGGCAGCTAAAATATCGATTTACAGCATGTTTTAGGCCTGTATTTTGAAAATACTCTAACACGGAGTAGGCATGTACAGATCGCTTTTGGGACCCAAAAATATCGAATAATCGGGTGTTTTGAGTCTGAATTTGAGATATAAACGGGTACAGAAGATGCATGCACATATCGACTTTGGTCACCTAAAATATCGATTTTGAGCATGTTATGGGCCTGTTTTTTGAAAATACTCTATCACTAAGTAAGCATGTACAGATAGCTTCAGGGACACAAAAAAATTAAATTTTCGGGTGTTTTGAGCCTGAATTTGGGATATAAATGGGTACAAAAGATGTATGCACATATCGACTTTGGACACCTAAAATATCGAATTTTAGCATGTTTTAAGCCTATATTTTGAAAACATTCTAGCACTGAGTAGATATGTACAGATCGCTTCTGGGATCCAAAAATATCGAATTTTCGGATGTTTTAAGCCTGAATTTGGGATTTAAAAGGGTACAGAACATGCATGCACATATCGACTTGGGACACATAAAATATCGAGTTTTAGCATGTTTTGACTCTATATTTTGAAAAAATTCTAGCACTGAGTAGGCATGTACAGATCACTTCTTGGACCCAAAAATATAGAATTTTCGGGTGTTTTGAGCCTGAATTTGATATGTAAACAGGTAATGAAGATGAATGCACATATCGACTCTTTGCACCTAAAATATCGCTTTTGAGCATGTTTTGGGTCTGTATTGTGTAAATACTCTAACACGGAGTAGGCATGTACAGATTGCTTAAGGGACCCAAAAATATCGAATTTTCGTTTTTTTTTGAGCCTGAATTTGAGATATAAACCTGTACAGAATACGCATGCACATATCGAAAATGGGCACCTAAAATATCGATTTTTAGCATGTTTTAGGCTTGAATTTTAAAAGTACTCTAACACGGAGTAGGCATGCACAGATCGCTTTTGGGACCCAAAAATATCGAATTTTCGGAGTTTTGAGCCTAAATTTGAGATATAAATGGGTACAGATGATGCATGCACATATCGAATTTTTGAACCTAAAATATCGATTTTAAAGCATGTTTTGGGTCTGTATCTTAAAACTTTCTAGCAAGAAGTAGGCATGTACAGATTGCTTCTGGGACCAAAAAATATCGAATTTTCGAGTGTTTTGAACCTGAATTTGGGATATAGACGGTACAGAAGATGCATACACATATTGACTTTGGGCAGCTAACATAACGATTTACAGCATGTTTTGGGCCTGTATTTTGAAAATACTCTAACACGGAGTAGGCATGTACAGATCGCTTTTGGGACCCAAAAATATCGAATATTCGGGTGTTTTGAGTCTGAATTTGAGATATAAACGGGTACAGAAGATGCATGCACATATCGACTTAAAACACCCAAAATATCGATTTTGAGCATGTTTTGGGCCTGTATTTTTAAAATACTCTAACACGGAGTAGACACGTACAGATCGCTTTTGGGACACAAAAATATCGAATTTTTGGATGTTTTGAGCCTGAATTTGAGATATAAACGGATACAGAAGATTCATGCACATATCGACACCGGGCACCTAAAATATCGATTTTTAGCATGTTCTGAGCCTCTATTTTGAAAACATTCTAGCACTGAGTAGGCATGTACAGATCGCTTCTGGGACCCAAAAATATTGAATTTTCGGGTGTTTTGAGCCTGAATTTGAGATATAACCGGGTACAGAGAATGCTTACACATATTGACTTTGTGCACCTAAAATATCAATTTTCAGCATGTTCTGAGCCTCTATTTTAAAAACATTCTAGCACTGAGTAGGCATGTACAGATCGCTTCTGGGACCCAAAAATATTGAATTTTCGGGTGTTTTGAGCCTGAATTTGAGATATAAACGGGTACAGAAGATGAATGCACATATCGAATTTGGGCACCCAAAATGTCGATTTTTAGCATGTTTTGGGCCTGTATTTTGAAAATACTCTAAGACTGAGTAGGCATGTACAGATCGCTTCTGGGACCCAAAAAATCGAATTTTCGGGTGTTTTGAGCCTAAATTTAAGATATAAACGGGTACAGATGATGCATGCACATATCGACTTTTTGCACCTAAAATATCGATTTTGAGCATGTTTTTGGTCTGTATCTTGAAAACATTCTAGCAAGAAGTAGGCATGTACAGATTGCTTCTGGGACCAAAAAATATCTATTTTTCGAGTGTTTTGAACCTGAATTAGGGATATACACGGGTACAGAAGATGCATAAACATATTGACTTTAGGCACCTAAAATATCGATTTTCAACATGTTTTTGGCCTATATTTTAAAAACATTCTAACACGGAGTATGCACGTACAGATCGCTTCTGGGACCCAAATAAATCGAATTTTCGGGGGTTTTGAGCTTGAATTTGGAATATAACCGGGTACAGAGGATGCTTGCACATATCGACTTTGGGCACCTAAAATATAGATTTTTAGCATGTTTTGGGCCTGTATTTTGAAAATACTTTAACACGGAGTACGCATGTACAGATCGTTTCTGGGACCCAAAAATATCGAATTTTCGGGTGTTTTGAGCCTGAATTTGAGATATAAACGGGTACAGAAGATGCATGCACATATCGACTTTGGGCACCCAAAATATCGATTTTTAACATGTTCTGAGCCTCTATTTTAAAAACATTCTAGCACTGAGTAGGCATGTACAGATCGCTTCTGGGACCCAAAAATATTGAATTTTCGGGTGTTTTGAGCCTGAATTTGAGATATAAACGGGTACAGAATACGCATGCACATATCGAAAATGGGCACCTAAAATATCGATTTTTAGCATGTTTTGGGCTTGAATTTTAAAAGTACTCTAACACGGAGTAGGCATGCACAGATCGCTTCTGGGACCCAAAAAATCGAATTTTCGGGTGTTTTGAGCCTAAATTTAAGATATAAACGGGTACAGAAGATGCATGCACATATCGACTTTTTGCACCTAAAATATCGATTTTGAGCATGTTTTTGGTCTGTATCTTGAAAACATTCTAGCAAGAAGTAGGCATGTACAGATTGCTTCTGGGACCAAAAAATATCTATTTTTCGAGTGTTTTGAACCTGAATTAGGGATATACACGGGTACAGAAGATGCATAAACATATTGACTTTAGGCACCTAAAATATCGATTTTCAACATGTTTTTGGCCTATATTTTAAAAACATTCTAACACGGAGTATGCACGTACAGATCGCTTCTGGGACCCAAATAAATCGAATTTTCGGGGGTTTTGAGCTTGAATTTGGAATATAACCGGGTACAGAGGATGCTTGCACATATCGACTTTGGGCACCTAAAATATAGATTTTTAGCATGTTTTGGGCCTGTATTTTGAAAATACTTTAACACGGAGTACGCATGTACAGATCGTTTCTGGGACCCAAAAATATCGAATTTTCGGGTGTTTTGAGCCTGAATTTGAGATATAAACGGGTACAGAAGATGCATGCACATATCTACTTTGGGCACTTAAAATATCGATTTTGAGCATGTTTTGGGTCTGTTTTGTGTAAATACTCTAACACGTAGTAGGCATGTACAGATCGCTTCAGGCACACAAAAATATCGGATTTTTGGGTGTTTTGAGCCTGAATTTGAGATATAAACGGGTACAGAAGATGAATGCACATATCGACTTTGGGCACCCAAAATGTCGATTTTTAGCATGTTTTTGGCCTGTATTTTGAAAATACTCTAAGACTGAGTAGGCATGTACAGATCGCTTAAGGGACCCAAAAATATCGAATTTTCGGGTGTTTTGAGCCTGAATTTGAGATATAAACCTGTACAGAATACGCATGCACATATCGAAAATGGGCACCTAAAATATCGATTTTTAGCATGTTTTGGGCTTGAATTTTAAAAGTACTCTAACACGGAGTAGGAATGCACAGATCGCTTCTGGGACCCAAAAATATCGAATTTTCGGGTGTTTTGAGCCTGAATTTGAGATATAAACGGGTACAGAAGATGCATGCACATATCGACTATGGGCAGCTAAAATATCGATTTTCAGCATGTTTTTGGCATGTATTTTGAAAATACTCAAACACAGAGTAGGCATATACAGATCGCTTATGGGACCCAAAAATATCGAATTTTCGGGTGCTTTGTGCCTAAATTTGAGATATAAACGGGTACAGAACATGAATGCACATATTGACTTTGGGCACCCAAAATATCGATTTTTAACATATTCTGAGCCTCTATTTTAAAAACATTCTAGCACTGAGTAGGCATGTACAGATCGCTTCTGTGACCCAAAAATATTGAATTTTCGGGTGTTCTGAGCCTGAATTTGAGATATAACCGGGTACAGAGAATGCATACACATATTGACTTTGTGCACCTAAAATATCAATTTTTAGCATGTTTTGGGCCTGAATTTTAAAAACACTCTAACACAGAGTATGCATGTACAGATCGCTTCTGGGACACAAAAATATCGAATTTTCGGAGTTTTGAGCCTAAATTTGAGATATAAATGGGTACAGATGATGCATGCACATATCGAATTTTTGAACCTAAAATATCGATTTTAAAGCATGTTTTGAGTCTGTATCTTAAAACTTTCTAGCAAGAAGTAGGCATGTACAGATTGCTTCTGGGACCAAAAGATATCGAATTTTCGAGTGTTTTGAACCTGAATTTGGGATATAGACGGGTACAGAAGATGCAAACACATATTGACTTTGGGCAGCTAAAATATTGATTTAGAGCATGTTTTAGGCCTGTATTTTGAAAATACTCTAACACGGAGTAGGCATGTACAGATGGCTTTTGGGACCCAAAACTATCGAATAATCGGGTGTTTTGAGTCTGAATTTGAGATATAAACGGGTACATAAGATGCATGCACATATCGACTTTGGGCACCTAAAATATCGATTTTAAGCATGTTTTGGGCCTGTTTTTTGAAAATACTCTAACACGGTATAGACATGTACAGATCGCTTCTGGGACACAAAAAATTTCGATTTTTTGGGTGTTTTGAACCTGAATTAGGGATATACACGGGTACAGAAGATGCATAAACATATTGACTTTAGGCACCTAAAATATCGATTTTCAGCATGTTTTTGGCCTATATTTTAAAAACACTCTAACACGGAGTATGCACGTTCAGATCTCTTCTGGGACCCAAATAAATCGAATTTTCGGGGGTTTTGAGCCAGAATTTGGGATATAACCGGGTACAGAGGATGCATGCACATATCGACTTTTTGCACCTAAAATATCGATTTTTAGCATGTTCTGAGTCTCTATTTTGAAAACATTCTAGCACTGAGTAGGCATGTACAGATCGCTTCTGGGACCCAAAAATATTGAATTTTCGGGTGTTTTGAGCCTGAATTTGAGATATAACCGGGTACAGAGAATGGATACACATATTGACTTTGTGCACCTAAAATATCAATTTTCAGCATGTTTTGGGCCTGTATTTTAAAAACACTCTAACACGGAGTATGCAGGTACAGATCGCTTCTGGGACACAAAAATATCGAATTTTCGGAGTTTTGGGCCTGAATTCGAGATATAAACGGGTACAGAAGATGTATGCACATATAGACTTTTTGCACCTAAAATATCAATTTTGAGCATGTTTTTGGTCTGTATCTTGAAAACATTCTAGCAAGAAGTAGGCATGTACAGATTGCTTCTGGGACCCAAAAATATCGAATTTTCGAGCTTTTTGAACCTGAATTTGGAATATAGACGTGTACAGAAGATGCATACACATATTGACTTTGGGCAGCTAAAATATCGATCTACTGCATGTTTTAGGCTTGTAATTTGTAAATACTCTAACACGGAGTAAGCATGTACAGATGGCTTTTGGGACATAAAAATATCGAATAATCGGGTGTTTTCAATCTGAATTTGAGATAAAAACGGGTACAGAAGATGCATGTACATATCGACTATGGGCAGCTAAAATATCGATTTTAGGCATGTTTTGGGCATGTATTTTGAAAATACTCAAACACGGAGTAGGCATATGCAGATCGCTTCTGGGACCCAAAAATATTGAATTTTCGGGTGTTTTGAGCCTGAATTTGAGATATAACCGGGTACAGAGAATGCATACACATATTGACTTTGTGCACCTAAAATATCAATTTTCAGCATGTTTTGGGCCTGTATTTTAAAAACACTCTAACACAGAGTATGCATGTACAGATCGCTTCTGGGACACAAAAATATCGAATTTTCGGAGTTTTGAGCCTGAATTTGAGATATAAACGGGTACAGAAGATGCATGCACATATCGAATTTTTGAACCTAAAATATCGATTTTAAAGCATGTTTTGGGTCTGTATCTTAAAACTTTCCAGCAAGAAGTAGGCATGTACAGATTGCTTCTGGGACCCAAAAATATCGAATTTTCGAGTGTTTTGAACCTGAATTTGGGATATAGACGGGTACAGAAGATGCATACACATATTGACTATGGGCAGCTAAAATATCGATTTACAGCATGTTTTAGGCCTGTATTTTGAAAATACTCTAACACGGAGTAGGCATGTACAGATCGCTTTTGGGACCCAAAAATATCGAATATTTGGGTGTTTTGAGTCTGAATTTGAGATATAAACGGGTACAGAAGATGCATGCACATATCGACTTAAAGCACCCAAAATATCGATTTTGAGCATGTTTTGGGCCTGTATTTTTAAAATACTCTAACACGGAGTAGACACGTACAGATCGCTTTTGGGACACAAAAATATCGAATAATCGGGTGTTTTGAGTCTGAATTTGAGATATAAACGGGTACAAAAGATGCATGCACATATCGAATTTGGGCACCTAAAATATCGATTTTGAGCATGTTTTGGGCCTGTATTTTGAAAATACTCTAACACGGTATAGACATGTAAAGATCGCTTCTGGGACACAAAAATATCGAATTTTTGGGTGTTTTGAGCCTGAATTTGAGATATAAACGGGTACAGAAGATGCATGCACATATCGACTTCGGGCACCAAAAATATCGATTTTTAGCATGTTCTGAGCCTCTATTTTGAAAACATTCTAGCACTGAGTAGGCATGTACAGACCGCTTCTGGGACCCAAAAATATTGAATTTTCGGGTGTTTTGAGCCTGAATTTGATATGTAAACAGGTAATGAAGATGAATGAACATATCGACTCTTTGCACCAAAAATATCGATTTTGAGCATGTTTTGGGTCTGTATTGTGTAAATACTCTAACACGGAGTAGGCATGTACAGATCGCTTCAGGCACACAAAAATATTGGATTTTTGGGTGTTTTGAGCATGAATTTGAGATATAAACGGGTACAGAAGATGAATGCACATATCGACTTTGGGCACCCAAAATGTCGATTTCTAGTATGTTTTGGGCCTGTATTTTGAAAATACTTTAAGACTGAGTAGGCATGTACAGATCGCTTAAGGGACCCAAAAATATCGAATTTTCTGGGGTTTTGAGCCTGAATTTGAGATATAAACGGGTACAGAATACGCATGCACATATCGAAAATGGGCACCTAAAATATCGATTTTTAGCATGTTTTGGGCATGTATTTTGAAAATACTCAAACACGGAGTAGGCATATACAGATCGCTTCTGGGACCCAAAAATATCAAATTTTCGGGTGTTTTGAGCCTAAATTTGAGATATAAACGGATACAGAACATGCATGCACATATTGACTTTTGGCCCCCAAAATATCGATTTTTAGCATGTTCTGAGCCACTATTTTAAAAACATTCTAGCACTGAGTAGGCATGTACAGATCGCTTCTGGGACCCAAAAAGATTGAATTTTCGGGTGTTTTGAGCCTGAATTTGAGATATAACCGGGTACAGAGAATGCATACACATATTGACTTTGTGCACCTAAAATATCAATTTTCAGCATGTTTTGGGCCTGTATTTTAAAAACACGCTAACACAGAGTATGCATGTACAGATCGCTTCTGGGACACAAAAATATCGAGTTTTCGGAGTTTTGAGCCTGAATTTGAGATATAAACGGGTACAGAAGATGCATGCACATATCGAATTTTTGAACCTAAAATATCGATTTTAAAGCATGTTTTGGGTCTGTATCTTAAAACTTTCCAGCAAGAAGTAGGCATGTACAGATTGCTTCTGGGACCCAAAAATATCGAATTTTCGAGTGTTTTGAACCTGAATTTGGGATATAGACGGGTACAGAAGATGCATACACATATTGACTATGGGCAGCTAAAATATCGATTAACAGCATGTTTTAGGCCTGTATTTTGAAAATACTCTAACACGGAGTAGGCATGTACAGATCGCTTTTGGGACCCAAAAATATCGAATATTTGTGTGTTTTGAGTCTGAATTTGAGATATAAACGGGTACAGAAGATGCATGCACATATCGACTTAAAGCACCCAAAATATCGATTTTGAGCATGTTTTGGGCCTGTATTTATAAAATACTCTAACACGGAGTAGACACGTACAGATCGCTTTTGGGACACAAAAATATCGATTTTTTGGGTGTTTTGAGCCTGAATTTGAGATATAAACGGTTACAGAAGATGCATGCACATATCGACTTAGGGCACCTAAAATATCGATTTTTAGCATGTTCTGAGTCTCTATTTTGAAAACATTCTGGCACTGAGTAGGCATGTACAGATCGCTTCTGTGACCCAAAAATATTGAATTTTCGGGTGTTTTGAGCCTGAATTTGAGATATAACCGGGTACAGAGAATGGATACACATATTGACTTTGTGCACCTAAAATATCAATTTTCAGCATGTTTTGGTCCTGTATTTTAAAAACACTCTAACACGGAGTATGCAGGTACAGATCGCTTCTGGGACACAAAAATATCGAATTTTCGGAGTTTTGGGCCTGAATTCGAGATATAAACGGGTACAGAAGATGTATGCACATATAGACTTTTTGCACCTAAAATATCAATTTTGAGCATGTTTTTGGTCTGTATCTTGAAAACATTCTAGCAAGAAGTAGGCATGTACAGATTGCTTCTGGGACCCAAAAATATCGAATTTTCGAGCTTTTTGAACCTGAATTTGGAATATAGACGTGTACAGAAGATGCATACACATATTGACTTTGGGCAGCTAAAATATCGATCTACTGCATGTTTTAGGCTTGTAATTTGTAAATACTCTAACACGGAGTAAGCATGTACAGATGGCTTTTGGGACATAAAAATATCGAATAATCGGGTGTTTTCAATCTGAATTTGAGATAAAAACGGGTACAGAAGATGCATGTACATATCGACTATGGGCAGCTAAAATATCGATTTTAGGCATGTTTTGGGCATGTATTTTGAAAATACTCAAACACGGAGTAGGCATATGCAGATCGCTTCTGGGACCCAAAAATATTGAATTTTCGGGTGTTTTGAGCCTGAATTTGAGATATAACCGGGTACAGAGAATGCATACACATATTGACTTTGTGCACCTAAAATATCAATTTTCAGCATGTTTTGGGCCTGTATTTTAAAAACACTCTAACACAGAGTATGCATGTACAGATCGCTTCTGGGACACAAAAATATCGAATTTTCGGAGTTTTGAGCCTGAATTTGAGATATAAACGGGTACAGAAGATGCATGCACATATCGAATTTTTGAACCTAAAATATCGATTTTAAAGCATGTTTTGGGTCTGTATCTTAAAACTTTCCAGCAAGAAGTAGGCATGTACAGATTGCTTCTGGGACCCAAAAATATCGAATTTTCGAGTGTTTTGAACCTGAATTTGGGATATAGACGGGTACAGAAGATGCATACACATATTGACTATGGGCAGCTAAAATATCGATTTACAGCATGTTTTAGGCCTGTATTTTGAAAATACTCTAACACGGAGTAGGCATGTACAGATCGCTTTTGGGACCCAAAAATATCGAATATTTGGGTGTTTTGAGTCTGAATTTGAGATATAAACGGGTACAGAAGATGCATGCACATATCGACTTAAAGCACCCAAAATATCGATTTTGAGCATGTTTTGGGCCTGTATTTTTAAAATACTCTAACACGGAGTAGACACGTACAGATCGCTTTTGGGACACAAAAATATCGAATAATCGGGTGTTTTGAGTCTGAATTTGAGATATAAACGGGTACAAAAGATGCATGCACATATCGAATTTGGGCACCTAAAATATCGATTTTGAGCATGTTTTGGGCCTGTATTTTGAAAATACTCTAACACGGTATAGACATGTAAAGATCGCTTCTGGGACACAAAAATATCGAATTTTTGGGTGTTTTGAGCCTGAATTTGAGATATAAACGGGTACAGAAGATGCATGCACATATCGACTTCGGGCACCAAAAATATCGATTTTTAGCATGTTCTGAGCCTCTATTTTGAAAACATTCTAGCACTGAGTAGGCATGTACAGACCGCTTCTGGGACCCAAAAATATTGAATTTTCGGGTGTTTTGAGCCTGAATTTGATATGTAAACAGGTAATGAAGATGAATGAACATATCGACTCTTTGCACCAAAAATATCGATTTTGAGCATGTTTTGGGTCTGTATTGTGTAAATACTCTAACACGGAGTAGGCATGTACAGATCGCTTCAGGCACACAAAAATATTGGATTTTTGGGTGTTTTGAGCATGAATTTGAGATATAAACGGGTACAGAAGATGAATGCACATATCGACTTTGGGCACCCAAAATGTCGATTTCTAGTATGTTTTGGGCCTGTATTTTGAAAATACTTTAAGACTGAGTAGGCATGTACAGATCGCTTAAGGGACCCAAAAATATCGAATTTTCTGGGGTTTTGAGCCTGAATTTGAGATATAAACGGGTACAGAATACGCATGCACATATCGAAAATGGGCACCTAAAATATCGATTTTTAGCATGTTTTGGGCATGTATTTTGAAAATACTCAAACACGGAGTAGGCATATACAGATCGCTTCTGGGACCCAAAAATATCAAATTTTCGGGTGTTTTGAGCCTAAATTTGAGATATAAACGGATACAGAACATGCATGCACATATTGACTTTTGGCCCCCAAAATATCGATTTTTAGCATGTTCTGAGCCACTATTTTAAAAACATTCTAGCACTGAGTAGGCATGTACAGATCGCTTCTGGGACCCAAAAAGATTGAATTTTCGGGTGTTTTGAGCCTGAATTTGAGATATAACCGGGTACAGAGAATGCATACACATATTGACTTTGTGCACCTAAAATATCAATTTTCAGCATGTTTTGGGCCTGTATTTTAAAAACACGCTAACACAGAGTATGCATGTACAGATCGCTTCTGGGACACAAAAATATCGAGTTTTCGGAGTTTTGAGCCTGAATTTGAGATATAAACGGGTACAGAAGATGCATGCACATATCGAATTTTTGAACCTAAAATATCGATTTTAAAGCATGTTTTGGGTCTGTATCTTAAAACTTTCCAGCAAGAAGTAGGCATGTACAGATTGCTTCTGGGACCCAAAAATATCGAATTTTCGAGTGTTTTGAACCTGAATTTGGGATATAGACGGGTACAGAAGATGCATACACATATTGACTATGGGCAGCTAAAATATCGATTAACAGCATGTTTTAGGCCTGTATTTTGAAAATACTCTAACACGGAGTAGGCATGTACAGATCGCTTTTGGGACCCAAAAATATCGAATATTTGTGTGTTTTGAGTCTGAATTTGAGATATAAACGGGTACAGAAGATGCATGCACATATCGACTTAAAGCACCCAAAATATCGATTTTGAGCATGTTTTGGGCCTGTATTTATAAAATACTCTAACACGGAGTAGACACGTACAGATCGCTTTTGGGACACAAAAATATCGATTTTTTGGGTGTTTTGAGCCTGAATTTGAGATATAAACGGTTACAGAAGATGCATGCACATATCGACTTAGGGCACCTAAAATATCGATTTTTAGCATGTTCTGAGTCTCTATTTTGAAAACATTCTGGCACTGAGTAGGCATGTACAGATCGCTTCTGTGACCCAAAAATATTGAATTTTCGGGTGTTTTGAGCCTGAATTTGAGATATAACCGGGTACAGAGAATGGATACACATATTGACTTTGTGCACCTAAAATATCAATTTTCAGCATGTTTTGGGCCTGTATTTTAAAAACACTCTAACACAGAGTATGCATGTACAGATCGCTTCTGGGACACAAAAATATCGAATTTTCGGAGTTTTGAGCCTGAATTTGAGATATAAACGGGTACAGAAGATGCATGCACATATCGAATTTTTTAACCTAAAATATCGATTTTAAAGCATGTTTTGGGTCTGTATCTTAAAACTTTCCAGCAAGAAGTAGGCATGTACAGATTGCTTCTGGGACCCAAAAATATCGAATTTTCGAGTGTTTTGAACCTGAATTTGGGATATAGACGGGTACAGAAGATGCATACACATATTGACTATGGGCAGCTAAAATATCGATTAACAGCATGTTTTAGGCCTGTATTTTGAAAATACTCTAACACGGAGTAGGCATGTACAGATCGCTTTTGGGACCCAAAAATATCGAATATTTGTGTGTTTTGAGTCTGAATTTGAGATATAAACGGGTACAGAAGATGCATGCACATATCGACTTAAAGCACCCAAAATATCGATTTTGAGCATGTTTTGGGCCTGTATTTATAAAATACTCTAACACGGAGTAGACACGTACAGATCGCTTTTGGGACACAAAAATATCGATTTTTTGGGTGTTTTGAGCCTGAATTTGAGATATAAACGGTTACAGAAGATGCATGCACATATCGACTTAGGGCACCTAAAATATCGATTTTTAGCATGTTCTGAGTCTCTATTTTGAAAACATTCTGGCACTGAGTAGGCATGTACAGATCGCTTCTGTGACCCAAAAATATTGAATTTTCGGGTGTTTTGAGCCTGAATTTGAGATATAACCGGGTACAGAGAATGGATACACATATTGACTTTGTGCACCTAAAATATCAATTTTCAGCATGTTTTGGGCCTGTATTTTAAAAACACTCTAACACGGAGTATGCAGGTACAGATCGCTTCTGGGACACAAAAATATCGAATTTTCGGAGTTTTGGGCCTGAATTCGAGATATAAACGGGTACAGAAGATGTATGCACATATAGACTTTTTGCACCTAAAATATCAATTTTGAGCATGTTTTTGGTCTGTATCTTGAAAACATTCTAGCAAGAAGTAGGCATGTACAGATTGCTTCTGGGACCCAAAAATATCGAATTTTCGAGCTTTTTGAACCTGAATTTGGAATATAGACGTGTACAGAAGATGCATACACATATTGACTTTGGGCAGCTAAAATATCGATCTACTGCATGTTTTAGGCTTGTAATTTGTAAATACTCTAACACGGAGTAAGCATGTACAGATGGCTTTTGGGACATAAAAATATCGAATAATCGGGTGTTTTCAATCTGAATTTGAGATAAAAACGGGTACAGAAGATGCATGTACATATCGACTATGGGCAGCTAAAATATCGATTTTAGGCATGTTTTGGGCATGTATTTTGAAAATACTCAAACACGGAGTAGGCATATGCAGATCGCTTCTGGGACCCAAAAATATTGAATTTTCGGGTGTTTTGAGCCTGAATTTGAGATATAACCGGGTACAGAGAATGCATACACATATTGACTTTGTGCACCTAAAATATCAATTTTCAGCATGTTTTGGGCCTGTATTTTAAAAACACTCTAACACAGAGTATGCATGTACAGATCGCTTCTGGGACACAAAAATATCGAATTTTCGGAGTTTTGAGCCTGAATTTGAGATATAAACGGGTACAGAAGATGCATGCACATATCGAATTTTTGAACCTAAAATATCGATTTTAAAGCATGTTTTGGGTCTGTATCTTAAAACTTTCCAGCAAGAAGTAGGCATGTACAGATTGCTTCTGGGACCCAAAAATATCGAATTTTCGAGTGTTTTGAACCTGAATTTGACATATAGACGGGTACAGAAGATGCATACACATATTGACTATGGGCAGCTAAAATATCGATTAACAGCATGTTTTAGGCCTGTATTTTGAAAATACTCTAACACGGAGTAGGCATGTACAGATCGCTTTTGGGACCCAAAAATATCGAATATTTGTGTGTTTTGAGTCTGAATTTGAGATATAAACGGGTACAGAAGATGCATGCACATATCGACTTAAAGCACCCAAAATATCGATTTTGAGCATGTTTTGGGCCTGTATTTATAAAATACTCTAACACGGAGTAGACACGTACAGATCGCTTTTGGGACACAAAAATATCGATTTTTTGGGTGTTTTGAGCCTGAATTTGAGATATAAACGGGTACAAAAGATGCATGCACATATCGACTTAGGGCACCTAAAATATCGATTTTTAGCATGTTCTGAGTCTCTATTTTGAAAACATTCTGGCACTGAGTAGGCATGTACAGATCGCTTCTGTGACCCAAAAATATTGAATTTTCGGGTGTTTTGAGCCTGAATTTGAGATATAACCGGGTACAGAGAATGGATACACATATTGACTTTGTGCACCTAAAATATCAATTTTCAGCATGTTTTGGGCCTGTATTTTAAAAACACTCTAACACGGAGTATGCAGGTACAGATCGCTTCTGGGACACAAAAATATCGAATTTTCGGAGTTTTGGGCCTGAATTCGAGATATAAACGGGTACAGAAGATGTATGCACATATAGACTTTTTGCACCTAAAATATCAATTTTGAGCATGTTTTTGGTCTGTATCTTGAAAACATTCTAGCAAGAAGTAGGCATGTACAGATTGCTTCTGGGACCCAAAAATATCGAATTTTCGAGCTTTTTGAACCTGAATTTGGAATATAGACGTGTACAGAAGATGCATACACATATTGACTTTGGGCAGCTAAAATATCGATCTACTGCATGTTTTAGGCTTGTAATTTGTAAATACTCTAACACGGAGTAAGCATGTACAGATGGCTTTTGGGACATAAAAATATCGAATAATCGGGTGTTTTCAATCTGAATTTGAGATAAAAACGGGTACAGAAGATGCATGTACATATCGACTATGGGCAGCTAAAATATCGATTTTAGGCATGTTTTGGGCATGTATTTTGAAAATACTCAAACACGGAGTAGGCATATGCAGATCGCTTCTGGGACCCAAAAATATTGAATTTTCGGGTGTTTTGAGCCTGAATTTGAGATATAACCGGGTACAGAGAATGCATACACATATTGACTTTGTGCACCTAAAATATCAATTTTCAGCATGTTTTGGGCCTGTATTTTAAAAACACTCTAACACAGAGTATGCATGTACAGATCGCTTCTGGGACACAAAAATATCGAATTTTCGGAGTTTTGAGCCTGAATTTGAGATATAAACGGGTACAGAAGATGCATGCACATATCGAATTTTTGAACCTAAAATATCGATTTTAAAGCATGTTTTGGGTCTGTATCTTAAAACTTTCCAGCAAGAAGTAGGCATGTACAGATTGCTTCTGGGACCCAAAAATATCGAATTTTCGAGTGTTTTGAACCTGAATTTGGGATATAGACGGGTACAGAAGATGCATACACATATTGACTATGGGCAGCTAAAATATCGATTAACAGCATGTTTTAGGCCTGTATTTTGAAAATACTCTAACACGGAGTAGGCATGTACAGATCGCTTTTGGGACCCAAAAATATCGAATATTTGGGTGTTTTGAGTCTGAATTTGAGATATAAACGGGTACAGAAGATGCATGCACATATCGACTTAAAGCACCCAAAATATCGATTTTGAGCATGTTTTGGGCCTGTATTTATAAAATACTCTAACACGGAGTAGACACGTACAGATCGCTTTTGGGACACAAAAATATCGATTTTTTGGGTGTTTTGAGCCTGAATTTGAGATATAAACGGTTACAGAAGATGCATGCACATATCGACTTAGGGCACCTAAAATATCGATTTTTAGCATGTTCTGAGTCTCTATTTTGAAAACATTCTGGCACTGAGTAGGCATGTACAGATCGCTTCTGTGACCCAAAAATATTGAATTTTCGGGTGTTTTGAGCCTGAATTTGAGATATAACCGGGTACAGAGAATGGATACACATATTGACTTTGTGCACCTAAAATATCAATTTTCAGCATGTTTTGGGCCTGTATTTTAAAAACACTCTAACACGGAGTATGCAGGTACAGATCGCTTCTGGGACACAAAAATATCGAATTTTCGGAGTTTTGGGCCTGAATTCGAGATATAAACGGGTACAGAAGATGTATGCACATATAGACTTTTTGCACCTAAAATATCAATTTTGAGCATGTTTTTGGTCTGTATCTTGAAAACATTCTAGCAAGAAGTAGGCATGTACAGATTGCTTCTGGGACCCAAAAATATCGAATTTTCGAGCTTTTTGAACCTGAATTTGGAATATAGACGTGTACAGAAGATGCATACACATATTGACTTTGGGCAGCTAAAATATCGATCTACTGCATGTTTTAGGCTTGTAATTTGTAAATACTCTAACACGGAGTAAGCATGTACAGATGGCTTTTGGGACATAAAAATATCGAATAATCGGGTGTTTTCAATCTGAATTTGAGATAAAAACGGGTACAGAAGATGCATGTACATATCGACTATGGGCAGCTAAAATATCGATTTTAGGCATGTTTTGGGCATGTATTTTGAAAATACTCAAACACGGAGTAGGCATATGCAGATCGCTTCTGGGACCCAAAAATATTGAATTTTCGGGTGTTTTGAGCCTGAATTTGAGATATAACCGGGTACAGAGAATGCATACACATATTGACTTTGTGCACCTAAAATATCAATTTTCAGCATGTTTTGGGCCTGTATTTTAAAAACACTCTAACACAGAGTATGCATGTACAGATCGCTTCTGGGACACAAAAATATCGAATTTTCGGAGTTTTGAGCCTGAATTTGAGATATAAACGGGTACAGAAGATGCATGCACATATCGAATTTTTGAACCTAAAATATCGATTTTAAAGCATGTTTTGGGTCTGTATCTTAAAACTTTCCAGCAAGAAGTAGGCATGTACAGATTGCTTCTGGGACCCAAAAATATCGAATTTTCGAGTGTTTTGAACCTGAATTTGGGATATAGACGGGTACAGAAGATGCATACACATATTGACTATGGGCAGCTAAAATATCGATTTACAGCATGTTTTAGGCCTGTATTTTGAAAATACTCTAACACGGAGTAGGCATGTACAGATCGCTTTTGGGACCCAAAAATATCGAATATTTGGGTGTTTTGAGTCTGAATTTGATATATAAACGGGTACAGAAGATGCATGCACATATCGACTTCGGGCACCAAAAATATCGATTTTTAGCATGTTCTGAGCCTCTATTTTGAAAACATTCTAGCACTGAGTAGGCATGTACAGATCGCTTCTGGGACCCAAAAATATTGAATTTTCGGGTGTTTTGAGCCTGAATTTGATATGTAAACAGGTAATGAAGATGAATGAACATATCGACTCTTTGCACCAAAAATTTCGATTTTGAGCATGTTTTGGGTCTGTATTGTGTAAATACTCTAACACGGAGTAGGCATGTACAGATCGCTTCAGGCACACAAAAATATCGGATTTTTGGGTGTTTTGAGCATGAATTTGAGATATAAACGGGTACAGAAGATGAATGCACATATCGACTTTGGGCACCCAAAATGTCGATTTCTAGTATGTTTTGGGCCTGTATTTTGAAAATACTTTAAGACTGAGTAGGCATGTACAGATCGCTTAAGGGACCCAAAAATATCGAATTTTCTGGGGTTTTGAGCCTGAATTTGAGATATAAACGGGTACAGAATACGCATACACATATCGAAAATGGGCACCTAAAATATCGATTTTTAGCATGTTTTGGGCATGTATTTTGAAAATACTCAAACACGGAGTAGGCATATACAGATCGCTTCTGGGACCCAAAAATATCAAATTTTCGGGTGTTTTGAGCCTAAATTTGAGATATAAACGGATACAGAACATGCATGCACATATTGACTTTTGGCCCCCAAAATATCGATTTTTAGCATGTTCTGAGCCACTATTTTAAAAACATTCTAGCACTGAGTAGGCATGTACAGATCGCTTCTGGGACCCAAAAATATTGAATTTTCGGGTGTTTTGAGCCTGAATTTGAGATATAACCGGGTACAGAGAATGCATACACATATTGACTTTGTGCACCTAAAACATCAATTTTCAGCATGTTTTGGGCCTGTATTTTAAAAACACTCTAACACAGAGTATGCATGTACAGATCGCTTCTGGGACACAAAAATATCGAATTTTCGGAGTTTTGAGCCTGAATTTGAGATATAAACGGGTACAGAAGATGCATGCACATATCGAATTTTTGAACCTAAAATATCGATTTTAAAGCATGTTTTGGGTCTGTATCTTAAAACTTTCCAGCAAGAAGTAGGCATGTACAGATTGCTTCTGGGACCCAAAAATATCGAATTTTCGAGTGTTTTGAACCTGAATTTGGGATATAGACGGGTACAGAAGATGCATACACATATTGACTATGGGCAGCTAAAATATCGATTAACAGCATGTTTTAGGCCTGTATTTTGAAAATACTCTAACACGGAGTAGGCATGTACAGATCGCTTTTGGGACCCAAAAATATCGAATATTTGGGTGTTTTGAGTCTGAATTTGAGATATAAACGGGTACAGAAGATGCATGCACATATCGACTTAAAGCACCCAAAATATCGATTTTGAGCATGTTTTGGGCCTGTATTTATAAAATACTCTAACACGGAGTAGACACGTACAGATCGCTTTTGGGACACAAAAATATCGAATTTTTGGGTGTTTTGAGCCTGAATTTGAGATATAAACGGTTACAGAAGATGCATGCACATATCGACTTAGGGCACCTAAAATATCGATTTTTAGCATGTTCTGAGTCTCTATTTTGAAAACATTCTGGCACTGAGTAGGCATGTACAGATCGCTTCTGAGACCCAAAAATATTGAATTTTCGGGTGTTTTGAGCCTGAATTTGAGATATAACCGGGTACAGAGAATGGATACACATATTGACTTTGTGCACCTAAAATATCAATTTTCAGCATGTTTTGGGCCTGTATTTTAAAAACACTCTAACACGGAGTATGCAGGTACAGATCGCTTCTGGGACACAAAAATATCGAATTTTCGGAGTTTTGGGCCTGAATTCGAGATATAAACGGGTACAGAAGATGTATGCACATATAGACTTTTTGCACCTAAAATATCAATTTTGAGCATGTTTTTGGTCTGTATCTTGAAAACATTCTAGCAAGAAGTAGGCATGTACAGATTGCTTCTGGGACCCAAAAATATCGAATTTTCGAGCTTTTTGAACCTGAATTTGGAATATAGACGTGTACAGAAGATGCATACACATATTGACTTTGGGCAGCTAAAATATCGATCTACTGCATGTTTTAGGCTTGTAATTTGAAAATACTCTAACACGGAGTAAGCATGTACAGATGGCTTTTGGGACATAAAAATATCGAATAATCGGGTGTTTTCAATCTGAATTTGAGATAAAAACGGGTACAGAAGATGCATGTACATATCGACTATGGGCAGCTAAAATATCGATTTTAGGCATGTTTTGGGCATGTATTTTGAAAATACTCAAACACGGAGTAGGCATATGCAGATCGCTTCTGGGACCCAAAAATATTGAATTTTCGGGTGTTTTGAGCCTGAATTTGAGATATAACCGGGTACAGAGAATGCATACACATATTGACTTTGTGCACCTAAAATATCAATTTTCAGCATGTTTTGGGCCTGTATTTTAAAAACACTCTAACACAGAGTATGCATGTACAGATCGCTTCTGGGACACAAAAATATCGAATTTTCGGAGTTTTGAGCCTGAATTTGAGATATAAACGGGTACAGAAGATGCATGCACATATCGAATTTTTGAACCTAAAATATCGATTTTAAAGCATGTTTTGGGTCTGTATCTTAAAACTTTCCAGCAAGAAGTAGGCATGTACAGATTGCTTCTGGGACCCAAAAATATCGAATTTTCGAGTGTTTTGAACCTGAATTTGGGATATAGACGGGTACAGAAGATGCATACACATATTGACTATGGGCAGCTAAAATATCGATTTACAGCATGTTTTAGGCCTGTATTTTGAAAATACTCTAACACGGAGTAGGCATGTACAGATCGCTTTTGGGACCCAAAAATATCGAATATTTGGGTGTTTTGAGTCTGAATTTGAGATATAAACGGGTACAGAAGATGCATGCACATATCGACTTAAAGCACCCAAAATATCGATTTTGAGCATGTTTTGGGCCTGTATTTATAAAATACTCTAACACGGAGTAGACACGTACAGATCGCTTTTGGGACACAAAAATATCGAATTTTTGGGTGTTTTGAGCCTGAATTTGAGATATAAACGGTTACAGAAGATGCATGCACATATCGACTTAGGGCACCTAAAATATCGATTTTTAGCATGTTCTGAGTCTCTATTTTGAAAACATTCTGGCACTGAGTAGGCATGTATAGATCGCTTCTGAGACCCAAAAATATTGAATTTTCGGGTGTTTTGAGCCTGAATTTGAGATATAACCGGGTACAGAGAATGGATACACATATTGACTTTGTGCACCTAAAATATCAATTTTCAGCATGTTTTGGGCCTGTATTTTAAAAACACTCTAACACGGAGTATGCAGGTACAGATCACTTCTGGGACACAAAAATATCGAATTTTCGGAGTTTTGGGCCTGAATTTGAGATATAAACGGGTACAGAAGATGTATGCACATATAGACTTTTTGCACCTAAAATATCAATTTTGAGCATGTTTTTGGTCTGTATCTTGAAAACATTCTAGCAAGAAGTAGGCATGTACAGATTGCTTCTGGGACCCAAAAATATCGAATTTTCGAGCTTTTTGAACCTGAATTTGGAATATAGACGTGTACAGAAGATGCATACACATATTGACTTTGGGCAGCTAAAATATCGATCTACTGCATGTTTTAGGCTTGTAATTTGAAAATACTCTAACACGGAGTAAGCATGTACAGATGGCTTTTGGGACATAAAAATATCGAATAATCGGGTGTTTTCAATCTGAATTTGAGATAAAAACGGGTACAGAAGATGCATGTACATATCGACTATGGGCAGCTAAAATATCGATTTTAGGCATGTTTTGGGCATGTATTTTGAAAATACTCAAACACGGAGTAGGCATATGCAGATCGCTTCTGGGACCCATAAATATTGAATTTTCGGGTGTTTTGAGCCTAAATTTGAGATATAAACGGGTACAGAACATGCATACACACATTGACTTTGTGCACATAAAATATCAATATTTAGCATGTTTTGGGCCTGTATTTTAAAAACACTCTAACACAGAGTATGCATGTACAGATCGCTTCTGGGACACAAAAATATCGAATTTTCGGAGTTTTGAGCCTGAATTTGAGATATAAACGGGTACAGAAGATGCATGCACATATCGAATTTTTGAACCTAAAATATCGATTTTAAAGCATGTTTTGAGTCTGTATCTTAAAACTTTCTAGCAAGAAGTAGGCATGTACAGATTGCTTCTGGGACCAAAAAATATCGAATTTTCGAGTTTTTTTAACCTGAATTTGGGATATAGACGGGTACAGAAGATGCATACACATATTGACTTTGGGCAGCTAAAATATCGATTTACAGCATGTTTTAGGCCTGTATTTTAAAAATACTCTAACACGGAGTAGGCATGTACAGATCGCTTTTCGGACCCAAAAATATCGAATATTCGGGTGTTTTGAGTCTGAATTTGAGATATAAACGGGTACAGAAGATGCATGCACATATCGACTTAAAGCACCCAAAATATCGATTTTGAGCATGTTTTGGGCCTGTATTTTTAAAATACTCTAACACGGAGTAGACACGTACAGATCGCTTTTGGGACACAAAAATATCGAATTTTTGGGGGTTTTGAGCCTGAATTTGAGATATAAACGGGTACAGAAAATTCATGCACATATCGACTTCGGGCACCTAAAATATCGATTTTTTGCATGTTCTGAGCCTCTATTTTGAAAACATTCTAGCACTGAGTAGGCATGTACAGATCGCTTCTGGGACCCAAAAATATTAAATTTTCGGGTGTTTTGAGTCTGAATTTGAGATATAACCGGGTACAGAGAATGCATACACATATTGACTTTGTGCACCTAAAATATCAATTTTCAGCATGTTTTGGGCCTGTATTTTAAAAACAATCTAACACGGAGTATGCAGGTATAGATCGCTTCTGGGACACAAAAATATCGAATTTTCGGAGTTTTGAGCCTGAATTTGAGATATAAACGGGTACAGAAGATGCATGCACATATAGACTTTTTGCACCTAAAATATCGATTTTGAGCATGTTTTTGGTCTGTATCTTTTAAACATTCTAGCAAGAAGAAGGCATGTACAGATTGCTTCTGGGACCCAAAAATATCGAATTTTCGAGCTTTTTGAACCTGAATTTGGAATATAGACGTGTACAGAAGATGCATACACATATTAACTTTGGGCAGCTAAAATATCGATTTACTGCATGTTTAAGGCCTGTATTTTGAAAATACTCTAACACGGAGTATGTATGTACAGATGGCTTTTGGGACCCAAAAATATCGAATAATCGGGTGTTTTGAGTCTGAATATTAGATATAATCGGGTACAAAAGATGCATGCACATATCGAATTTGGGCACCTAAAATATTGATTTTGAGCATGTTTTGGGCCTGTATTTTGAAAATACTCTAACACGGTATAGACATGTACAGATCGCTTCTGGGACACAAAAATATCGAGTTTTTGGGTGTTTTGAGCCTGAATTTGAGATATAAACGGGTACAGAAGATGCATACACATATCGACTTCGGGCACCTAAAATATCGATTTTTAGCATGTTCTGAGCCTCTATTTTGAAAACATTCTAGCACTGAGTAGGCATGTACAGATCGCTTCTGGGACCCAAAAATATTGAATTTTCGGGTGTTTTGAGCCTGAATTTGAGATATAACCGGGTACAGAGAATGCATACACATATTGACTTTGTGCACCTAAAATATCGATTTTGAGCATGTTTTGGGCCTATATTTTAAAAACACTCTAACACGGAGTATGCAGGTACAGATCGCTTCTGGGACACAAAAATATCGAATTTTCGGTTGTTCTGAGCCTGAATATTAGATATAAACGGGTACAAAAGATGCATGCACATATCGACTTTGGGCACCTAAAATATCGATTTTGAGCATGTTTTGGGCCTGAATTTTGAAAATACTCTAACACGGTATAGACATGTACAGATCGCTTCTGGGACACAAAAATTTCGATTTTTTGGGTGTTTTGAACCTGAATTAGGGATATACACGGGTACAGAAGATGCATACACATATTGACTTTGGCACCTAAAATATCGATTTTCAGCATGTTTTTGGCCTATATTTTAAAAACACTTTAACACGGAGTATGCACGTACAGATCGCTTCTGGGACCCAAATAAATCGAATTTTCGGGGATTTTGAGCCAGAATTTGGGATATAACCGGGTACAGAGGATGCATGCACATATCGACTTTTTGCACCTAAAATATCGATTTTGAGCATGTTTTGTGTCTGTATCTTGAAAAACATTCTAGCAAGGAGTAGGCATGTACAGATCGCTTCTGGTACCCAAAAATATCGAATTTTCTGGTGTTTTGAACCTGAATTTGGGATATAGACGGGTACAGAAGATGCATACACATATTGACTTTGGGCACCTAAAATATCGATTTTTAGCATGTTTTGGGCCTGTATTTTGAAAATACTTTAACACAGAGTAGGCATGTACAGATCGCTTCTAGGACCCAAAAATATCGATTTTTGGGTGTTTTGAGCCTGAATTTGAGATATAAATGGGTACAGAAGATGCATGCACATATCGACTTTGGACACCTAAAATATCGATTTATAGCATGTTTAGAGCCTATATTTTAAAAACATTCTAGCACTGAGTAGGCATGTACAGATCGCTTTTGGAACCCAAAAATATTGAATTTTCGGGTGTTTTGAGCCTGAATTTGATATGTAAACAGGTAATGAAGATGAATGCACATATCGACTCTTTGCACCTAAAATATCGATTTTGAGCATGTTTTGGGTCTGTATTGTGTAAATACTCTAACACGGAGTAGGCATGTACAGATCTCTTCAGGCACACAAAAATATCGGATTTTTGGGTGTTTTGAGCCTGAATTTGAGATATAAACGGGTACAGAAGATGCATGCACATATCGAAAATGGGCACCTAAAATATCGATTTTTAGCATGTTTTGGGCTTGAATTTTAAAAGTACTCTAACACGGAGTAAGCATGCACAGATCGCTTCTGGGACCCAAAAATATCGAATTTTCGGGTGTTTTGAGCCTGAATTTGAGATATAAACGGGTACAAAAGATGGATGCACATATCGACTTAAAGCACCCAAAATATCGATTTTGAGCATGTTTTGGGCCTGTATTTTTAAAATACTCTAACACGGAGTAGACACGTACAGATCGCTTTTGGGACACAAAAATATCGAATTTTTGGGTGTTCTGAGCCTGAATTTGAGATATAAACGGGTACAGAAGATGCATGCACATATCGACTTCGGGCACCTAAAATATCGATTTTTAGCATGTTCTGTGTCTCTATTTTGAAAACATTCTAGCACTGAGTAGGCATGTACAGATCGCTTCTGGGACCCAAAAATATTGAATTTTCGGGTCTTTTGAGCCTGAATTTGAGATATAACCGGGTACAGAGAATGCATACACATATTGACTTTGTGCTCCTAAAATATCAATTTTCAGCATGTTTTGAGCCTGTATTTTAAAAACACTCTAACACGGAGTATGCAGGTACAGATCGCTTCTGGGACACAAAAATATCGAATTTTCGGAGTTTTGAGCCTGAATTTGAGATATAAACGGGTACAGAAGATGCATGCACATATAGACTTTTTGCACCTAAAATATCGATTTTGAGCATGTTTTGGGCCTGTATTTTGAAAATACTCTAACACGGTATAGACATGTACAGATCGCTTCTGGGACTCAAAAATCTCGATTTTTTGGGTGTTTTGAACCTGAATTATGGATATACACGGGTACAGAAGATGCATACACATATTGACTTTGGGCACCTAAAATATCGATTTTCAGCATGTTTTTGGCCTATAATTTAAAAACACTCTAACACGGAGTATGCACGTACAGATCGCTTCTGGGACCCAAATAAATTGAATTTTCGGGGGTTTTGAGCCAGAATTTGGGATATAACCGGGTACAGAGGATGCATACACATAATGACTTTGGGCACCTAAAATATAGATTTTTAGCATGTTTTGGGCCTGTATTTTGAAAATACTTTAACACAAAGTAGGCAAGAACAGATCGCTTCTGGGACCCAAAAATATCGAATTTTCGGGTGTTTTGAGCCTGAATTTGAGATATAAACGGGTACAGAAGATGCATGCACATATCGACTTTGGGCACCTAAAATATCGATTTATAGCATGTTTTGGACCTGTATTTTGAAAATACTCTAACACGGAGTAGGCATGTACAGATCGCTTTTGGAACCCAAAAATATTGAATTTTTGGGTGTTTTGAGCCTGAATTTGATATGTAAACAGGTAATGAAGATGAATGCACATATCGACTGTTTGCACCAAAAATATCAATTTTCAGCATGTTTTGGGCCTGTAATTTAAAAACACTCTAACACAGAGTATGCATGTACAGATCGCTTCTGGGACACAAAAATATCGAATTTTCGGAGTTTTGAGCCTGAATTTGAGATATAAACGGGTACAGAAGATGCATTCACATATCGAATTTTTGAACCTAAAATATCGATTTTAAAGCATGTTTTGGGTCTGTATCTTAAAACTTTCCAGCAAGAAGTAGGCATGTACAGATTGCTTCTGGGACCCAAAAATATCGAATTTTCGAGTGTTTTGAACCTGAATTTGGGATATAGACGGGTACAGAAGATGCATACACATATTGACTTTGGGCAGCTAAAATATCGATTTACAGCATGTTTTAGGCCTGTATTTTGAAAATACTCTAACACGGAGTAGGCATGTACAGATCGCTTTTGGGACCCAAATATATCGAATATTCGGGTGTTTTGAGTCTGAATTTGAGATATAAACGGGTACAGAAGATGCATGCACATATCGACTTAAAGCACCCAAAATATCGATTTTGAGCATGTTTTGGGCCTGTATTTTTAAAATACTCTAACACGGAGTAGACACGTACAGATCGCTTTTGGGACACAAAAATATCGAATTTTTGGGTGTTTTGAGCCTGAATTTGAGATATAAACGGGTACAGAAGATGCATCCACATATCGACTTCGGGCACCTAAAATATCGATTTTTAGCATGTTCTGAGTCTCTATTTTGAAAACATTCTAGCACTGAGTAGGCATGTACAGATCGCTTCTGGGACCCAAAAATATTGAATTTTCGGGTGTTTTGAGCCTGAATTTGAGATATAACCGGGTACAGAGAATGCATACACATATTGACTTGGTGCACCTAAAATATCAATTTTCAGCATGTTTTGGGCCTGTATTTTAAAAACACTCTAACACGGAGTATGCAGGTACAGATCGCTTCTGGGACACAAAAATATCGAATTTTCGGAGTTCTGAGCCTGAATTTGAGATATAAACGGGTACAGAAGATGCATGCACATATAGACTTTTTGCACCTAAAATATCGATTTTGAGCATGTTTTTGGTCTGTATCTTTTAAACATTCTAGCAAGAAGTAGGCATGTACAGATTGCTTCTGGGACCCAAAAATATCGAATTTTCGAGTGTTTTGAACCTGAATTTGGAATAGAGACGTGTACAGAAGATGCATACACATATTGACTTTGGGCAGCTAAAATATCGATTGACTGCATGTTTTAGGCCTGTATTTTGAAAATACTCTAACACGGAGTATGCATGTACAGATGGCTTATGGGACCCAAAAATATCGAATAATCGGGTGTTTTGAGTCTGAATTTGAGATATAAACGGGTACAAAAGATGCATGCACATATCGAATTTGGGCACCTAAAATATCGATTTTGAGCATGTTTTGGGCCTGTATTTTGAAAATACTCTAACACGGTATAGACATGTACAGATCGCTTCTGGGACACAAAAATATCGAATTTTTGGGTGTTTTGAGCCTGAATTTGAGATATAAACGGGTACAGAAGATGCATGCACATATCGACTTCGGGCACCTAAAATATCGATTTTTAGCATGTTCTGAGCCTCTATTTTGAAAACATTCTAGCACTGAGTAGGCATGTACAGATCGCTTCTGGGACCCAAAAATATTGAATTTTCGGGTGTTTTGAGCCTGAATTTGAGATATAACCGGGTACAGAGAATGCATACACATATTGACTTTGTGCACCTAAAACATCAATTTTCAGCATGTTTTGGGCCTATATTTTAAAAACACTCTAACACGGAGTATGCAGGTACAGATCGCTTCTGGGACACAAAAATATCGAATTTTCGGAGTTTTGAGCCTGAATTTGAGATATAAACGGGTACAGAAGATGCATGCACACATCGACTTTTTGCACCTAAAATATCGATTTTGAGCATGTTTTTGGTCTGTATCTTGAAAACTTTCAAGCAAGATGTAGGCATGTACAGATTGCTTCTGGGACCCAAAAATATCGAATTTTCGAGTATTTTGAACCTGAATTTGGGATATAGACGGGTACAGAAGATGCATACACATATTGACTTTGGGCAGCTAAAATATCGATTTACTGCATGTTTTAGGCCTGTATTTTGAAAATACTCTAACACGGAGTATGCATGTACAGATGGCTTATGGGACCCAAAAATATCGAATAATCGGGTGTTTTGAGTCTGAATTTGAGATATAAACGGGTACAAAAGATGCATGCACATATCGAATTTGGGCACCTAAAATATTGATTTTGAGCATGTTTTGGGCCTGTATTTTGAAAATACTCTAACACGGTATAGACATGTACAGATCGCTTCTGGGACACAAAAATATCGAATTTTTGGGTGTTTTGAGCCTGAATTTGAGATATAAACGGGTACAGAAGATGCATACACATATCGACTTCGGGCACCTAAAATATCGATTTTTAGCATGTTCTGAGCCTCTATTTTGAAAACATTCTAGCACTGAGTAGGCATGTACAGATCGCTTCTGGGACCCAAAAATATTGAATTTTCGGGTGTTTTGAGCCTGAATTTGAGATATAACCGGGTACAGAGAATGCATACACATATTGACTTTGTGCACCTAAAATATCAATTTTCAGCATGTTTTGGGCCTATATTTTAAAAACACTCTAACACGGAGTATGCAGGTACAGATCGCTTCTGGGACACAAAAATATCGAATTTTCGGAGTTTTGAGCCTGAATTTGAGATATAAACGGGTACAGAAGATGCATGCACACATCGACTTTTTGCACCTAAAATATCGATTTTGAGCATGTTTTTGGTCTGTATCTTGAAAACTTTCAAGCAAGAAGTAGGCATGTACAGATTGCTTCTGGGACCCAAAAATATCGAATTTTCGAGTATTTTGAACCTGAATTTGGGATATAGACGGGTACAGAAGATGCATACACATATTGACTTTGGGCAGCTAAAATATCGATTTACTGCATGTTTTAGGCCTGTATTTTGAAAATACTCTAACACGGAGTATGCATGTACAGATGGCTTATGGGACCCAAAAATATCGAATAATCGGGTGTTTTGAGTCTGAATTTGAGATATAAACGGGTACAAAAGATGCATGCACATATCGAATTTGGGCACCTAAAATATCGATTTTGAGCATGTTTTGGGCCTGTATTTTGAAAATACTCTAACACGGTATAGACATGTACAGATCGCTTCTGGGACACAAAAATATCGAATTTTTGGGTGTTTTGAGCCTGAATTTGAGATATAAACGGGTACAGAAGATGCATGCACATATCGACTTCGGGCACCTAAAATATCGATTTTTAGCATGTTCTGAGCCTCTATTTTGAAAACATTCTAGCACTGAGTAGGCATGTACAGATCGCTTCTGGGACCCAAAAATATTGAATTTTCGGTTGTTTTGAGCCTGAATTTGAGATATAACCGGGTACAGAGAATGCATACACATATTGACTTTGTGCACCTAAAATATCAATTTTCAGCATGTTTTGGGCCTATATTTTAAAAACACTCTAACACGGAGTATGCAGGTACAGATCGCTTCTGGGACACAAAAATATCGAATTTTCGGAGTTTTGAGCCTGAATTTGAGATATAAACGGGTACAGAAGATGCATGCACACATCGACTTTTTGCACCTAAAATATCGATTTTGAGCATGTTTTTGGTCTGTATCTTGAAAACTTTCAAGCAAGAAGTAGGCATGTACAGATTGCTTCTGGAACCCAAAAATATCGAATTTTCGAGTATTTTGAACCTGAATTTGGGATATAGACGGGTACAGAAGATGAATACACATATTGACTTTGGGCAGCTAAAATATCGATTTACTGCATGTTTTAGGCCTGTATTTTGAAAATACTCTAACACGGAGTATGCATGTACAGATGGATTTTGGGACCCAAAAATATCGAATAATCGGGTGTTTTGAGTCTGAATTTGAGATATAAACGGGTACAGAAGATGCATGCACATATCGACTTAAAGCACCTAAAATATCGATTTTCAGCATGTTTTGGGCCTGTATTTTTAAAATACTCTAACACGGAGTAGACACGTACAGATCGCTTTTGGGACACAAAAATATCGAATTTTTGGGTGTTTTGAGCCTGAATTTGAGATATAAACGGGTACAGAAGATTCATGCACATATCGACTTCGGGCACCTAAAATATCGATTTTTAGCATGTTCTGAGCCTCTATTTTGAAAACATTCTAGCACTGAGTAGGCATGTACAGATCGCTTCTGGGACACAAAAATATCGAATTTTCGGAGTTTTGAGCCTGAATTTGAGATATAAACGGGTACAGAAGATGCATGCACATATAGACTTTTTGCACCTAAAATATCGATTTTGAGAATGTTTTTGGTCTGTATCTTTTAAACATTTTAGCAAGAAGTAGGCATGTATAGATTGCTTCTGGGATCCAAAAATATCGAATTTTTGAGTGTTTTGAACCTGAATTTGGAATAGAGACGTGTACAGAAGATGCATACACATATTGACTTTGGGCAGCTAAAATATCGATTGACTGCATGTTTTAGGCCTGTATTTTGAAAATACTCTAACACGGAGTATGCATGTACAGATGGCTTATGGGACCCAAAAATATCGAATAATCGGGTGTTTTGAGTCTGAATTTGAGATATAAACGGATACAAAAGATGCATGTACATATCGAATTTGGGCACCTAAAATATCGATTTTGAGCATGTTTTTGGCCTGTATTTTGAAAATACTCTAACACGATATAGACATGTACAGATCGCTTCTGGGACACAAAAATATCGTATTTTTGGGTGTTTTGAGCCTGAATTTGAGATATAACCGGGTACAGAGAATGCATACACATATTGACTTTGTGCACCTAAAATATCAATTTTCAGCATGTTTTGTGCCTGTATTTTAGAAACACTCTAACACGGAGTATGCAGGTACAGATCGCTTCTGGGACACAAAAATATCGAATTTTCGGAGTTCTGAGCCTGAATTTGAGATATAAACGGGTACAGAAGATGCATGCACATATAGACTTTCTGCACCTAAAATATCGATTTTGAGCATGTTTTTGGTCTGTATCTTGAAAACATTCTAGCAAGAAGTAGGCATGTACAGATTGCTTCTAGGACCCAAAAATATCGAATTTTCGAGTGTTTTGAACCTGAATTTGGAATATAGACGTGTACAGAAGATGCATACACATATTGACTTTGGGCAGCTAAAATATCGATTTACTGCATGTTTTAGGCCTGTATTTTGAAAATACTCTAACACGGAGTAAGCATGTACAGATGGCTTTTGGGACCCAAAAATATCGAATAATCGGGTGTTTTCAGTCTGAATTTGAGATAAAAACGGGAACAGAAGATGCATGCACATATCGACTATGGGCAGCTAAAATATCGATTTTCAGCATGTTTTGGGCATGTATTTTGAAAATACTCAAACACGGAGTAGGCATATACAGATCGCTTTTGGGACCCAAAAATATCGAATAATCGGGTGTTTTGAGTCTGAATTTGAGATATAAACGGGTACAGAAAATGCATGCACATATCGACTTTGGGCACCTAAAATATCGATTTTGAGCATATTTTGGGCCTGTATTTTGAAAATACTCTAACACGGTATAGACATGTACAGATCGCTTCTGGGACACAAAAATTTCGATTTTTTGGGTGTTTTGAACCTGAATTAGGGATATACACGGGTACAGAAGATGCATACACATATTGACTTTGGGCACCTAAAATATCGATTTTCAGCATGTTTTTGGCCTATATTTTAAAAACACTCTAACACGGATTATGCACGTACAGATCGCTTCTGGGACCCAAATAAATCGAATTTTCGGGGGTTTTGAGCCTGAATTTGGGATATAACCGGGTACAGAGGATGCATGCACATATCGACTTTTTGCACCTAAAATATCGATTTTGAGCATGTTTTGGGTCTGTATCTTGAAAAACATTCTAGCAAGGAGTAGGCATATACAGATCGCTTCTGGGACCCAAATATATCGAATTTTCGAGTGTTTTGAACCTGAATTTGGGATATAGACGGGTACAGAAGATGCATACACATATTGACTTTAGGCAGCTAAAATATCGATTTACAGCATGTTTTAGGCCTGTATTTTGAAAATACTCTAACACGGAGTATGCATGTACAGATGGCTTATGGGACCCAAAAATATCGAATAATTGGGTGTTTTGAGTCTGAATTTGAGATATAAACGGGTACAGAAGATGCATGCACATATCGACTTTGGGCACCTAAAATATCGATTTTGAGCATGTTTTGGGCCTGTATTTTTAAAATACTCAAACACGGAGTAGACACGTACAGATCGCTTTTGGGACACAAAAATATTGAATTTTTGGGTGTTTTGAGCCTGAATTTGAAATATAAAAGGGTACTGAAGATGCATGCACATATCGACTTTTTGCACCTAAAATATTGATTTTGAGCTTGTTTTGAGACTGTATCTTAAAAACATTCTAGTAAAGAGTAGGCATGTACAGATCGCTTCTGGGACCCAAAAATACCGAATTTTCGGGTGTTTTGAGCCTTATTTTGAGATATAAATGGATACTGAAGATGCATGCACATATCGACTTTTTGCACCTAATATATCTATTTTTAGCATGTTTTGGGTCTGTATCTTGAAAACATTCTAAGAAGGAGTAGGCATAGACATATCGCTTCTGGGACACAAAAATATCTAATTTTCGGGTGTTTTGAGTCTGAATTTGAGATATAAACTTGTACAGAAGATGCATGCACATATCGACTTTGGGCACCCAAAATATCGATTTTGAGCATGTTTTAGGCCTGTATTTTTAAAATACTCTAACACGGAGTAGACACGTACAAATCGCTTCTGGGACCCAAATAAATCGAATTTTCGGGTGTTCTTAGCCTGAATTTGAGATATGAAAGGGTACAAAAGACTTTGGACACCTAAAATATCGAATTTTAGCATGTTTTAGGCCTGTATTTTGAAAACATTCTAACACTGAGTAGATATTTACAGATCGCTTCTGGGATCCAAAAATATCGAATTTTCGGGTGTTTTAAGCCTGAATTTGGGATATAAAAGGGTACAAAACATGCATGCACATATCGACTTGGGACACATAAAATATCGATTTTTAGCATGTTTTGACTCTATATTTGGAAAACATTCTAGCACAGAGTAGGCATGTACAGATCACTTCTTGGACCCAAAAATATCGAATTTTCGGGTGTTTTGAGCCTAAATTTGAGATATAAACGGGTACAGAAGTTGCATGCACATATCGACATTGGGCACCTAAAATATCGATTTTTAGCATGTATTGGGCCTATATTTTGAAAATATTCTAGCACTGAGTAGGCATGTACATATCGCTTCTGGGACACAAAAATATCAATTTTACGGGTGTTTTGAGCCTGAATTTGGGATATAAACGGGTACAAAAGATGTATGCACATATCGACTTTGGACACCTAAAATATTGAATTTTAGCATGTTTTAAGCATATATTTTGAAAACATTCTAGCACTGAGTAGATATGTACAGATCTCTTCTGGGATCCAAAAATATCAAATTTTCGGGTGTTTTAAGCCTGAATTTGAGATATAAACGGGTACTGAAGATGCAGGCACATATCGACTTTTTGAACCTAAAATATCGATTTTGAGCTTGTTTTGGGTCTGTATTTAAAAAAATACTCTAAAACGAAGTAGGCATGTACAGATATCTTTTGTGACACAAAAATATCGAGTTTTCGGGTGTTTTGAGCCTGAATTTGGGATATAAACGTGTACAGAAGATCCATACACATATTGACTTTGGGAACCTCAAATATTGATTTTCAGCATGTTTTGGGCCTGTATTTTTAAAATACTCTAACACGGAATAGGCATGTACAGATTGCTTCTAGGACCGAAAAATGTTGAATTTTCGGGTATTTTGAGCCTGAATTTGAGATATAATCGGGTACAGAAGATGCATGCTCATATTCACTTTGTGCACCTAAGATATCGATTTTCAGCATGTTTTGGGCCTGAATTTTAAAAGTATCTTAATACGGAGTAGGCATGTACAGATCGCTTCTGGGACCCAAAAATATCGAATTTTCGGGTGTTTTGAGCCTGAATCTGAGATATAAACGGGTACAGAAGATGTATGCACATATCGACTATGTGGAGCTAAAATATCGATTTTCAGCATGTTTTGGGCATGTATTTTGAAAATACTCTAACACGGAGTAGACATGTACAGATCGCTTCTGGGACCCAAAAATCTCGAATTTTCGGGTGTTTTGAGACTGAATTTGAGATATAAACGGGTACAGAAGATGTATGCACATATCGACTTTGGGCACCTAAAATATCGATTTTCAGTATGTTTTATGGCCTTGTATTTTGAAAGTACTCTAACACGGAGTAGACAAGTAAAGATCGCTTCTGGGAGCCAAGAATATGGAATTTTCGGGTGTTTTGAGCCTAAATTTTAAATATAAACGGGTACAGAACATGCATGCACCAATCGACATTGGGCACCTAAAATATCGATTTTTAGCATGTATTGTGCCTATATTTTGAAAATATTCTAGCACTGAGTAGGCATGTACAGATCGCTTCTGGGACACAAAAATATCGAATTTTCGGGTGTTTTGAGCCTGAATTTGGGATATAAACGGGTACAAAAGATGTATGCACATATCGACTTTGGATACCTAAAATGTCGATTTTTAGCATGTTTTAAGCCTATATTTTAAAAACAGTCTTGCACTGAGTAGACATGTACAGATCGCTTCTGGGACCCAAAAATATTGAATTTTTGGGTGTTTTGAGCCTGAATTTGAGATATAAACGGGTACTGAAGATGCAGGCACATATCGACTTTTTGCACCTAAAATATTGATTTTGAGCTTGTTTTGGGTCTGTATCTTAAAAACATTCTAGTAAGGAGTAGGCATGTACAGATCGCTTCTGGGACCCAAAAATATCGAATTTCCGTGTGTTTTGAACCTGAATTTGGGATATAGACGGGTACAGAAGATGCATACAGATATTGACTTTGGGCAGCTAAAATATCGATTTACAGCATGTTTTAGGCCTGTATTTTGAAAATACTCTAACACGGAGTATGCATGTACAGATGGCTTTTGGGACCCAAAAATATCGAATAATCGGGTGTTTTGAGTCTGAATTTGAGATATAAACGGGTACAGAAGATGCATGCACATATCGACTTTGGGCACCTAAAATATCAATTTTGAGCATGTTTTGGGCCTGTATTTTGAAAATACTCTAACACGGTATAGACATGTACAGATAGCTTCTGGGACACAAAAATATCGATTTTTTGGGTGTTTTGAACCTGAATTAGGGATATACACGGGTACAGAAGATGCATACACATATTGACTTTGGGCACCTAAAATATCGATTTTCAGCATGTTTTTGGCCTATATTTTAAAAACACTCTAACATGGAGTATGCACGTACAGATCGCTTCTGGGACCCAAATAAATCGAATTTTCGAGTGTTTTGAGCCTGAATTTGAGATATAAACGGGTACAGAAGATGCATGCACATATCGACTTTTTGCACCTAAAATATCGATTTTGAGCATGTTTTGGGTGTGTATCTTGAAAATATTTTAGCAAGAAGTAGGTATGTAGAGATTGCTTCTGGGACCTAAAAATATCGAATTTTCGAGTGTTTTGAACCTGAATTTGAGATATAGACGGGTACAGAAGATGCATACACATATTGACTTTGGGCAGCTAAAATATCGATTTACAGCATGTTTTAGGCATGTATTTTGAAAATACTCTAACACGGAGTAGGCATGTACAGATGGCTTTTGAAACCCAAAAATATCGAATATTCGGGTGTTTTGAGTCTGAATTTGAGACATAAACGGGTAGAGAAGATGCATGCACATATTGACTTTGGGCACCCAAAATATCGATTTTGAGCATATTTTGGGCCTGTATTTTTAAAATACTCTAACACGGAGTAGACACGTACAGATCGCTTCTGGGACCCAAATAAATCGAATTTTCGGGTGTTCTGAGCCTGAATTTAAGATATGAACGGGTACAGAAGATGCATGCACATATCGACTTTGGGCACCTAAAATATCGATTTTGAGCATGTTTTCGGCCTGTATTTTGAAAATACTTTAACACGGAGTAGGCATGTACAGATCGCTTCTGGGACCCAAAAATATCGAATTTTCAGGTGTTTTGAGCCTGAATTTGAGATATAAACGGGTACAGAAGATACATGCTCATATCGACTTTGGGCACATAAAATATCGATTTTGAACATGTTTTGAGTCTGTATTTTAAAAACATTCTAGCACTGAGTAGGCATGTGCAGATTGCTTAAGGGACCCAAAAAATCTAATTTTCGGAGTTTTGAGCCAGAATTTGAGATATAAACGGGTACAGAAGATGCATGCACATATCGACTTTTTGCACTTAAAATATCGATTTTGAGCATGTTTTGGGTCTGTATCTTGAAAACATTCTAGCAAGGAGTAGGCATGTACAGTTTGCTTCTGGTACCCCAAAATATCGAATTTTCTGGTGTTTTGAACCTGAATTAGGGATATACACGGGTACCGAAGATGCATACACA